>VWZW01003626.1:0-450900 GCA_013397115.1 Edolisoma coerulescens | reverse complement strand
AGCGCGCCTGTCAGCAGTATTGATTTCAGAGGATGGACTAAATTTCCTAGGATTTCCATTAAGAATTAAGCGGGGAGGAGGAGGAGGGGTTGGGGGGGAGAGAAAGGAAGGGAAGGGAAGGGAAGGAANAAAAAGCCGTAAGCACGCAGGGTAGCCAGGCAGACATGGATATGAGATGGCACTGTGAAAACTCGCAGGTAGCTTCTTCTCTCACAGCCGATGCAGCGCACAGGCGAAGCACTGCCGCATGCAGGGTTTAAGATACCTTTAGGCTGACAGCAAGGAGGAGAAAGGAAAAAAAAAAAAAAACAAACCAAAAACCAAAAAAAGGCATTTGCCCCGATTTACTGAAAATTACTTTTTTTAAAAAAAAACCAAAAAAAGAATTAGAATACGTCTCCTTGGAGATTGCATGTCATTAATATTAAGATCAAATTTCTGCACGATATCTGTTTTAAATCTAGAAAAGCTTCTAAATTGTATTTTTTTTTCTTTTCTGCTCCAAGAAAATAACGCTTTGGTACACAGAGCATGGATGCTGTTTATTTTTCTCTTCTGCTTTTTCTTAAACAATAGAGACTTTTTTTTTTTCTTTGAGCATGTTTGCTACAAATGAGTCTAAAAGGAAAGGAAAATTGAGAAGAATCAAATAAAAGCATGAATAAAACCTTCTTCAAATAGTTGACAGGCTGCTTTCTTTTTAACAATCTAGCAATTATTTTGGCTTAAACTGTGCTTAAACCCTGACCATGCATGCTTTTCATCGTGGCTTAGAATATGTGTGTACGTGTGTGTGTACGTATGTGTGTACTTGTTTTGATTTGATTTTTTTTCAGTGAGCATTTGCACAACGGGAGTTCCTGTGAGTTATATGCATGTTTTGTTAAGAAAAATTGCATATAAATGAATGACTGTATCTGATGGACTAAAATGTGGTGATATATATTGCAAAGTAGCTTCATTTTTAAATGAGTTCCTTCTAATCTTTTGGGGGAGGATAAATCGCTGCATGCTTATGACAATGAAAGTGTTTGTGTGTTTTCTCAAGGGTTGATTGTTTATTTGCTTGTTTCTAACACGAAGAGCGAGGTGTTTCCATTTAATTATTTATTTGCTTCTTTTTCAAATAACAAACCTCCAAGGCATCTGATTTAAACGAGCACGGGTTACAAAGCTTTCCATGTTACCTGAAAACGAGCAGAAAGGTGTGTGTTTGTGTGAGAGTGCCCAGCTCCTCTGGGGAGGTTGGTGATCTTTTCAGCTCCTTATTCTCCCTAAGAAGAGTTAAAATGCCGTGGCAGTCTGGTGCCTGCATGCACCATGGGAATTCTGCTGGCAAAGCCAGAGCTGGCATCAGGTGGGACAGGTGTATCGTGATAGCGGGCAAAGGCAAAGGTGAGGATGAGGGTTGCCAAAAGAGGTTAAAGGGCTTTTAAAGCAAGGAATCAGCAGCTTCCATCTGTGCAGAAATGTCTCGTTCTCCTCCATTAGCTAGAAAGGAAAGGGGAAATTCTATTTTTTGGTGTGTTCATTTTTTCTTTCAAATGAGTCAGAGGATAGTAAAGTGGGGGAGACGGTTCAATTCTGTTCTGGTTTACAGGTTATAACCGTTATGTTGAGAGAGAAGTTATGCTTTTGGGGGCTTTTTTCATGATTGTGAAAAGGCTGAACTGGATCCGAGCTATCTGGCTTCATTTGTTGCTGCAGTTGTGGGGCTGAGCATCAAACCTTCTTTCCTTTGGCGTACCGGGTGTGTTGTGTAATGCTGTTTGCATTTGTTAGCTGGGCTTCCTCAGAGTTCTGCCATTAAGCCTTTTGGGGTTTTTTATTGTATTCATTTAAATCACTTAATGTGCTATTCTACACAGCACTCCTCTCTTACTGCTCCGGGCTGATCAATACTGATTGTGCTCTTGCCATAGCATCTTACCCCAGAAAAAAATATTTTGGGTGGTTGTTACCATGCCAAACGGCTCTGGCCCATTGGTATCTTAGGCCACTCTTCAAGTTCAGGCTGAAAACTTTGTGAATTGAGCTTAGCATTCCCAGCTCTCTTCCTAATAATCCTCCACATCACTTAGGCATCGTATATAATTTGACACAGCTGACAGCATCCACTTAGGAGAAGCTTAAGGCTGAGCCAGAATGGAAATTGAATTGCATCTCAACTCCCTAATATTAACGATCCTTCCAGGTCAGCAGAGGAGTAATTGCCAGGGCAGCCTGAGGAATTGTCCATTAAACCTGCCTAGATGGTAGCTCACCTGTGGAGAGATGCATCTAGATAGTGTCCACAAAATGAATTCCATTTGCTTAGTATAAGGTCTGCTGGACTTATGAATATCTCAAAAGCCAACATGTGGTCTCAAGTTTAATACCAAGTAATTTTTCTGGTATTTTAAGATTGCTTATAACTAAGGCTTAGCCAAATTGCCTTAGATGTGTCTGAAAAAGCAAATTCACAGAAAAATCTGGTTGGTGGTTGTATCTTGAAGGGCAAGCCTCTATTTCTGTAAAGGTGTAGTTTGATCTAAAACCTTGTGGCATGAAGCAAGAGAAGAAAAGTTCATGTTGTCCATGTTCTTTAGTCCTTGAGGTAGCTGCGCATTTAGAATAACCCATTAATCAGTCAAAGTTTGTATACACAACCTGATCAGGTGGGCAGCTGGACCTTTGAATCCCAAATCAATATTCAACAGGAATTCAGAGGAGACAAACAGCCTAAGGACAATGTTTAGAAACTCAGCTGTGCTTTATGTCTTGGAGTAATGCTGATTTAGCAAGAAATCCCAGTCACAGTGCGAGAGAGTTTATTTTTTGACCTTGTGCATTTGAGATGACACAGAAAGTTAAGAGTTGTCAGCATGGCTTTACTGCGAGGGGGAAATGCAGAGGGGGTTCAGCCATCCTCTGTTGCCATTACAGAAGGTACCCATGTGGAGCAGCAGAGAATAGAGGTGCACAGAACAGACCAGAATAGAGATGCTTCAGATTGAAAATCACATTCTTCTGAACTTGCTTCTGTGCCACGTTGGTGATTTAACTGAAGTACCGTAGTCTGGTGGCACAAATGAGGGAACAATCCAACCTGCTGCAATCCAAGTAGGATATATCCTCTGGGAAATCTTGGACCACTACCTGTTTATCTGTCCTCTCTCTCATCACAGCTACTGAAAATCATGGTGGCTTTTTCTTTCAACAGCCATGTCAACTATAGCAGCTCCACGTAGTAAAAGGATTTCTCACTCTGCTGACACCCTTCTGCCATGGGCCACCCCTTGCCACTACTTAGAGGAGTTGTTTCCACTCCTCAGGGCTCCTTATGTCTTCACACTGTTCGAGATGGTGTCACAGCTTGGCTGGGTTGTGTGTACATACACACGAGAAAGCCTTTCTGAGCCTTTCAAGACAAAGAGTTGAAGAAAGCACCAAAATCAGTCTTAGCCAAGGAGAAGCTTGACAGACAGAACTTGTTGGTGAAGAGTAAATGATTTTCATACTTCTTGGCTGACATGTTCAGTAGCTTGAAATATTTTATAATTATTTTTAGTTGTGTGTGTTGCTACAAAGTTTAGTCATTCTATTCGTTTCACAGTATTAAATCTTATGAATTAGCTGTTTTTCAGCAACTAATTGATGAGCTTTTCTGACACAAAAATTAATATTACACTTGTTTTGCCCATTCAGCCAGTAGTAACTTTGAATTTCTGGATTTATTGCTCTCTCTTTGTTTTTTATATTTCTGACATGGTTTTTCAATCCATAGAGGGTTTTGCCCTGCTCTTGCAAGTTGCTCTGACCAGCAGATCCAGGAAAAGTCTGATAAAATAATGAGAAGTTCCTCTTGTGGGGTAGCTTGAATGATTACAGTCTTTCTCTATACTTTTCCACACTGGCTTTCTCTTTTTGTCTCTATCTGAACCGTACTTCATTTTTTGCCAGTGGGATGCATAATTAGATTTAGCTATATAATCACATGCAGCTAATAAGGGCTAATCCCTTTTTTTCAGATTGTATCTTTCAATCCCTTTTGGGTGAAACTTCAGGTAATGCCTCCAATCTAAGTACCAGATCAAAATGAGACAGAGTAGGGGCCGAGGGCAAAAACTAGAGTCAACAGCTTTATGAAATAATGTGGGGTACATCAGGAGGCAGCCAACAAAACCCTTGCAGTTCCTCTGAAAAAGTAACTTTTGGGACTGTTTATGTGCATTTGACTGCATTACTAGAGAATGGTAATTCTTGAGAATGCCCTTCTCTACTAAAGGAAAAAAATGTGTGCAACCTCTAAAAAAATGTGGAAGGATAAGGATTAGAAATTGTGTTCTGTATGTGCAGGAAATCTGAGCATTGTGTACACACCAGTTAGTCTTGCGCAGCAGTTTGGCTGGGTTTCCAAAAAAGGTGGATTAAGGTGAAGTTCTACCATCCTTGAGGTCAATGGAAGTGCTGTCAGTGACTTCAGTGTCACTAACATTCTACCCCTGGCAGAAGTCTGAATAGCACAGAGTGTAAAGTCTATTGAAGGACCTATGAATTGATTTCTAAACCCAGCTATCTTGGATGATTGTTGCTTAAAGTATATCAGAAGTTAAATGAAAAATGAGCAAGATGGCATTTTCACCAGAATGATTCATTTTAAATTCCATCCCACGAACTAAATGATTCCTTGCCAGTGAAGACCTGGGAAGCTTTCAGATGGTGAGGCATTTCTCACGCTGAGAGTCTGTAATGTCCAGGACCTTGGAACACCTTCTGGTTTGAGCCTGTGGCCATATGTTTTTGGCACAAATCCAGAAATGAATATAGTAATTTGTGGACTTTAGCACAGAGTAAATTGCATTTCTTGGCTCCAGTAGTGTTCGTGCCTTATTTGCCGGTTTCTCTAAATTGTCTGTGGTATGGCTGCAAACCAATACTAAATTACATGAAGTAAAGACTTAAATTATTTTCCTTCAGTTTCCACAAGTTTTGTATTTTTCCTTTCTTGTAGTTCTTCTGATTTCTCTTTTTCCATTTCCTATCTAATTCAAAATTCCCTTGCTAGATCACTCTTATTGTGAAGACTACACCACTGTCTATGCTGTCGTCATATTCTTTCCATACTGGAGTCTGAGGAAAATGCCTTGCTTTTCTGTGGTGGTTTTTAGTGCTGCTCCACCTTAGTCATTCAGGAGTTTTGTTGGAATTTCAAATTTTTTTTTATGGGGTTATTTGAACTGTTAAGCAAATGTATTAGGTTAGCAAAGCTGTTGAGCAAGTTTATTGAGAAAAAGGGTGATAAGAGTGTCTGGGGCTGTGTGTTACCACCATGACTGCTACCAATTTTTACAGCTCCCTCAAAGCCAAATATACACCTGTACAACTGAAGAGGTGGAGAATGGCTTTTGTTTTTCACCTGTTTTATCATGCATGACCAAAAGATCTTTAAGAAAGCTGTCGCACAGAGACTACACATACAAATATACATTATTTGTGTAGGGTATATTGTACAGTAGAAGCAAAAAATGAAGTTCATATGGCTTTTGGGAGTAAAGCATATTTTTGAGTTCCTAATTGATGTTGGAATTGCTTAATAACTGGGATATGACAGCGAATGAAAAGTCACAATTTTGCTTTACAGACACAGGTATATTTAATACTGGTATTAAGTGTCAGTAATGCACCAAAGCTGGGGAAGCTGAGGAATGAATACATGGACAAAGGACAAACCTCCTCCATGTTTTAGAGCAGTGAGGCAGCAGCAAGGAAGGGGTGGGAGGCCACCCAGCCAAAATCAGAGCAGTCCAGTAAAAATATCCCTTCCGGTGAGCTGCGCTGCCAAATGCAGATCTGTTCTGTGAGGTTGATGTCAACGTCAAGCGCCGTATCCTGGGGAAGCTCACTTCCCCTGGCCCATGCCAGCTTCACGGAGGTTTCCAAAGCCAAGCTGAACAGTGTAGCCTGTGATTTCCTAGAGGATGTCCATCTGCCCCGAACAGCCTGAGCAGCCCTGGGCCCTCGCTGCGTCGGCGGAACTGCCTCGTCCTAGACATAAAGGGCACAATGCTAGCGTTCTGCACCCTTATTCGTCCCTAAGTTTAACCCTGAGAAGCACAGTTTGCATCTTTTAAATGAATTTAAACTCAGTCTAGACTGGTGGAAGATCTCCACAGGAGATTTCAGGGCATGTTGAGTTATGGTTGCCTTGTTTGGTTTTGGTTAGGAAGAGATTTTACAGGAGAGCATTTCTGTTACTCCTCTTTCTATTTATTTTTAGCCATTCTGACTAACTTAACAGACAGTAGGACGTTTCTGCTATCTCTTGCAGGGGTCAGGGTGCATGAATCAGCTAAGAGAGAATCAGCATAATTTGGGTTTTTTCTGCCAGTATCTTAAGTGCTAGGTTGCCAGATGCACCATTTTTACTTGGAGTCATGAACAAAGCAAGACCCCAGTTTTTCCATAAGCTTCATTGACAATTGTCATTTTACCAGCCCTGAATCTTCCCTTTGCAGCTTTACCTGTGCAGCAAATTTCTATTGCTGCATGTTTCCCCTTTCCACTGGGGATATCTAGGGAATAATGTAAGCAAAGTGGTAGCAAAGACATCTGAAAAGGCTGCAAAGGTGACCTTTGCAAAATACTCCTTCAGGGTTACTGGGGAGGACGTGTGACATTCAAGTCTCACTGGTTTTGTGCACCAGATGGTTACAAAGGAAATAATAGCAACTTTTAAGCTCGTAGGAATGTATCTGTCACTTTGTCTAATCTTTGCTTTCTGGCAGCCCAAAATAGGTGGCTGAGATGGTAACCTGGTCCTGAGAAAGTCTGAGACAATTTTCTTGTGTCCAGACTGTCTGTACTATCGGTTCCCCATTGCTATTTAGGTGACTTATCGGAACCAGGAGTGAGCAGCAGCTTTTGTGACAGTGGGAGCATTCTTCCAGTGTGCAGCCACTCCAGGATGAGGAGCTCTGGCAGCTGATCTGTGACCCTTGCTCCTGCCTTGCATTGTGCTGAGACTGGCTGGACTGCTCTAGTAGATTTTGTCTCACTCTCTTTATAGCCAGGCATCCAGATGGCTTCAAGGTTTAAAGTCAGCTTTTCAACTTCGGGTATTGTTGTACTTGGAAATAGGAAAACTGAAAGTAACCTGAGTAAATAATCTAAAAATATAGTGGGGAAGTGACTAATTCTTTTTGGAAGCCTACCTCAACTGTGATTCATTTCAGTTCCAGGAGAAGATTCTCACTTATTTGTGATTAATTAGACAGAACCATCTTGAGATCACTAAATAATAAGATGACTCTGGAAAAAAAAATGTTATTCCCCTTAAATGAACCATAAGCAGCTTCAGTAGTTTCTCAGACTATCAGTGCATGGCATATGCCTGGGCTACTGCTGAGCTGTGCAGAGCAAAATGGAAAGATGTTGCCTTAGTTGTGTTGATAAACCAGAGTAAGAGCAGATGAAGCTGTGAAAAATGTTAGTTAAACAATGTTCTCACAATGGTGTTATTCAGAGCCTGACTAGAATCTGCATCTCCCTTAGCTGAGGGCTTGGCACTGTGGATCCTCTTCTTTCTGGTCCTACTTTCTTGCCCAATCAGCCTGCAAGCGTGGGATTATCTCTATTTCTACCTGTAGAAAATCCTGATCCTTCATGTATTTCTAGGAACTTAATGTTCCTTATTCATTTGTGGATATGCCAGATAATTTCTTGGTTTTAACTGAATTTGAGGATTGAAGCAAGAATTGGACAAAACAGTTATTAATCCCATTATTCAGCCATTTCAGAGAAAATTTGTGTCATTGTTAAACTACCACCCATTTTAAATAAAACTCCATTTTATTTCATGTGGTCTTACATTAAAACATTTCTGCCATTATTTTAAGATATTTAAAGTAATTTTCCTTTCCCATGAATATTCTCTTCTGGGCTTTTCCTCCAGTATCAGCATTCCAGAACAGGGCATCTCCCTAATAGAGGGCACTGGGAATGACAAATAAATTGTGTTTTGAGTTGAAATTATCCTGAATGTTAAAGCTGTCTGTCTAATGATTAAGAATGTTAGAAAAGGTGTAATTATGTTTGCATTTTCCAGGTGTCATTTGAGTTACTCTTCATTCAATGTTTGGCATGTAGTGTATGGACTGAAATTAGCCAACGAGTCATTGAGCTGCTTCTTTTGGGTCAACTGGACTTCTTCCTCCAGTGACTGTTTGTTCATTTGGAGATGACATTTCTTCCCCCTGTTTAATGGTTTTGATTGTTTGTTAATTTTGAGATGGCATTTCTTCCTCCTGGGAATGGGTTTGCATGGATGTATGCTTAATTGTGTTGATGCTAATAACTGGGAGGGGGAATGATGTTCTTGGAAGATAGGAAAGGCAGGAATATCCGGTGAGCCCTGAAAAACAATTGGGAGTGGGAGTTAAGGAAACTACCCCATGTTCTATATATGCTGGGTTTTGTCTCTGCCCTCAGAGGTCCTATAACTTAGACATGGGTGCCAGATGGGGTGCTCAAATAGTGAGCTCAGCGGTCAAAAGAAGCTTGGGATTTTCCCTTCTTCTTTGTAAATTCACGTTGACCTATTGAAAATGTGAGTAGCTGCATAAATTGCTGGATCTGGTTCCCATGTAAGAGGTTCTGGCTCTGGAATACTGGAAAGGAGGCTCTGCTCAGCATCTCGGTTTCCAAATAACAAAGAGGAATTTCACAGGGGTGGCACCTTCCTGGTGGAGGAGCACCGATGCTCGCCCTTGTGCTGGTGGCCTGATTTCGGGCTGCCAGCACGGGGTGTGTGCCCAATCCACGAACTCTCCATCTGAGGAAACCAGCCAGGTCTGGATGCTGAATGGAGCAAAACACTGGCTCCATTCCAGGGATCTCTAATTTTATTAGACTGTCTATATGAGGCTGGTGGCTGACTGAGTACCAGATACATTTTAAGTCTTTATCAGTGAAGTTTTGTTTATCTCACACTGCAGAGGTCAAATCAGGGGAAACTGTGGTGCTCTCCTTCCCATCAATTTCATGCCAATTAAAATCTCAAAATAAGAGTCTTGTAACTGTCTCTCCTGCCCTTGGTTGCACAATGTCTTCTTCATTTTTGTTTTTTAACCTCATTTACACTGGAAGACTGAGTGTTATACTCTCATTTCAGAACCAGCACCCCACCCCCCCCTGAAATTTCTGGGAGCAATACCTGCTTCTTATAGCTGTTCTTTCTGGCTGAAAATTCAGCTGAGCATCATTTCCTCTGCCCTTGCTCCATACCTGATCCTCTGGCATTGTGCATTGTGCCAGGAGCTCACACGCCGTAGTTCCACTTAGAGCCATATCAGCATGAAGAGGAAGGGGTCTCAGTGCTTTCAGTATTATTTTGAAACAAAGCAGCCAATATTCTGTAACCATCTGCCTGCCACCAAGATCCCACAAGCCTGCCAGCTTTGATTCCTGTCTTTGCACACCATGCCCGTGCAGAAGGCACCTTTTCCAAGGTCACCCACCAGCTTTTGTGCTCACAAAACTGATGAGGGGTTATCCAGAACAACAAAGTGAAAAGTCTCTGAAAGGATTTGTGCCTCAGCAGGTACTTGGAATCTTGCATGCAGCTGTGGGCTTCAGCTGTGGAAGTCACAGAGAGTTATAAATTAGCCTTGAGGGGAGAGCTAATTGACAGCTTCTCCTTCAAAACAAGACCCTTTTGTGCAGTGAGTATGTGTGTGCATGTTTCCATGCTCAGGTGGAGTTGTAAAAATATTTGATACATGATCTCCTATTTTTCCTGCAGTGATTCAGCTGTGGAGGACAGCTTATGCATTTAAGAGTGATCACAGATAGCTTTCAGCCCTGATACAAAGAGAAAAGATTGTATGGGAGTAAGCTGATTTCAGACAGAAAATCTTCTTTGGACAGACGTGCTACTCCCAACGTCTCAAGTGATACCATCCTCAAGAGCACCTGAGCATAGTAAACATTGATTAGTGGATTGGAGGTGATGGAAGAAAGGATTAATTAAATTGTAGAAAATTAAAATGCTTATTATATGAGCTGGTGATTGGGAAACCAGTCTGGGAAAACTCCTGTAGCCCCTTTAAAAAAAACAACCTAAGAAGACTAGGGCATCTTAACTTTCTTGAAAGAGAAATCTCTTCAGACACTTTACAGTTTATCTTTGTGGTATTCTGGGACATGAGAAGGATATCAAAATACCATTGCCAAAGAGTGAGGGTAACACATGGATGCAGAACGAGAGGATTCAGGCTGCAGCAGGCAACAGGGAAGTTTTATTTTCTTCGTGTTTTACATTTATGAAAAATTCAATTCCAGCAAGAGCCGAATAGAGAGTAGATGCAGGCAGACATTGACTCCATGGATTACAGCACACATTCCTTGACATTTACTGTCCATCTTTGTATCACAACGAGGTTTGCCAAAATGAAGTATTAAACAGAGAAGCAATTTGTGGCAATCTGCAGAGTCCCACAGTAGTGTGTTTATCCCCAGGAAGGGCTGTAGTGATGCTGAAGAAGGCTGTTAAATACAGTTTGTGTTTTCCCAAAGCCATAACAAGAGACAAAATAAGCAGGTGTGAGTTGGGCTGATCTGGGGAGGAATGAAAGCAGCCTGGAGAACTGGTGAGTAGCTGAATCTGCAGTTGGTTGGTGCCAAAGTTCACCAGAGAACACAAAGGCAAGGCAGGGTGGGATTGTTTCAGCTGATGCTCGTGATACATCTGCCGTTTATCTGTCAGTGCTGTTGTGCTGCTGGAAGCAATCAGGTGGCAACGATGCCTGATGGGACATTTCACAAAATGAAAGTTTCCTGCCTGTGAACAAATGGGCAGCAGAACTGGAGAGTTTGCTATCACAGCTGAGCATGGAAAAGTGTGAGGAATATCAAGCTCAAAATAAAGCAACTGAGATCCAAAGTTTCCAATAGCAAGAGATCCGTTCAACCAGAGAAGTGATAAGATGGTGCTCATTCAAAGTGGTTTCTTTTATCTGTAGATGTGCTTCAGCCAACCTTTGGAAGGCACATCAGAAACCCTTTTCTGTGTGTGGCTCTTGAGATGCATCAGTTAACATAAGGCATTCGGGGAGAGTTTGGGGATTTTCAAATGAAGTTAGATTTTGGCAAAGTTTAATAAAATAGATATCCCTTCCACTTTGCTCACCCAGTGAAGCCATTAGGAGAGATACCTTTATACTAAATGTGAAAATTGTGTGGTAGAACCTGAAATGTGAAACTAAACTGTTGCAGAGCCTAATTTCATAAAGCCTGTTTTCCACGTCCAAAGTAATGTTACAAAGAAAATGATGCCTGGTGGACTGGGACATGTATAGCTTAGCAAGGTCTTCAAAACTTTTCGATATGAGACTTTGTGGAAGGAGAAAACAATGGGCTGAAAAGCCTATCACTGTGGGGATTAGGCTTTCTGGATGTGAAGGAGGACAGCAGGTTGGAATGGTGGCAAAATCTCTCTGATATTCTGCGATTAAAGAGCACTTTTCAAGTGTTGCCTGAAAAGGAAAGGAGGAAACTGGAAGAAAATGAGGTTGGGGCCAGTTTTTCTGCAGGCCGTCACCTGCAAACAGATTTGTGTTTGGAATAGTGTCTGGAAACTGCACATCTGTGAGAGTTCCCCGGGAAGGTCACATTTTGAGATGTGTGTTGATAAGATAGTCAGGCAAAATGTTACAAAAAAAGCAGCTGCCAGAAAGAGGAGTGGTCTTTGAACGTGTTTTGACATCTGCCTCCGTGCTAAAACAGCAGCAGGATTCAAGTTTAAGTGGGAGGGAGGTGCTGGTGCAGGCTGGAGGGCTCTGCAGTATCAATGTGGTGCCACACACCGAAACCCTGTGCTGAGGAGAAAAAACCTCATTCCACCTCCACCTTTGGAAACTTGGAGGTGAAGATTTGCTCGTCCAAATCAATGCTTGCATTTTTTATTGTCTGTTTGCTTTTGGGGAGAGAGAGTGTCTTACTGGGTACAAATACTGAACATCAAACAAATTTAGCCTTGCTATTTCTAAACCAGAAAGAAATTACTTTATTGAATCTCCCCATATGTAGAAAGAGTCTCCACCCATCACTGGCATGGGAGAAATGTCAGAGCCTTTTCCAGCAAAATTTCACTTCAGTTAAGAGACATCTCTGACTGAAGGCAGGAAAGCCTGGAAGAAGTCAGGGAGACACAAATTTTACAGAAAATTCATAGTTGTTCATTCACCCACACAGGAACTTACTCATAGTTACCTAAGAGAACATAAGACTGAAAAAGAATTTCTGGGTCATAAAGTCCAGTCTGTTCCCAAAGTTCTCCAGCATTACAGTTTTAGATGGACCTTTTTACCAGGGAAAATGTATTAGGCAGCTTCAGGCAGGAAAAAATGCCCAGCACTGCAAATTTGGACCTTTAAGTTAGTTGTTTAGAAATGCTGAATAGTGAACATATTTTTCTGTTTTATTTTGCTGTCATTTCACTGGGCATTGTTTCAATGCAGAAAGACCCGAACAAATTACAAATCCAAAACATAAGCATAAACATAGTTATATTAGTGTAATGAGAACCTGCATTACTAGTTCCCGACAGAGCCTAAAGTAGATTATTATTATTGGACATTCTTCAGAGCCTTCTTTTCTGAAACCAGCAGTTTTCAGGTCGCTGATCCTTCTTCAGCGTTGGTGCTTTTTAAAGTCATCACCATTTCGTGTTTATTATAATAACAAGAGTGAAACATTTTGGGGGGTTCATGATACATTCTGATTCTACATTATCTGTGTTTCAAAATGTTTACAAAGATTGTTTGACCCTGTCAATGTCTTATGGCCTCTGGGCTGGCCTTTCACAGTCATCCTGAGGAAGACATCCATTAGCTGAGAAATATTTCTGTGTATGAACCAAAGTAGCCTGTTAGCAACAGTACATTTATTTAAGGGGATGTCTCAGTAATAGTTGAACAACTGGCCAAATAATCCTGATCCAGGGGCTTCTCCCCTAATGATCTGAACTTCTGCAGAACTGTCTGTTAAGGACATAGAGGCTGGTAGATACATTGGTCTTCATCCCAGTAAAATTCCCTCTGGCAGCAGTGGGGGTAATGCCCAGTAAGACCTAAACACTCTGTTAGTGGAATTGCATCAGAGAAATTCATCCCTGCTTGTGAAAACTTCTGTGTAAATCCAGCTGACATTATGGGAGGAGAGCAGAAGTGGGAGATGAATTTAAAGAGCAATTAGGGAAAGAATTTACTTGTGAAGCAATTCTGTCTTTTGCTGTTCGATTTTGGAATTATTTTAATTATCTTTCATCTAAGAAAGTTGAACATTTAATGAAAACAAAAAGGTGCTGCCATCAGAGCGAAATTGCACTCATGACAAAGAGCAGACTTGGATGCAGGAGCTGGTGCACAATGCTGAAGCCACTTTTGTCTTTCAAGGAGTTAATTAGAGTGGTTCTTGCTTTTGTGAGCATCTGTGCCTTTTATTCCTTCATCTTCCTTCTTTCTTAAATATCCTTGTGCTTTAGTATCTCTCCTGTGATGAACAGCAAAAGTGATGTAGGTCAGATACAGGAATTCCTATTTGAAATCCATAAACTTTTCAATGCCCAGTATAGCTTTGCTCCCAACAGGGATGGGTATAGGTGTTGGCACTTCTGAAGCGTCACTGGATTTCTGTGGGAGAGGAAAAGAAGTCAAAAAAACACAACAAAAAGAAAGTTCCTGTTTTACCTAAATGTCTGTGTACTTTGGCTCTCCACAGTATAAATTATGGCATGAAATATTGATTTGTTGCAAGGCATGGTTCTGTAGCTTATTTGCTTGTGTTCTGCAGTATTCTAATGAAAATCCAATTTGATTTTGACAGGTTAAGGCTGTAGTTTTAAAGGCAAAGTGGCAGATTTGCAGATAGTGATTCCTTGAAGAGTGATTATAGAGACAGTTGCTTATATAATTACTGCATTATGTGTATGTTGCCAGTGTTACATGACATTAATCCGTTTGTATTATCCCCACTAGCTAAAAACTCTGGGAAAGAGAAAAGTAGAGCAACCACCATGAGAAATAGAACGGGTCCTCAAAGGAGCTCCTGATTGCTTAAGAAAATGTGATACCATGTCTGATAAGGTTGTGTTCATGTATTTCAGAGATTCTGTCATTCTACTTTGCAGATAATTTTCTTATCTAGAGCAATTAGGGCTGTTTGTTGCTTGCATGGTTCTATGTTTTAATGCTGAGCAGCTGCTGCTGTCACTAAAGTAGGGCTTTTCTCTTGGGTATTCCCAGTACCAGCCCCAGCTCTCAGCTGTGCACTGAAGCATTGAAGCTCTTGCTTCTCCAAGCTAAAGACGCTCTCTTACCACATGAGGCAGAGCAGGAGGGGCTGAAATAAAGGCTCTTGGAGATCATGGGTGACTGCCTACGGAAAAAGAAGCAGGGAGACGTAACTTAGTTGTTTTGCAAAGCACAAGGATGCGTAAGTGGGAGGGGAATCGATCTAACGTCTTGGGCTTGGGGCAGAAGTAATGAGTTCCCTGAATCTCTAGAGCTTCTAAATGTGTATAGTTCTCTGCAAGTAAAAGTGGGAAGGTTAAAACCACTGCATGCAGGGCATGGCATCTCTAGAACTAGATCCTTCTGGATGTGGGAAAGGCAGTGCAAACTTTGAGGGTCTGAAGCTGAATACAACTATTCATCAGTCTTAGAACTGACTTTTTAATGTGGTTTTGAGTCATACAGCAGCGACCTACGTGAAAGGAGCTGTGAAATGGTGATTGTATCTCTCTAAGCATTATGAACTGCAGGGATTAAACAGAATCTCCCCCAAACACACACATGCTCACTCTGCCCATTTTCTAGTTCACTGTGTACAAGAGAAGAATTATATATTTAGTCATTTCCTCATCTGCAGGTAAGATTATGCTTTCTTTTAAAGTATTCTCTTTTAATTAGTGGTTCATGTGCTTGGGAAAAAAAAGGCACCTGTGGGTTCAAAGTGTTATCTGCAAGGCTAAGCCTTTTCTGTGTAGGCAAAGCCCGTCACTTGGGCAGGCTATTGTTTGAACCAAGCAAGTTCCAACCACTGCTAATTAGCTTCTTTTTTTTTCTTTTTTTTTTTCCTCACAGTAATTTCTTTGGTGTTTGCTCTGTGCTTAACCAGGTAAAGTAAACATTAAATCTCGATTAAGATTGCTGTACTCATAAAGCAGAAATTCTCTGTTGTATTCAGTTCCATTGCTTTTGGGAAAGCAAAGCTGCTGTTTTGAGCGAGATGGATGCATTCTATACCTACAGACAGTGGACAAGAGGCTTTTATCTAGTCCCTTGAACATGGTGAAATACGCTGCAACAGATGTGCTTGTGAATAAAATATTGTAGTGAATTGATTGCAGGCCTGCTCAGGTTATGTGTTGTGTAATGTCAAGGCGTGTCCTTAGCACAGGGAGCATGTTTTCTGGGAAGTACAGCCTGAGGAAGGGTGGAGAGCCAGACCCAGCCTCCTGCAGTGTGGATGCAGTAACAGCTGGTGCCTTGGTGTGTTCACACAAACCCCACTGAGAGCGAAAACCCTGAGTGCTGGGAGGGGATTAATGTATCACGATGGAATTCATTCCCTTAGAAAAACAAATATGGTACAATAGTGGAAAGGTAAGGTTTTGTTACAGAGGAGGATGAACCCCTCAACATCCATAATAGAAGAACTGGGAATTGTAGTGATCCCTCTCCTGCCAGCAAAGGTTTGCAGTGCTGCCAGTGCCCTCTCCTCCCGTCATGGTTCAAAGTGCCTGCTCTTGTTCGCCATCTGCAACTGGGACACTCAGTTGGACCAAAACGTGAGGGAGTAGTGGGTGGTTTCTTGGTGCTTCACTTGTAACACATCCAGTGAGCGTAGTTTTGTCAGGGGCCAGCCCAACAGTAGCAATGGGGTGGGACAGTGGCTCTGTGTGTCTCTGCCTCTCTCCAGTGCTGGTGCAAAACACTGCGCCGTGTTTCCCTGGAGAATTCATGCCTGAGTGTGCTGAGAAAGTGTTTGTCACTGCCTTAATTTGCCAGGAAAGAGGGCTGCCTTGCCATTTGCATTATGGAGAAGAGCCCTGGCTCATTTATATGCAGGCAGCCAAGCCCAGGGAGTTTTCAGCATCCCGTGAATCACACTGGGGGATGCCTGGCCCAAAGCAGCATCTCTGCATTTCATGCTGAAGCTTGACCAGAAGTATGTGATGTGTGTCAGACAAAGAGTAATTAAATTTGTTTTCAAAAAAAGACAAATAGACAGAAAGACACAGGCTTGTTCACCTGGGTCCTCTGAATGGTTTTGGAGCACAGCTTTTGCTGTGGAACCTTGAAGAAGTAAAAAATTATATAATTTTGTCTGTTCAGTGAGCTGAATTATTCATTTGAAATGAAAATATTTTATAATCATGTTTCAGAAAATAAGTGTGATTTCTAGGCAACTATGCCTAATAAGAACCCTGTGGTATGAAATCTAGTCTATGACTGCTAAATAGTTCTCCATCTTAAAGCTGTGCTGGGCTATGTGTATTTTTAGGCATACTATCAATAAATATTTTATAAAGTGCTGCAGACAGTCAAGGGAGGAAATGTTCTGTTGCAGAGGAATCCAATTTCAGGTTCCCCATAAAATGATGTGGTTTATAGGGTTTGATATCAGATACAAAAACAAGGATGTTATATAAAATGTATCAGATGTTATCGCTGAAGAAACCCCGCAGTGTTGTGAATAATTTGTGATCTTTCAAAGAAAAGTAGACGGGCTCTAAGCAGGCCATGTAGTGATAAATATCAATCTACATGTGTTCCTATATTGATGAAAAAAGCTATTCCTTACTTTTATTCACAACGAGGGCAGATTGGTAGTAAAAGAAGACAAACGATCCTTATTGATACTCACACTACATGTTTAATGGAGAATAAATATTGCAAAAGCTCTCTATGACTGCATATGCTGTGGAGAAAAGCCTGCCATCTCCAAGTCAGTATTTGAGGATTATAATCCCCTCTTGGAGGCTTTGCTCCAGCATTTCCAGAGCTCCTGCTTTGCAGCATTGTGCGGTGGTGGCACTTGCTGTATGTGCATTTTCCAGGTACAGGAGAACCGCCTAATGCTCAGTCTGCTCCTATTAAGTTGACGCAGGGGAGAACAGCCTTCCTTAAGTACAAATTGGCACAAACAGCTGAGATTTAGGTATTAGCATCGTGTTCTAATGGCACATAAAGCTTTTGGAGCAGGATGAGTGTAAACACCCTGTCTGCCGGCATTTGCCGTGCCCTGTTGAGCTGGGGAAGCAGCCGCTCGTGGAGCAGGGACGGCGGCGGGAGCAGTGGAGTGGTGGTGGTGTGCTTCCTGCCTACTGGCAAGTGGGAGCTGCTGGCTGGGCCCCCTGTCCTGCTGTAGGAAGCAAAATGCTCACTCTTCCCTGATTGCCCACCCGGAGACCACCAGCCACCCCTTTCTTCACGGTGGGTTGGTGCCTGCCTTTTCCTTGAGGTGCTTTCCATGTAAAGCCACCTTAGTGTTGCTCAATCAAAACTGAGCCAGGGGTGCAGAAGGTTTTAGGAGGAAGAAAGCATTTGATTTTTTGTCCTGCTGTTTTAACTGGAAGCTGTTGCCTAATGCTACAAGTGCAGAGCTATGCACACCAAGGTGGTAATTTCTCCTGAAGGAAATCCCTAACCAGAAAAGGATTTAAGACTGCAGGGAAGGCTTTCACTTCCTTTGCTTTTCCAGTACTAAACCCCATATGAATTAGGAAAATAGCAGCCATCTAATGGAACACATGTATTTCCCATTGCCATCACAGAAAACAGAGATTTCCTGAGTTCTCTTTTGGTTTAAAATGCTAGGATTTGGGCGCATTTGGAGATTTTGTGTGTTTGCAAGCAAATGGCAGGGTAGGAGAGGGCATGACAGCAGACTTTTGCTTGGGTCTACAGCTCTACAGCTACCTGGCATGGTGGCTAATAAAGAAAATGGGAACCAAGTTTCAAGACTGCAAAAGAAGAAAGAATCACTCAGTGTCAGGGTGTCCCCCATATCACAGGGTGGGAGTTACAGATGAGTTTTCTAAACATGTTTTTCCCAGTCAGTAAAGCCTCTCGGACCACAGGTGTCCACATTTCTGTCACCCATGGAACAGAACTGCACTTTTAAATGTTAACCTCATCCTCTCCTCATCTATTTTTAATGTGGAGAGTCAGGTAGGGAAGCTAAAGAGCAGCTCTATACACATCTGCTGATTATTGAAATCAGTTACCACTTGTTTTATTGTCTCGAGTTCTGAAAAAAAAAAAAAAAAAAAAAGCTAGGGGTTAACAGGACAGCCTGTATGCTCTGAAAACAAAGCAGGTACTTCGAGACTGGGCATTGGCATGTGTCAAGAGTGTTTTAGAAAATGCCTTTGCTGTAAAAATTACCTGTAAAAATACTACGGGGAGTGCCTAGCCTACTCCACACATTGATGGATGAGGTTAAGAAGTGTGACTTTCTCATGTTGAAAAGGGCTTGTGAATGCTATTTCCACAAAAGAAAAACAAACAACCTAAAGATAAATGATTGCTTTGCTTAAAAAACACTCAGTTGGACATAGGGTTTTTTCCTAAGATTTTCAGCCTTCCAAATATCTGAGTCTAATTTGCTTAAGTAGATATTCCAGACCTACTTTAATTCAGCTGTTGCTACAGTAGGCTGTAAAGAACAAAGGAGGGAGGCTGCAACGTTTTCAGTGTGCTGAAGCAAAATATTAAGACATGCTGAAATATGTGTATGCTAAGTCGATAGGCTGCAGATACTGGGAAGGAAATCTTAAGGAACTGCCTCACTGCGTATCTGATGGAGTTTAGTGAGAGGCTGTCATTTTGGTAAGCAGAACATGGCCAGCTCCTCTGCGGCCTTGTTTTATGTAGGGCACTCAGTTTGTACCATGATGGATCTTTCATTACCAAAGACTTCATTGTGAAATTAAGCATCGTGCCCTCCTAGGACCCATCCTGTTCTGGCTGCTGAAGCAGTTTTAAAGTATAAGATCAATTAATAAAGTTAATTGGGGATTAAAGTACAGTAGGTTGAAGAAAGTGCTTGTAGCTGGCTGCGTATATGACTTGAGCACCCCAAAGAGTCTGGGCTGCAGAGGTATTTCTCCATTGTCTGTGAGTTTTACATTCATAGATTGCTGTGCTAAACTGAATTAGCTTCAAACCTAAGTCCTCCCAACGTATGGGATGTTTTGGCTGTGAGGTTTTGATTTCAGGCCTGAAGCTGCCTGTTAATATCACAAGCATTGCACAATGGCATTTATTTTTAATGAATGTAGCCAGGAAAATTTAGTTTAGCTGAGCAGTGGAGTATTATTAAATGGACTAAATACATGCAAGGGTGATTCAGATATTTCTGTTTTATCTGCTGCTTGGGCTTTTGAGCATACTTGAAGATTGCTTTTTCACACCCCTCATTTATGCTGAATCGTTATAAAATTTTGCTTCAATCTAAGTTTTTCTTCCTTTGCTTCCAAATATTAACCTCATCTTAAACAACCACTATTCAAAGCAGACCCCATTTGAATAATATATTATGCACAATAATTCAGGAGATGTAATTGATTGCTTTTAGAATATATTTAAATGACTTTGCCTTCACAGAAAGGAGCAGTTGAAATATCTAACTGAATGCATAGATATAAAGGGTTTTTCTGAGCATGATTAAGTATTAGTAACAAAACTATTCTTCCATTCCTAGTTGTTGGAAGTACATCACTGTAAGTAATTTCCAAATCTTATTAGGATACAATGAGCACCGGGCAGTTTATATTCTGGTTAGGAACAGCATGCATGAGCTGAGCAGTAGGTTTGAGAGCTAAGCTGCCACTGATGCACGTTCCCACAAATAATTGCTATAGCAACATTGTCATAATGTCTGAGATCTGCCTCCCTTGGGTTTGCACATGAAGTTTTCTTTATGGTGAAACAAAATGCTTTCTCAAGTTGAAAATACGCTGTAATGGTGAGGCTATTGATGGCTTTTGCCTTTTTAATTTTTTTTTTCTTCAAGTAATTAAATTTCCAATGTTGAGAAGCATAATGGAACATTAGGGGAAATCGTTTGCTGTCATAGTGTCCATTCATCATGAAATTCAGCATTATGTGGCTCCTTCCATACAATTAATCTCTGCAAATTGGTGTGATCAGGTGAAGAAATTCTCTGTGGGCGGTCTCACTTAACTTGTGGAGTTTTTTCTTTTCTTCACCTGAGTGCTTAGATGCTACACTTATGTTCTGTAAAAGTCAATCAAAATAAGGTTCCAGAACTGGTATTTCTTTCATTTCAAATTGCTGCACATTATGATACAGTTCATGTCTCTGCATATTGGGAAATCTTTGACTTACAGAATTGAAAAACAGAGTTGTGGACATGCCAGCTTCCTTCAGGGACCCTAATAATACAACTTGCACTTATGCAATATTTTTTTGCCAGGTTCTGGATCCCAATTCCTGCTTTGTGGTGTTGGATAAAAGTAGCAAGGATGCCCCAAATGGCAAAGGCTGCATAGCAGAGTAGCCAAGAAGTACTTGCCTGTTTGGTGTCATAGTGAAAAATGTTCATAAGTGTCTGAGGACTACTTTTTTGATCAGTGATCCAAGAGGAGAGGGGTGGAACGCTGCTTTGCAGGCAGCTCCTGTGCTCTTCTCCCTTCCAAGCAGCTCAAAATCTGTTCCTCTGTGTTGAAGCTTATTACAGATAATAAAGTTCATGATACATGGGCAACATTAAGTGAGGAACGTTACTCCATTATCATTATGATGATCAGAGAGCAACAGATGAAATAATTTCAGCCAGGCTTCTTGGACTGGTGCAGTGAAGTCTGAACAATGACTGCAAAAGGGAGAGCACTGAGGGCAACAGAGGACTTCGATCATCCGAGCAGGCTAATTAGAAATCTTTCAGCAGGGAGACAAAGGTGAGCAGAGGTTATAAAAAATAGATTTTGCAGAGATATTAGGGAGAAGAGAGAGGTCCCGTGCTCCAAAGGACAGACCTCAGGAGAGCAGCAGGGGAGGAGGAGGTTGAGTCCCTTGCGTGAGACTGTAGAATACTAAAGACAGGAGAAATCAATAACGGGCAATGTGTGAAGGTAGTTTTATAGCTTTGTTCAGATCTAAGGAAAATGGGGAATATAAGATATATGGAGAGTCTAGCGGTTGCATGTCTTTGTAAAGATGTTGAAAAAAAAGAGAAAAAAGAGAAAAAACACCTTTGGGTACTAAGGTGCTGTGCTGCAGTGCTGAAGGGAGACAGCATTGAAGTTTCCTTAGACTCATAAAAGCTTAAGAGCCTTTGACTGCTGTCCAACAGGAGGAACCCAGGGCAGGCTGACAGTGACAAACTGCCCGGGTGCCTCATGGTGAAGCAGTGGGAGAAGGACTGCAGCAGTCTGATTGAATTCAGATTTTCTCACATGTTTGCCTGCATCGTTTTGGTCGCACAGTTTGCTCTCCTGACAGCAGTACATGGCTGGTAGAGGCAAGAGAGCTAAACCTGAAGAGTTGCAGTGTAGTGGAGTTTGCTCTGCAGTCAGACACAGAGAGATGTCACTGTGAGTGTAACAGCTTGTTCCTGTGAAGAGTCTGACACATCCTACTGCTGCCATCACACGTGGATAGACGAACCTATGCAGCTCCACCTCCTCCTATGGATGCACAGGGCAAATCCATGGGCTGGCTGGAGGTGCTTACCCTGCCCTCCAAAGTATTGCACGGAACATTCGGTCTTTTCCCAGCAAAATTTATGCACCTGGGAGTTACACCAGTTTTAATTAACTTCATTTGTATCACAGTAACATTCCCATATAGACAAGAGTGACAGACTCAGGGAGTGTAATTATAGCCTTTCCTGACATAGCATGCCTATTTAGGGAGTCAGCTGAATGTTTTAGTTGCACCAGCAAGAACTTCTAGACACCCATCAGAGTCTGAGCCTGGGTCTTATGAAATCCTTTTTATTTTTAAAGAGGAATCTTACACTATCTTGCTCTTTGCACTCCAGTCAAATGAAATTTCCTTGCTTTTGTATTTGTATTTTCCTTGCTGTATTTCAACAACTATAAGGTCTTATGAAAAGAAATTCTAACAGATAACTGATAGGTTGCTGCCAGGGAATGGAAAGACCTTGTCAAAATACAGTGCCATACTGAATAACTGAGGTGTGCATAGATGGTTAATTTCTCATTTTGCAACCTATTTTAAATTCTCTGCCATATTTCTAGCTATTGCTCATAATGTAATAAGGAAGGTCAAAAATACAGACCTTATGTGACTCAATAATTTTAACTTATATTTTTTTTGGATTACCTCACAGCAAAACTGTCTTTGGAATATGACTCAGAAGCATGCCATGCTGCAGTAAGAACAGCGATTAGTACGTAGCCTTAGGCATACTCAAGTTTAAGATAATTCCCTATGGGTTTGGGCTCTCAGTTTTAAACGATATCACAAGAAATTATGGGCCAGATGCACAACTAAAGTGTGAACATTTTGTTTCTCTGGAACTGTATGGCTTTATACCAGCTGACATTCAAATATGTTGTTATTAATCTGTACCAGCACTTTATTTAAGATGGCATCAGATTGTGCAGACAGAAGCCGTGTGAGTTAAGGCTTCATGTCAGACTCCAGTTCTGGCATCCCCTAATTTTTGGGTGTTAGTTCCCTTTCACACTTAAAATTTTCCAAATCAAATGTTTTGTATTGCGGTTTTCTGAGTTCCTTTCAAAACAAACAGGAGAAACCTGTTCCGCTATGCACCACAGAACTGACACCTTGAAAGGGACAGCTGGCACGGCTGGAGCCTGTGGATTCACCTGGCAGATCTCTGCCCTGCGCTTATGTCTTTTAAATGATGGATCCCGATGGGCCAGACATCTGCTGGAAAGCTGAAGTCTTTGCTAGAGTGATTAGCAGATTATGATTGACAGTGAAAGGAAAGCTGAAATCTTGGTGCCAGTTCCAATGGCTACAAATCTGTAATTTTTCCAGTCTGTAATAATTCCAGCGACTGGTCTAGCATCCTTTGTCCTTATCCCAAACTTCCCCATGCCCACAGTTCTCCATGGCTCTCCATGTGCCACTTTGCTGATTTACTGTAGCTCTTTTCCTCCCATCCTCTCTTCCCTTTGTAGTGGTCTGTGTCCCCCAAACCTTACAGCAAGCACAGTGTTTCATTTCTCTTCCCAGATCTTCCAGCATCTTACCTCAGTTACTTTTCACACATTCCTGGCCCTTTCTCTCAGCATTCCATCTTGCCATCGTTCCGAGCCCGATTTCTCTCTCCTTCCTACTCAAGTCTAGCCTATTCTTTCACACCACCCAAATGCCATCAGCAGCAGTCTGGACAGCAGAGGAGAAATTGTCTCTCAGGCCTCAGTTGCTCTCTTTAGTACTGGAAAATATGGTCCTAAAGCAAGACCATATTTTTAGGACCCAAACTCAAATGGCCTTCTTTTTGAGCCGCAGTTTTTCTTAGCCAGGGTAGATTTTCATACATGTGATGAAAAAGGAAGGTTCCTGGTCAACAACGTGGTTATAAATAATGTCTGCATGTAAATAATATCACAGCAATCACCTGGAGCTTCTCCCAGCTGTGCAAAGCCCACTGCTTTTCCTGGAGTGTGTTTCTCACCTGAATTTTGACTGCTCTTATGAAGTAAAATCATCATTAACAAACCCAAACACCTCTGTGACAAATGTACACTTTCAGAAACTGTGTAATTAATAGTATCTCTGAAACAGTGTCTTTAATGAAACTTATTTTAATTGAAAGGCAATTAAGGCATTGTCTCCTTCTAGTGCATGTGTAGCTAACTAACTCTTGCTGGTATTACCAAGTTGTACTTGCAGAATGAAGCTCCTCTGCAGAACATTTCTCATCCCTGCAGAACTAGTCGGTTATTTCCTCAGTGTTTTGCCTGGTCCTGCCATTGCTATTTGAGTTTTTTTATTAAAACATTGAGATAAGGAAATGTGGGATTTTTTCAGTAGTAGAACTAATTGCTTAATGTTTGAAAAGGCCGTGTTTCAAGGACAGGTTTGTGGGAAGCCAGCTTCAGTTTTGCTTTCCCTGCTTTGGGTAAACCTGTGTAAGCCGGTGATACTGGGGGCTAAAATGTGGCAAAGGATCTAATATCTGGGAGGGAACAGTGTGCCCTCTAGGACCCTTGAAAAGTTTAAATTTTATTCTTTACTGTAAGACTTGAGGAAGGAAAGTGTTGGCAGTGGGACTGGTGCTCATTTTCCTTCAGGAGAGGAAAACTGTGCTTGAGAGAAGGATACTAGCAGATGCTTACCTGGTCTGACTGACTCAAAATAATTTGCCTTGAGCCAAAGGCATGCTCAAATGAACCTGGAAGAACTTGGTATGGGTAGGTCAGTGTTAAATAGAAGATCCCATGTTTCCTCTGTTGTTGTAGTCTCTCACTTGTCTCTGGAGGAAGATGAGATGGCTGGTTTACCTAAATGGCTAAAAAGCAGTCTAATAGTTTAAGCAGTTTCCTACATTTCTTCTGAAATTAATATTTTGTGCTCTGTATTAAGAAACAAGATAGGAAAGCTTTTTTCATCCTGAAAACATGCTAAGTGAAAACAGAGACTCCCTGTGAGTTTCAGGAAGTATTCCTTCTGAAGGACTTTCCTTGCCTTCCACTCTTTTGAGACCCGTAAAAAATTTCCCATGGATATCAGTAGACCAAGATATTCTTGTGTGCCACAATTTAATAGTCAGGGATACTCACAGTAAGTAAAACTGAAAGTACTGTAATTGTATAAAAAAGATGGAAGTGTAGTTCATAGTTAGAACCTTTCTAACTTTGCTGTATTTTCATAACTAAATGAATCACAGAGCAGCAGGTTGAAACCTTCAAGGATCAACCAGCCCAGCCGAGTCTTAAAAATGTCCAGTGTTGATTCCAGTCATTTCTCTAACTTTATTAAGTTTTGCTAAGAAAGGTCTTAAAAAATGTGATTAAATTGCAAAAATCCCCAAACCCCACAACAACAACAAAAAAGGCTATTCTAGCAGCTCAATGGTCAATTAAAAGCAACCCCATTTCCCCAACAAAGACTCAAACTGTCAATTTTGAAGGCTTTAATAATGCTATGCCTGAGTTTTCTGAGATAGATACAAATGCATCAAGACTCATATTCCAAAAATTCAACACTCTGTACATGTGATTGGTAATACAGGAATACAAATTAAAAGATTTGCTCTCAGTGTTGTAATGTTGCCATTTAATAAGCAGTCTCTCTCCGAGTTAATACAAAAAAGTCTCCACTGTGTTTTGTGAGTTCAGAATTAATGGAGACCAAAATGTTTACTTCAGCAAAAGAGATGGCTAAAAATAAAATTATACCAGAAAATAAAAGCATAATGCCCAGAAACATTTCCCTCGTACTTAGAGGCAAAATAATTTTCTCGCCTAGGAGAAAATAATAGGATTGCATTTCATCAACCACATTCTATTCCATATATTTTAGGCTCAGTGCAAATGTAAAAACAAAACAGAAATCAAACTGCATTTTTGTTGTTCTTGTTCTGGAATGAACTATGGTGTTTATGGGAGAGGAATATGGATGCTCCGAAAAGGATCTTGGAAAGAAAGCACAAGAGACTTTTAAAGAGTTCACAGATTATCAGTCCCTTGTTTTCAACCTATTTTCATTACCTGGGGGAAATAAGGGTGAAACAGGTAAGCTGAAAAGTAGCACAGCTTCTTCTGATTGGTATGATCCATGGCAGAACTATTTGTAATCGCAGAATGAAAATTAGCCAACAGAAGTATTTGTGGAAACAGAAGCGTTACACCACTGTGAATCTAAAAGTTAAATGAGAAAGGAGTAAGGCGGTGACTCATTCGTTCTTTATCCAAGCAGCCACGGCTGCTTTCACAAATGGCACAGTGTAAATAATAGACATCAGGCAATTAGGTGCCAGTGGTTTGGATACTGGCATGTTGCATGGCAATGTCTGCTTTCAAGGGATAAAGTCCAGTTTTGTGCCATGTCTCTTCAGCTGTGGTTTGTTCTCCAGCATGAGAGAAAAACTAGAGTTGGGCTTGTTGTGCCTGAATCCTCCTGTGGATATGAGGATATAGCCTCCAGGCTATAGGGCAGACTAGGCTGAGGGGTCAGCCAGCAGTTCCCAAGGGGATAGAGAGGGTCCTGAGAGCAGGGAGTGAGCTCCCGTTTCCATCAGCCCCACTGCAGAAGGGAGGGAGGGAGGGGGCAGGATGGAGCAAAGGGAACACTGTATACGTGGTAGAGAGCTCGTACATCGCCTGTTCCGAGCCAGCCACCCACCCACAATATTTCCAGTAGGAGGGATAGAAGAAGTTTTGACTTTTTACTGTACCTATAGTTCTGCACCAGTCAGAAGCAAGACAACGTCACACTGGTTTTTGGAAAGGAAGTCAAACCCTGGTCCATTCATCTGGCACTGCAAAACAAATTTAGGTCTTAATCAATGCAAAGATATTCGCGATGCTGACATGACTCCTCATGCTCAGGGTTTTATGACATGAGTTGGCCTTGATGTGAAGGGTGTAGAAGATGGACAATTCACTCTTGATTGCAGCCAGCACTGCTTTGAAACATTAGTCCAACATTCACGGTAAACATCAGTTGTTCCTTGATTTGTTGCCTTTCTCTGGTCTTAAAATTGAGAGCTAAACACAGTTAAGGGAAAAAGGGGTTTTTACCTCAGTATTTATTTTAGGATCTTTAAAGGTGCACTGCTTCGTCAAGGTGGCCCGCGTCGAAACGTACTCACATGATAGAT
The DNA here is from genome assembly GCA_013397115.1 of Edolisoma coerulescens. Lineage (NCBI taxonomy): Eukaryota > Metazoa > Chordata > Aves > Passeriformes > Campephagidae > Edolisoma > Edolisoma coerulescens. The sequence goes on along the minus strand of VWZW01003626.1, from coordinate 424,065 downwards.
CGTGTATATAATTTATAGACTTTGCAAATTAGCATGTCTATCAAAGATTTCTTAATGAGAGGCTTGAATGATCCTCCCATCCTGAGGAATTCTTTTCTGGATGGGCTTGTTTTAGCTTATAGGATGTGCTTTAATAAGGACTTTGTTTTTTCAGGATCATGTAGGGCTTTTTGGCCTCTAATTGTGAGGCCTCCAGGATGTTTGGTCTCTTGGTTTAATGGAATATTAGGACTAGGTTAAGTTATCAGACTTAAGGAATTACAAGTATGCATGTTAAAAGTACTGAGGATACAGAAAAGTTATGTTAAAGGGTATATAAAAGGTATATAAAAGAAAAGGCAAAAAATCATCATGGCATCAGATTCAAATATCAAATTACCTCAAAAAAGAAACCTTCTTCTCCCATTATTGGTACTCTGTCACTGTGGGATTGCTGCGTGCTCTGCTTCCAAGAACTACAGCTAATGCAGGATCAGCTTGTTTCAAGAAGAGAAGTCCAGAGTAGCCCCTGCTGTTACACAGTGACTGTTCTGTCATAGATCTCCTTGTAAAGCCTTTAAATATGGAAGAGTGGCCAGTGAAGAACATATTAATGGAGATGTGTGCATTTTCATTTGTTACCCAGCTGGGAGAAAAACATGGAGAAAAACAGTGGGATAATTTTCCAGGCAGCAACTCCAAAAAGGTTCAAGAAGGGACAAGAAATGTGACATTTTAAAATACAATTAATATAGAAATTGGTTTTGGTCTACATCTGTGAAACGAATGTAATCCATATGTTGCAGGAGGTAAGGAACATGAGCTGATAGGAAAATGTTTGGAATATTTTCTTATTTTTTAATTAGTAGTACTTTAATTTTTAAAGATTAGCGCAGAGTGCTGCCTGGCTATCTGTCCAGGTAAAACACTGTAACTTTGCCAACATGTGGATTTTCTCAGCTCTGCTTCTGCTTCTTTACAGACGAGACGAGTGACTCTAAGACTTTGACCAAAGCAATTAACTTCAAATTCAGAGCTTAAAGGCACACGGTTTTGTTGACATTATTTTACTCCAAATCCATCTCTCAAATATATTCCCGCTATTTGTGGCAGTTTTGCCCATGAGAATTTAGATGTTTGGGTGGAGAAGGGTGGCTGAAGAAGTAATACAAAAGCTGCTTTGCTTGGAATGAATACCATGGATTTTAAGGTTGTTGTGTGGCAAGAGAAACTGTCTGTATGTAGAGAGGTGGAGGCCAGAAATGAGGTGACTCTGCTTTGCTGCGTGGGGCAGGTGTGCTCCCATCACTGCTGGGATTTCAGGACAGGGGCTGAAGGTGCCCTGCAGGGCATCTGAGGCATCGTCTCGAGCTTTTCACCTGTATTTCTGAGTTAAATTTCTACAGCACTCATTTCGCTGGCTGTAAGGCCTTATTGGGCTTGGTTGCTGTATCCTTGAGGTTTACTTTTTTATTTTTTTCTCTGTGAGAGGGGCTTATTAATCAAGGCTTTTGCTTTCTCCCAGCGTCAAACGCTGACAATTCAAGAAATAGCATGGTAGTATTAATTAGAGCAGAGCCAGTTTTGAGAAAGTGTTTCGATTTTCAGTTACTGTATTTTCACATTACAGGGTAATAACATGTCAGCAGTTAGCAAAAGATTTAATAAATATTGTGCATGTGCTTGAAATATTAGCATTTTAATACCCATGTCCAGAAATAACATTTTTCAGGAGCGTGGTGCTGAGAAAATACTTTTTGGATGTGGCTGGACGAGCAGTAATTGATGCACATGTACTTGTTTGACCTGTAGCAGGTTAAATACAACGTTAGAGGCAGTTGTCTAAACAGCAAATCATCTAGAGCTGATATTACTGTTACATCACTATTGCCTCTTTCCCAGCAAACTGCCTCATGCAGTGGGAGGTTATTAACACCAGATGAGGAGTACACCTGATTAATGTCATATATTCGAGTTTCTTTCCACAGCTATCTTAATAACCAGTCACGAAGATCTGCTTCATACACTGAGAATTAAATTCAAATTATGCAGTCTTGGCTAGAAAATTGTGCAGTTAATCCCATGCTGAAAAATGAAATCTGAGCTTTTCCACGTGAAGTCTTTTGTTATTTTTCATACCCTGTTGGTTTCTGCCAGCATTCCCGTTGATTTAGGTTACTTTATTCCTCCATTTAAATGGAAAAAGGGGGGAAAGGAAAATATGCAAGGGATTCGTTTTTGGGAAAGTCCCCCTCTGCCTCAGAAATTAATGTGTCCAGTGCAGAAGTACAAAATGACTGCACTAAGCTCCTTTCTGTAGATGTTGCGTGAACCATATTTTTCAAGGAAAGTTTGCCACAGCTAATAAAGAAGACAGGAGTGTATATCTGTTGGGTTTCCAAAACCTTTGTTTATACCCTGGCTCTAGCTATATAGCCTCCTGCTAAATTGAAGCAGGCATTTATGTTTAAACATCACTTGCAGCTGATTCTCTCTGAACTGAATTGCAAGTATTTGAATAAGCTTTGTTTTCAGGAGGAAAAATGAAAAAAGCAGAGATGATAATTAAGCATTACGGAAAAGGAGAATTAGAGGTTTAATTTTCTTGCCCTACATCTGAAAGTATGTTTTCAGACAGCCATTTGCTAACAGTCATTGGATTCTCACCCACTAATCTTCACATAATCGGGTCTCTTGATATCGCCTCCGTTGCACCCTGGCCCTCCCCTTTTGCTGCCTCGTCCCCTTTGCTCCCATGACCTCACCGATAATTTTTCACTTCCTTTGTTGCTTCCCCTCCCAACACAACCACACTCCATCCTCCCATGCCTTGATCATGCCCTTGATCCTAACCATTGGTGCTGCCTGCCTCTCTCTGTGCCGTCCTGCCTGTCTTCATCTCTTCACTCAGCAGACAGTTCCAAACACATGGAGTTTCCTCAGAGAGGCTTTGCAGCCTCGGCAGTGCTCGCCAGGCACCATCTGTTCCCAGCATCTCCTTGGCCAGTCGCGGGCTCCTGCCTGGCTTTCCTGTGCCTGCTTGCTTTCTGACCTTCCTTCCTGCTCTATGGGAGCATAATTTTGGGAAACGTGCTAGATCAGAGCCTGTGTAACCGCCAGTGCCTCTCAGTAGCATCTTCCCCTGACCCTTCTCATCCTCTGCTCCCTCTCCCACTCATTTGTTGTCCAAAATCAAACTCTAAGCTCCTCTGAGCACATCCTTTGCCTTCCAGCTGCCTTTAGCACCAGGCACAACAGCACTGGCCTCTGGTATCATTCAGCACCAAAGCCGTACAAATAAATAAGAGTAATTCTGAATTACACAGTTGAAGTTCTCATCTAAAATAATTTAAGGAGTAGTCACAAGAGGTTGTGCTGGTTATAATTCATATAATAATTTAGGACTGCTAGTTTTTAGCTATTGTGTAATTTGGATTTACTTGCAGTTCTCATTGGATAAAGTATATTATTGAACAAGAAAGGAATAAACTATATTCAGAGTAGCTGTAGGGTGCTATGATTAAAAAGAGAGCTGATGTAATACTACAGCAGAAAATATGCAGGATCCATTATACTGTTAATGAATGCATAGCTCAGATTGGTGATTTAATTTTTAGGTCATATTTCTCTTGTACCCTCAGGTATAGTAGACTTCATACATAAAAACTGAGTAAGCTGGTGTGTATTTAATCTCAGTCATGCAAAAAAAATGAATAATAATAAAAAATTACTTTCTTGTATTGTTTATTCATTTGCAATTATTTCTTTTAATGACATAGCATTCAAAGAGCACTATTAGAAGGGCACAGCCATATTTTATGGTCCTAGTTTTGAACCAGTGATAGTAACCTTTGAGGCAGCTTGGTATTTATCCATAGCTACAAACTGTCACTGTATTTAAGCCATGACTACAACGTCATTTTTTCATCTGGCCAGGAGCTTTCTTGAAATAGTCACCATTTCCATCCTCAGGCAAGGTGGCAGATTGGTGATATTTTAAACTGTCTCTTGGCTGAGAGACAAATCCCAATTTCTTTATTTTTGCAAGCAGACATAGATGATGTAAGCAAGACTTATTCCTGCAGAGGCCACACCCCTGAATAGTTGTCAGAACCAACATTCTGCAGCGACTTCTAGTTTTGCTAAATGTGGGATTTTTTTTGGATCCATATTTTTTATTGCCATGTTAATTGTAAGCTTTTTCTACCGCAATTTTTTGATATGTGTACAGATGTCCAACTTTTTAAGAATCCACATTTTACAGTGGACTGCATTTTAAATCGCACAGTCATAGCTGCAAATCGAATCTGAAAAACCTCTGAAAATACACAAAGAAAAGAAGAAGCAATTAAAAGAAATTCTGTCTGACCTTTTACGTTGTACACCTGCTATTTTGATTTTTTTTTTAATCTCTTACAACTGGAGTATCACTTCTTAAATGAATTTGAACAACTCACCCAAGAGACATTCTAATCCGATCGTGTATGCTGATGATACCAGTTGGATGTTATCCTATTAGGCACTCACTGTAAATAAGGGATTTTCCACTGACTTTTAAATCCTTGATTAATGAGAACGCTTGAAGCAGTGTCCTGTAAATTAGCCATAGTGCTAGCAACAATGGCAATTCACTTAGGAGAACTGATTTGTTTTAAACCTTCCCATCCAAATTAAAAAGCATGAGGAAAAGATAATGTGCAGTAAGTAAAACATATTACTCTATCTTGCATTATTGATCTGCACCCCATGGCTCTCTGACACCCTCAGGTCTAAGTTCTGCTCTCTATTCAGGTAAATTCCCATCAGTCAGAGCTCTTCTGGAGAAAGAACTCTAGAAAGTAACTGGCCCACAGTATTTAATTTATGGATTCTTTATATTCTCTAGTGTTTTAGCTAATTCTGAATCCCATTTTGAATTCTGTTAAGCAGACCAGTGGCTTTCATTTGTAGTTTGGTCATTGCCATCTCAACTGCCTTCCACAGCTCCTTTGCCCTTATTTCTGGTAAAAATATGTATGAGTAGCAGCAAAGAGGTATTTGGGTTTGGGGAAAGGGGAGAATGGGGGGAGGTTGTGAGATACCTTTTAATTGATAGTTAAACTAAAATCCTTCCTGACATATTTTTCTGAAGAAAAACACTTTTCACATCATCTTATCACTTCGCTTCTTACTTAACTACTGATACTTGATTTATTGCTTGCAAGAAAATTAGTTTTATAGCAAGTATTGACTTTGAAACATACATTACTTCCTTTAATATTCTGAGACATTAATGAGGTCTTTCTTGACATGCTATATTCTCATTTCTTTAAGGTATTATTTATTTCTGTACCCATAATATGCAAGCATTTTTATCACTCAAGAACAACCCTTTCTTCTTGTAGAAGTGTGAATATTTTTCTATAGATTGGAATTAGTGTCACTTTATAAAGACAGTTTTGACACTCTCTTATAAGTAACTCAGCAAAGTATCTCTCAGCCTTTAAGATACTTAAAGTGTATTATTCTTCTGGTAATTTTAAATTACCAGAATTTTGAATGTACTGGAAACTGTACAAAAAAGTAGAGTTACCTAAAGGATTACCATGCTGTCCTATATCAAGAGTAATCAGAGACACGGCAGTAATTCCGTAAATCTCTCTGATCATTTCTTCTCAGGCCTCTCAAATTACAAGGGTGACTCATCTGTGCGTGTACCAAAGCACTCCTAATCAAAATTCCAGATAGACCAGTAGGTCTGAGACCATTTCTTTCTGTGACTATCGTGTAAGCATGTGATCCTCTCTGTTTAATGGTATTTGTGTAGAGTTCCTCAGTGATCCATTGGTAAACATTTCAGAATTCTGGCCGCAGGTCATAAAAGCACAGTCTTGTCCAGTGTTGAGGGTAGAATGAAAAATTTGACACTGTGGCTTCACTGACCAAATGGAAACCCTTTGGGAGATGCATGATACTTTATGTACTTATTAGTAGGTTTTTATACTTAATAGTTGTGAGGTTTACAGTAGAGATATTTTCTTATGGGCAGGCTTTGTTGGTTACTTAGTTATTTTTTTCTTTATATTCTTTATGCATTTTTTTTAATTAAAAAAAAAAGGTAATTTTCCTCAAAGAGACTAAGATACTGGTTTTCAAGCTTAAATGGTTGTCATCTGGGGAAAAAATGTGCATTGGAAGTTCAAGAGGATGTTTGCAGCTGGCTTTTGTTCCAATTTTGGTTTTCTACCATGGTAGAAAGAAAGGACAACTAGAATGCTTTTTTTTGGGTCTTTTTAAATTTTGCAAATCTGCCAACTAATTTTGGCAGTATTTCAGATTTACAGTTGTTTCCTCAAGCTACAAATTTTCTCAGCTATAAGGAAAGATAATTTTTGTGATTATGGCATCCAAATATAGCTGTTGTCCATAGCCTTTTCGATTACCTTCAGCAAGTTACTTCATTCTGTTATGCCTCAGTCTTTTACCTCTAAAATATATTATTATTATGATGGGCTTTTCTTTGTTATGCCTCACATATTAATGAATGTATTCCTGTATCACTTTCCTACTTCAGAGAAGTGCTGAAAGCTTATATTCATTAATATTCTTGAAGCGTGACAAAATAAAGCCTATTACTGTAATATGCTTCGCTTTAAAACTCTGGTTAGAATAATAATGATAAACAACATTGGTTAGCCTTTGGCTCTGCTGCACAGAAATAAAATTTTTACATCTTCAGATTTAAACTGATGAAGGAAAATTTTCATGCGTTTTATGTCCGTCCTCTATACCCGTGGAGAGATAAAGGAAGAAAGTTTCACATTCACTGAAATGGGTTGTTGGCATATTTGTCACACAGGAAACCAAGAATGGGTTTTGCCTGCTATGTTCTTAGCCTCTTGTTTCAGTATGTCATATTTTATTTTCTCCATGTGTTTCCTTTGGTGAGGTGAACAGAAGCTTGAAATGGACAGTTATGAAATGTCTTGCCCATAGGAAAAGCTTCTTCCCAACCTCTTTAGTAATTTCTTGAGAAATGACCAGGTGCATGACAGTTTATGTTTCCCTGACATTTTTTGCCTGAATTACTGTAGATGTTCTTATTACATTTCTAAATGACTGTTCTCAGAGGTGGCTTGAAAAGATATTCTTTTTTCATGTTCAGACTGATTGATTTGCCTCAGTGTTTCATTGTCTTGCACTGTAAGAAGCAGTAGATAGGAATTCCCGAGTTCTTTAATTTATGGTGTGTTATACCACACATCCCCTGGTTTGTCTCCTTTGTCTTGATTTATTTGATTTCTTTATTCAAAAATTGTCCAACTGCATGGACCTAAACATAGCACTCACACAATACTTCACTTATTTAAGAAAATAAGATGTTTTCACTTATTTAAGAAAATAGCATAGTAATTTCTAGCATGTATACATTTATTATTGTTTTCTTTCCTTGACTTTCTTTTCAATAAATAGTTTTCAGCTCAGTGAGAGACGCGTTTGCTTCTTTTCCCTTTTTTTTTTTTGACTCTACGTCTGAGAAAGAAAGTGCAGCTAGTGGAGAAAACATCACTACATTTATAATAGTTTTAACAGCTGCACTGCAGGCAGTTCATTATTTTGACTTGTTTTTTAATGCCCTCAGTGTTCTCAGTAATATCAAAGTAGAGATATTGGAGATAAAGAGGGAAGACCAGCAGCCTCAATATACATATTCTGTCCTTCTACTTTCTCTCCTTATTACAAAAAAAAATATTAAAATGTGTAAGCGCCCACACTGGATATCTAACACAGCTCTAAAACCTGACAAGTGCAAATTGAAAAGCAAAGTCCCATTAATACAGAGTTGGAGAGTGTCACTGCACCATTACGCTTTAAGTCTGGAGTGCTCTGGGCCTTGCATAAATTCAAAAAAAAAAAAGAAGATATGCTGGTGAGAATCTTATGACATGTTCAGTCAATTCAAGTACATCTATTTGACTCTTATTTTCTTTGCAGACTACGGATGACATCCTGGTGGCCTCGGCTGAATGTCCTAGCGATGACGAGGACATCGATCCCTGTGAGCCGAGCTCAGGTGGGTTAGGTTAGTCAACTTTTTTTATTACTTTCTTTTATTTCATATTTGCATGCTCCAGTCCCCCAGAGACCCAACTAGCAGGACAGTCCTTTCGTGCATCACAAGGAGAGGTTGAATTGGGGTCTTTCCAGACCTTATCAGTGAGGGAGAGTTTGCTCCAAGACATCAGATGGGAGCACATGTCATGATCTGAGAAAAGCTATGGCTTGGCTGAGGGCCTGATGGACTAGGAAGGGCATTCTAGAGCCCTTGCAGCTGTGTTGTGATAAAGAAGGTACAGCTTCATTTAGCAGGAAGGTGTTGCTATTGTTTATGCCTTAAGCATTGCCCTAAATAAGATAAAAGTATAATATTTAAAAATGTTATGTCATGGAATCACAGAATGGCCTGGGTTGGAAGGGACCTTAAAGATCATCTAGTTCCAATCCCCCTGACATGGTCAGGGACACATTTCACTAGATCAGGTTGCTCAAAACTCCGTCCAGCCTGACCTTGAACACTTCCAGGGGTGGGACATCCACGACTTCTCTGGGCAACCTGTTCCAGTGCCTCACTAACCAGACAGGGAAGAATTTTTTCCTAATATCTAATCTAAACCTAGTGTCTTTCAGTTTGAATCCATTTCCGCTTGTCCTGTCACTACATGTTCTTGTAAAAAGTCCCTCTCCATCTTTCTTATAGGCTGCCTTCAAACACTGGAAGGTAGAGTTGAGTTCATTTTTAATTACTGTTTGTGGTACGAAATTTAATGTAGATAGATAAAACCTGAAGATGTAGAATACAACAGTCTCAAATTTCAAGTTGTTTTATGGTTTTTTTCCAAGCCAAGCCTATTCAGAGTAAGTTTTAGTTGTGACCAGAAACAAAATATTTTGACATTGTAGTATTTTCTGTGGAACAGAAACTTAGTAGCGTTTTGGCCATGTCTTTCCTACTCCACTGAATAGTGGAGATTTGGTAATAATTCTTCTCTGGTTGGGCTGGGAGACACCTTTAATTATATCTAGTTGCAACCCCCTGCCATGGGCAGGGACACCTTCCACTAGACTAGGTTGCTCAAAGCCCCACCCAGCTTGGCCTTGGACACTTCAGGGGATGGGACATCCACAACTTCCCAGGACAACCTGTTCCAAAGGTTCAATTATACTCAATTATGTCTAGTCAAATACTACATACCTTCTCCAAAAATCCCAACGTTTCTCATTGAAGTGAAGGGGCTGCAAAATTTCTTATCAGTCTGAAAAATTGTGTTACTCTATGTCCTTTAAAATAACCCTAGATAGTCCAATTAATTACTCATGCTTTTTTTGTTGGCTTGGTTTAGGTTTTCCTGAACCAATTTCCTGAGTTAACAGCTCATGGCACCACGTAGATATATCTCAGTTTTCCGTAGAATTTTCCTCAGAATTCCCTTGAATTCTGTGCTGTTCGGTAGCACGCCCACTTCTAGTTGTCTGGGGTAATTTGGTAATCTTTGGTACTTGCTACTTCACTTAATAGTAAAAAAATTAAGATCTATTTGTTGTGCCGTAACATATTTAGCTTGAGTACAAAACAACTTAATTTGAGACTAATGTATTAATGCAAATAGCAACTAAGAGCCATCTTAGTACAACGCCAAAATCTGGGGCAGGAGAAACGTCTACATAGCCTTAAGACAAATGAAATTTTTCTTCATATGCAAATGCGTCGTTCCTTTTTTTAAGTCACAGAGCTTGATACCCACATGCAAGAATTATTTAGTTAAACTGAAGTAAAGGCAGAGACATTTATGACTTGTCTCAGTGTCTGATAGACCTGCAGCATGGCACTTGAGCTCTTCCAGGAGCCAAGATATTTACAGATTTGATGACGGTACTTCAGGATTGTTTTCTTTCTCTTTCCAATTAAAGAATTTCAGAGTAATTTTCAAAATTCCATGAAATTGAATGATCGTTCTTAAAACTGAGCAGCAATGGGTACACTCACACAGTTTTGTACCTCTCAGGGAGAAATTTCACTCACAGAAGTCTCAGACATCATGATCAAGATATGCAGGAATTTTTTTTTCTGGTCCTTCATTCTCATTTACAAATTCTTGAGTTTAGTAAGACTGTCCTGTCCAGTATGAGCTAGTGCAGTAGCTCATATGGCTCTGAGTTCATTCATGCCAGTTTCCTTGCTTTACTTAACTCAGGCAGTGCTGTTCAGTAGATAAATTGACATTTAGGGGGGTGTTATTTTATTCTATAAGGTAATTTTAAAGCAATATGTTGGTTATGTAGCACTAAATAATTTTCCAAATCCTCTGGGAATGCAGCCTTGGTATTAAAGCTGTATTTGTATTTTCTCAGTCTTACAGCTCACTGAAAGCCAGTGAAATTCCAGAATAATTCTTTGAGATTGAGCTCTGGGACTGCAGTGTTTGGTAGTCCTGAGCCATGCACAGTCATTTAGCTGGTGGGTGCAAGAATGGGAGAGGGGAAATGAAGCTTTCTGGCAGCTTATTGTTTCTGTCCAAACTATGGTTCAGGAGAGGGATGTGAATGTTAGTCTTTCAGCAAAAAATTGCCAGTAGCTTTACATCCTGGTGTTCAGCTTTCCTGTTTTAGTTTAGCATTCATCACCCAGCTACACTTCTCATTTTTGTTTATTTGAGAATGGTTTTACTGTTTCATTTGTCAGATCCCAACTGCCACTGCTTTTTTTCAAAAACTGTGGATTGGCACAGGAATTATGTTCTGCATAATCCCAATTGTCTAGATAATTTTATCTGTCACTCTTCTCATCAAAATGTCACTCATCCTCCCACTCTCAACTTTTAAAAGCTGTTAATTTGCCTTCATCGGCCTTGTCCTTTTATCATACGTGAAACTACCTGAACCAAAGGGGTGACTGAAGTTGTAACTTCTGGCGTATCAGTCTCTCTCTGTAAGGTGTTTTAGTCTTAGTCACTTAGTTTTATGAATAACCTTTCTCCGTGAATAGTCAGGTAGGCACTGCTCAATCTCCATAATACTGCAGTCTCCATGTGGATTTGAGCTACTCCTAAGAGTAGGCTGGTTCGTAAGAGTAGGAATTTAAGGAGAGAAGCACAATATCGTTGGCAGTGAGAGACTAATGATAGTTTTTCTTTTCAGCTGGGATAGGAGACATGAGAGGATATGTCCCTCCATTTGAATTATCCCCACGGTTCAGTTCAGCTTTTTCCCCTTAACCCTTTTCACAAACCAAAGCTGCTTCTCCACAGCTACTCCTCAACGTCCTCACTAATGGTAGTGAAACTTATGTATCCCAACAAGTAATTCTAGGAGGCCGAATATATGATGGTTAGGGCAATTTTACTCTGAAGTTTTCACTCCAGAGGCTGTAGTCTGGGATCCTGATGGTTACTGAGCAAAGGAATCCACTTCATGGCAAGAGATGATGCCCTCAGAGCTCTGTGGTCAATACTTTTCTACCAAGAATTCAATCAAGGCATGGCCAAAGCCCCTGCAGTTTTATTAACAGAGCCATAACTCCATATTTCCATGATGATTGCCCATAATAAGCTTATTTCTAACCAAGGTTCTCAGCTCCAAATGAGAGCCTATTCAACAAACGGTTTGAATGTGGTACGCCTGTATCTCATAGAAAATACTGCTTATCCAGATTTTACTAATTAGTGAGATTTATGGGTAAAATAGGGCTTTTTTTCCTAGTACAAATATGTTGCAGTTTGTAGTGGCTAACAAGTCCCACTCTGCCACCACCAGCTTTGCTCTCTGTGCACCTGTCTGCTAAATAATAAATGGAAAGATGCAATTTGCCACAAATTTCATACGGGACATAAAAACGTAAACCCGATTAGGAGCTGCTGAGCAGCAATCCCATCATCTTGTCTGGAACATAAAGTCACAAAAATTATAATTGCAGATTTCATTGTAGCATACAAACTGCTAAATGTGCCATAATTGGATGAAGTCATAACAAATTTATTAGCATGCAAAACTTAGTCAACATTTTTTTTTTTTTTGCATTATGTTTTGTGTAGTAAGGCAACAAGTATTGCTTTCACAGTTTCTCCACCTTCCCCTAAATACCAGTAACAGCATGAAGATGGAGAATGATAATAATAATAATAAAAAATAGTTTATATGTCCTAACTTCATGTCACGGAGGAAATAATAAAACCTTTTCATTTTTTGGACAAGTTACAAAAACTTTTAGTGGTAACATGTCCAAAAAATAGAACCTGGGACAATTTACTGATTTTACATGAGGACTTATAAAACTGCAGGTGGACAAATTGCCATTCTGCGCATCAAGACTGCTGTTCCAGCCATTGCTGAGCTCTGTAGAGAGCTCTGATTTCTGCTGAGTTACAGTAAGCATTTGTGCTACACAGCTTATTTGATCCAGTTAGTCAGGGCTGGTATTTTATTTGTTAGCTATTACCTATCCACTTCTGTAGCTATTGAAATGTTCCAAAAGGCAGAGAGGTCTGAGACGGGTCAAATGAAGCGAAATGACTGAGTTTAATGGCAGGGAAATCTCAACCAGGAAAAAAGTCTTACAGTTTTAGACAAACAAACAAACAAACCATTCTTTTTCTGCAAATGATGGTTAAATCTTTTTACAATTTGGGACTCGACAGAGGTTTAAGCTCACAATTAGGTTGGAAACTTCTCCTGACAGCTCCAGCAGAAATGGGATAAGTAGAGGTTTTCGTGGTCTTAAAGTCAGAATATTCACTGGTCTTGTAAATTTTAGCAGAAGATAACCTTCAAAGTGAAAGAGGGGTTTTTCTTCAGGTTCAAACAAGTGTCTTTCAACCAGTGGAACTCCACATGTTGCAACCAAAGAAAACACTTCATCATCTCTTGATTTGTCTGGCAGTTTTTGGCTTCCAGTTCCCAGGACACTGTTTGATTGGTGTCAGTTCTTGTCCTTTACCATTCTGTAGGTAAAAAGAATAATAGTCAGGACAGAGCTGGTAGCACTGGTTACCTTTCCTAGCCCTAATTCTTAATTCAGAGGGATAAATGGAATAATTTATTTTCCTACATTATTAAATAAGAACGATTAATAGGATAGATGCTTCTGGTCTGATCTTTGAGCGTGTTTTTAATTTTTCCTACACGTTGGCCAGGCTCATTGCATTGCAGAAAACAACTAGTGACAGCCAGAAATCTCCAAAGCACCAGTTTAGGCTAGAGAGTGAACAAGCCACTGCTGAAGATGACTCTTACAGATCGGTCACTGCTTTGGGGAAGGCTTTGTCGTGTGAGCAGAACAGTGTGGGGCTTTGCATGCAAACTGCTTCCTGCACGTGCAGGTCCTCTTCTCTGTGACAGCTTGTGTTGGATAGATGAGATGGCTCAGAACCCTATGTTCTCAGCCACCTTGTGATGGTTTTAGGTTTGGTTCCCAGCATTGAAACCTGTTTTTCTAACAGGCAGAGCTGTGAAATACGGATTGTGAGTGTTTTGTGCTCATTACTAGAAGTTTTGCTTTCTTTTCCCGTCACGAATTACTGCACTGTATTCCTGGTGCATCTGGCAGCAAGATAACGTTGCAGTAGGAGGTGAAGTGACTCCTATAATTTATATATCACCGCAAGTGCCCTATTTAATGCTCTTCATGGAATTCATTGTGCAAGAAGCTGAAACAAAGAAAAATAAAATTACAGTTAGTTCATAGGGCTACAGTGTTCATTATGGCTCGAGACATAAAGGGAATATTTGTGCCTCAGTCCAATTATCCTGTAGTTCTATATGCATTTCCAGTACCAGAAAGATCACTGGGTTGTCTTGAATCAGACTTTTAAAATGTTCAGCTGCAATACACATAGACATCTCTGTATAAGCTACTGCAGGATGAAAATTAGGCTTTATTTACAAACTTTCCAAATGTTAGCACTTACCGTGGCTATGCATAAAAGAACTGAGGGGATTAAGATATAGATTAATCTTCCTTCAATTGAAGTTAAAATACTTTTTAAGCTTTTTTTTTTTTTTTTTTTTTTTTTTATAAATCATAAAGCCTTCTCCAGAGGAACAGAAAGCAAATGCAGCATTTTTCCAACTTACTTTATTGTGAACTGAACTAGAGGTCACAATAGGCTGAGGTCCTAGTGCTTGTCACAGTGAATTAAAAATATGGCACTTCTAATGTCAATTTGATCAAAAAGATTTTTTCCTAAATTACCTAAAAAGTGAGGTTAAAAATCATGATTGATCCATTGTGGCAATGCCAGCCTCGACTCTTTGCCAGCCATGTCATTGAAACTTGGGAATACTGAGTAGAACTGTAGGTTTCTAGCCTGCCCTTAGGATTTTCATACATTCCCAGTGTCAGAAGGAAGGATATAGATGGATACTGGGGAGCTGGCTTTTTTCCTGCACACAATGGTTTTCTAGCAGTGCAATACCAGCAGCTTACTGTGCTCCATGGCTGGTGAGAAATATTGACCTCAGACTGCTATAAATCACACAAAGCTCTCTGTTAACTTGCACAAGACCTTCTCTACTGGTGCGTAAATGATGAACGGTCTTCCTCGGGTGTGAACTTTGAGGGTGCATTCATATTCCACACATTTCCTTGCTCAAGTTGGGTCTTCTCACTTCTGTAACGTGCAGAAGAATTATACAAAACTGGCTACTGTGGTTTAATCCGAGCTAGCAAACATTCATAGTGCAAACACTGGGGTTATTACTTGTGTGGGAGCACCTAAAGCTTTATTTCATGCTTCAGACATACACAGACAACATGAAAAGGCAGAGAAATTTATAAAGTGACAGTTGTTAGTCCCACTGTTACATGTTCAGTGGTTTGGAGTTAGACATCTCCACAGAACAGACAAAACCAGGTGCTAATGTTTCGAGTAGTTTCAAGAAATGTACTCATTTTATGAACAATAATTCAAGGAAAATGGGCACTTTACCCAATGTGCCTGAAGGAGTGGCTGAAGAAAGAGGGCTCTGTTATTTTTCTTTCTTTTAAAGATATAAAAGACGGCTAGTGAGTCAGTTCTGAAGGTATTTACAGGCAAAGCTGAGGCACAAGATGCTGCTGCAGCACCGGGACTGGGATGTGCACGTAGAGAAGCAAACCAGGCCCTCCACATCACTCATTCACAAATCCACTGACTTCAGAGGGATCCCCTAGATTTTTCGGTGCTAGAACATTCCCCAGACATTTCAGTGAAATGGCCATGAATATTATGTCCTTTAATTCCAGTTAATTGAGGGCTTACCTTCACTGAGCGCTTACCTTCCTGATTTTCGCTAGAAAAATTTGCAGGAAAAACTGTTGCTTGATATGAGAGGTTGCTTGACCTATTCTTTTTGATATACCCAAAAAGAGTATCTGTCTTACAGATAAGGTATCACACAGAGCTTAAAAATTAATTGTCTGTGAGTGCAGTGGCTTTGTCAGAAATCAAAAAAATTAAATTAGATCTAGGTCCATGCTCTCTTCAATAAAGCAGACATGGTTTTCAAGCCTGGTATTCAAGAGTTTCAGTAATAAAACACATTAAGCTCCAGTGGCCGTGCATGTATCATTAGTACATTAAAATAGGTTCTAGGCAGTTCTAAATCTTTTGTGATTCTTAGTTGTTAGCAACAGAAGTATAGATGTGTGTTCTTTGACAGCCTTCACTATGAGAATTTTCCACCATTTTCAAAAAAGGTGTAGATCTTTTTAATCTGGAACAAAAGATTCAGTGAACTGAAAAACAGGCTGTAAAACACAGTATGTTTACTGAAAACAATGAAATAAGGACAAATATAGATTATGTGGACTCTCAAAAATATTTTCCACAGATGGACTTCACACTCTGACATTGGGTGAAAAATGCAGAAAATAAGTAAGCTAGTAATTGCAAAACTGAGGTTTTCAGAGACAGGCAAGTAATTTACTGACTTGACTTGAGACTCTTTTTTCTGATTCAATAAGGAATTTTGGAAAGGCAGAGGATTTACTTACACAAGGATGAAGTAGAGAGATGATTGAATCTGGAACAAGTGCCATTAATTTTCACGTCAATCTGCTTGAAAATCCTAAATTAAAGTGTATAATCCGGAAAACTGGTCCTTTAAATCAAGCTTAAATTTAGGATCAAGACGGCACACAGACTGTTGAATAAATAAATGAGTTCTAGTTTGTTTGAAATTAGACTGCGTGCTACTGGTGCCTTGATTGATGCAACCTCATTGTTTTCCTTGAGCTACACTTCATTCTGGTTTGATTTGCTATATCTAGTGCATATATTTCCTTGCATACTGTATTTTGGACACTATACTGAAACTGTTTATTGTAGCTTTGTAATGCATATGCATTGAATTTCTCCTTTTTGTGAAAAGAAAAAACACTTTTCCTGAGGACTATTTTTCATCCTTGTTTTGATGAAAAAGGTAGAAGAAGAAAGACTATTTTGCAAAGGTAGAAGAAAGTTTATAGCCAAAATATTGGCCTGAATTAGCACTGTATTGCTCTATTTCTATGCCAAGGCTTTCTCAGACCAAATTTGATCAATGATGTTGATCAGTGATGTTAAATCAGGTCTTTCAAATTCTATAGGAAAGTTCCAACACCTGATAAATGCAATTAAATTGGTGTTCTAGAGTAGTTGGTGCATGCCAGCAGCAGCTTCTCAAACCAGTAACCATGCTAGCAGACTGCTGTCAGTGAACTGGTTTGCTGACCCCTCTGCCAGACAAAGGAATCAAGAAAAATTGTAAACTTTGGAATCAAGAAATTGTAAACTTCTTTCTGGTGTTTTCTAGCCGTCAGTGCAGTGTGAACACCCATTAGCTCTTGCACACCTGCTACCAAGGCTGCTGCTGTTGCTAGTTTTCAGCCCCTTGCCCACAGCTAATTTAAACCTGTTCAGAAGCACTGGGGTATTGTAGTGTGTGAGTAGTGTAATTTGACAGCCTGCAAAGTGGCAGGCAAAGGCTGACAAGTTTGAGAACTAGGTATTCTCCAAGGATATTGCTCATAAATGGAAGCAGGAAAAACGCAAGGCAAAAGTAACCTATAATGAGGATTCATGTACCTGAAATAGTCTAACCTTAGGCTATCTCCTTCTGACTATATAAAGAACTGAATGAAACCTTGTTCTGCTGTGTTGACATCCTATTCTATATAGGTTTCAAAACCAGCACTTCTCCTGAGGTTAAGGGCTGTGGTCTAGATCTGGGACTTTGATGGTTTAAATGTGAACTGGCTTAAACAGTAGATTCAGATCTAGAATACGTCATATGTTGTGAATGTACCCTTTAAAAAGTTTCAGAAAAGGGACAAATGAAAGATGAAAGAAGTGAGAACACAAGAATTATATTCTGAAATGAAACAAAGCTTTATAAATATCTCAAACTTTTTTCCCTTGTGCTAACATCAGAGACACCAGAATTGTTTTATAGAGCATGATGAGAGAAGCAAAGAAAAACAAGGCAGTCTTATTAATTTTAATAATTTTATCAGGAGAAAAAGAACATTAATTACATCAAATGTAACTTATAGCCATCTTGAATTCCATTTGTCTTTCTCTTCCCACTCCCAGAGAAGCATGTAAGGTTTAGGCAGTAATAGAATTTGGGCTGAACAAGTGTGGCTGTATCTGCATGTTGAATCTGAGCCTTTGGGAAGAGGGTGTAGTTCAGTATTTATAGCAGTTGCACTCTCAGTGTGTGTGCATGTATAATCTGGATGTCTTGAAAGCCTGGCCCCTTCTTTTCCCAGGCATATTATCAGCTTTGTCAGTAATGGGTCTGACTTGATGACAGTATTTGGAACAAATTGAATGCGGTGTGCTTTCAGCTTCAACATTCAAGCCATACATATATATATATATATAAAATGTTTGTGGTGTAGACATTTATCTCCTCGTGTAGTAGCTGCTCAGTGAAGGAGGAAAATCAGGGAATCACCCACAGTTGTGAGATGAATGTGGGTGTCGGCACCTCCAACTCATTTCATGAGCAAGAATCATTCCACGCTCTGCAGGCCAAGCCAGCAGATTCCTCACGCTTTACAACTACATTTTGGTATTCTCCTGCTGAAAACTGGTTCCTAGATAAGGAGGCTTGGAATTTTTTGCCTTTTTCTTTAATGAGATGACAATGCTAAAAATAGCAAGCAATGAAACCTTGATCTGGCAAAGCTCACAGCAAAACTTTTCCTAAAGTCAGCGGAGCCCAAATGTCACTGTTGCTAGCTCTGTATGTTTTGGTCCAATGAAGCCAATCGTACAGTTAGCTGCCACCAAAAATTTATGTTTCCAGTGCCTCTGCTCTTTTCTTGCTTTAACACTGGTGCTCCTCTGAGTCTTCAGGGAGCAAGAGCTGCAGGCAACTCACTGAGAAAATGATCCCAGTTTAGCTGTCTGAACCGGTGGCCCACAATCACAGCAGCTTAGCTCTGGCCTGAAAACATGCTGTCAGTAGTGTAATATTTCTGTTTTGTCTTCCTTATGTTACCTTATTTGCAAAAGCTTTTTTTTTTTTTCCCCACTTAGGAATACTTCAGTTTAAAACATAGACTAACTACTGACTCTGTTAGTCGGTCAAAACTTCTGAAATAAAGTACCAAATTACCAGATTCCTCAGAACATGCACAAAACCAGGAAAATTACTTGACATAGAAAATAAAGAAGCAGAGGTTCAAAGGCGAATGACAAATGTAGAAGTGGGGAGAGGTAGGACACTTGAACTGGTAAAAGGAGAAATAATCCTTGTTTGGAGGGAAGGAATACTAAAAGAGAAGCAATGCAACTGAAAATGTTGAAATATACTAACAAAAAGGGTAAGACCACAGGAATGAAGGTTGCTAAAACCATTAAGTGATATATTGGTTTACATTTTCCATTTTGGCTAAAACTAAATTCAGTTTTGTGGAAAATATTTTCACAAAAGCTTCTTATAAAACTGTGAAATATTCCTCTCAGCTCTGCAAAACGTAGTAACTCATAAACCCCATTGATTTGGTATGCTCCATCAATTGGCACTGTACAACCAACTAACCTGTCTCCCTTTAGACTTACAATGACATTTTAAAAGGTTGAGAAAACAACCTTCCACCTCTCAACCACAGGGGAAAAAGAAGTTACTTGCAAAGCCTGCAGTCCTAAGGAGTTGGCAGGATTTGTAAGTGATTTGAAGATGATATATGACAAACCATTGCACTTGGAAATAAGCATGCTATTCAGCGCAGAGACAATGTTTAGCTTCTTAGGAAAACAACCTTTTTAGCTGTGGATGCTGTTCCACTGCTAGACTGTTTTTATAAGAAGCTAAGTTAGTTGATGTCACTTTAGAGGTATTTTAATGCATTATATCCTGGGTTTGCACACCTAAGAGTAGAACAGATACCTTAAAAATTTTCCTTTAAACACAAGTTTACAGCAGACCTTCATACTGGTTTTGGAGCTGGGCTGCATCTACCCCACCTGTTCTGCAGAGGAAGAGCTGGGGTTTGTTTTTCAGAGGTATTTGTTGTAAAGAGGCGCTGAAATTGCAGTGAGCTCAGAAACCAGTTCACCAGAATCCAACAATGCTGCAGAAAGTCGACCACAAGCAGGTCTGCAATGATAGCACACAGAGTGAAAATTAATATGTGTCCCGTAAATAATTGCCTTCATGCCTCATTGCAAATGCAGTAGTTAAACATTTCTGTCTTGTGAGTAATTTCCTATTCACAGTTTGTGGGAAGGCATAAATGTAAAGAAAACAGGTTTGGGGTCCTTTTGTCTTTTTTTTTGTTTGTTTTGTTTTTCAGTCTGCTAATTTCAATTCACAAACACCATGGGAACCTGCAATTCCAATTTTCTTTTCACAGTAGTAATGAAAACTGGGCACTGAATATAGTTAGATTTTTTTCCCCTCTAAATTTTAAACCACTTAGAAATACAGTCAGAAATAATAACTTTCTAATCCATTATTACGCAATGTAAAACTGTGCTCAATTGCTATTATTTCATGCAAAGATTTCATAAGTGGTAGAAGAGGCTTTTAGAAATCAGTTTATTCTAAGCTGGTCTTTGAGGCAATCTGAAAACACTGGTTGTGTGCTGTTGAGAGGAAGAGCTGTGCATCAGAGAAGTTGTTTTAGGAAGGAATCATTGCACAGCAAGATGACATTCATTTCCTCTCAGTGTTATGGCAAGGTTTGAACATATTTTGTGCGTTTATGATTTTGTCTTGTTCCTAATCAAACCAACCTCAATTTATTGTTTTAATAAATAGACAGTTTCAGGGTTTGGATTTTGGGGTATTTTTTGACACGACTTTTTACTTTTAAAAATCAGAGTAATATTTTATGACATTTAAGCTTACCATACTCCAATAAGGTATTTCAGTTGTCATTTACAGTAGGATGTCTAGGACAAAGCTGGTATCTTTTTCATGCTGCAGACACTAAAGTGGCTGCAGTGGAGTAGCAGACAGGATTACCTGCAGACACACCTCTGCTGCTGTGCCAGGAGCCAGTGGCTCTGCCTGGTCCAGCTACCAAGATTCTGGGAAGAAAACTGCATCCAGTTTTCCCAAAGAGCTGGGAAACAACGAGCGTGATTTCTGTAAACTTGTAATCTTCATTTGCTCTCCACTGAGATCATCTGCCATCCCTTGCAATAGTTCCTGTCTTGCAGGGAAAAAAAAATCCAGGTAAATTCCCTTTGGAATTGACTCCAGTCTTAGTCAAACAAAGGTACTGCTTAAATAGAAGGCAGCTGTTTCAGCAATGTTATGGATGTGGATTTATTTATTTACATAGATTTCAGAAGAAATTAAGGCTGGCTTTTTTCCAGTGGCCCTTTCCTCCCTATCTCAGAATAGGACTCTTGCATTGGTGGGGACTCCATTAGCTGTTCCTATCTGAAGTGCTCACAGAAAATCCTGTTCACTTTTAAAAACTTTCCTATTTCCTCCTCCTTCATATGTCTGGAGAGGCCCTGCTAGGTTAATAGCATATTTTAATGTAAATGGAACAAAAATAGTGAGAAGACCTTTTCCTTGCTGAACTGCTCCTTTTCCAGAAGTCCAAACAAATGCAACAACAGATGCTTTGAAATGTTTTAAGTTTAAATAACATTAATGTAGTGGTTGAATATTTCTCAGACAGATGGGTTAAATGAGATAATTGTGAAAACATTCTTAAAATAAAAGGAAGCCATCAGGTGAGAGGCAGGAATTTAGGTAACATTGAAAAATATACCTTAAATGTTTCTTTTAGGTTGCAATATTAGAATGTTTTCCTCTGAGCAAGCTGTTAAGTGTCATTTAGTAGACATTAATTGTAAAGTTGGTTGACAGTATTTGGCCCAAATGTATGTATCTTAAAGAGAAAGAGCAACTGTTAATCCATCAGGTATTGACAATGTATTCAGTGGCTTCTATTATTTCTCAGACAGAAATTAATTTCCTGAAATCACATACAGTAAGATAAGACTTTGTCTCATTTTCATTCACTATGGAAATACTCAGTCTTTGTTCTGCACACAATGCATTGTCTCTTGTAAAACAGTAAACGACACCCTAGGTGTAAAAGAATTTCCATTTTATACAATAGCTACAATGAACAAACAGGATCTAAACCAGTCACTGACTACTTTGGAACAGGGTACCTTTCTTAGTAGGGTGGCATCTACCCTGAAATGACAAAAAAAACTTAAAACCTTCTGAAGTGAAACTTCAAGATATCTTCTGTAGCCATAGAAAATACCAATTGCACCAACTCATAGCAACTAAGAATATTCAGAAGGATAAAAAAAGCTAAAACACTGTTTGATATGGGTTTTTTCGAATCTTATGATTTTGCCTCTGTTCTTTCAGCCAAACAAAATGTCAGCTTCTTTAAACCTATTTGAAAAAACTGCCAGGAAGTGGTGTTTCAGCAGTAAGAACACAAATCACCAATAGATAAATGATGAGTAATACCAAGGTGGAGAAGGAACTTATTCTTTTGGGGGGTTGTGGCTTTTTTGCTATGTTTTATTATTCACAGGCCAATTGTAGATGTCTGTAGCTGGTGGCTGCTTTCAACTCTGGTTGTCCAAACTTGTTGCAATTCTTTGCCCAGCGTTGATAGTTTGGCTGGCATTACCTTTA
Organism: Edolisoma coerulescens; assembly: GCA_013397115.1. Taxonomy (NCBI): domain Eukaryota; kingdom Metazoa; phylum Chordata; class Aves; order Passeriformes; family Campephagidae; genus Edolisoma; species Edolisoma coerulescens. The sequence goes on along the minus strand of VWZW01003626.1, from coordinate 401,958 downwards.
ATGTAGCACCCTTAAAATCATCATCTTCTTATTATGCCTTTACAGTGCAAAAAAAAAAAGTGACTAGAGGGCATAGTGTGCTTCTGTGGGCTTTCAGCAAGACACTTCTCTAACATACTTTAGTAAAATGCTACCTGTAGGCAAGGCCTGATAAAGTTAACATTATGAATATATTGTAAAACTAGCGTTTAATAGTACTTTTAGTTAGCATCTGTATTTTACTGATTCTTAGACATGCATTATGATTTAAAATGCAGTTTCTATAAGCCAGCCTGGCTCTCCTGAGCTCAGCCAAGGCTGGCAGTGCTGAGGATACAGAGCCTGTCAGAAGTTTGGAAATGCTGGTATAATCAGAGGAATACTGCATAAGCCCAGATCACTTCATTTTTGTCCATGACACTTGTCAAGTTAGAGAGCATCCATCTCAGCTATCACCACTTAAAGTGATTCTTTACAAAGGTCTGCCTCCCCTCCTGCTGCAAAATTCAACGAAGGAAGGAGATCACGGAAAACGTAAAAGCATTGTGTGTGCTGTGAGCATTTAACCTAGAAATACCTCCTGGAATTAGGGTTTCATTCCTTGGGGCCGTGCAAGAGGACAAAATGTGCCAGACAGCACAATAGTTCCTATCAAGAAGATTATACAGTGTGAAGACATAGGTCAGTTCTATTCATATCACAACTGAAAAGACCGGAGTCTGGCCTCAGAGGTGGGTTCTTAGGAGGCTGAGTCCTTTCTCTGCGCAATTGGAGAGGTTTTCTTGGGGCATAAAGCAATCCTTGAAGGAACATCTGATAATAGCATCAATGATGAAAAGAGGGAATGGGAGAAGTTGAGTGAAAAAGTGCTCTAAAGTGTAGCTGTGTTCAAGGAGGACTCTGAATTAGAAAAGAGAAGGTAGGGTTGGATAGCCCTCTAAAAGTACTGAGAGTAAATATAATTAATTTAAAAATAGAAAAGAAAATACTAGATGGAAAGGAGAAACTGAGAAGCCTACTGAGGGAAGTGCATAGGAGAGCTGAGGATACCTTATTTGTAGTGAATTTGTTGGCTGCTACCAGCCATTTTCTTTTTTTTTCCTGCATTCTGTCTTATCCTCACTGCCTTCTCAATAAATAGTATAGTGTCACTTTTTGTTCCTTACAGAAGGAGAGGAAGAGGAAGAGAGAGAGAGAGAGAGAGAGAAATCCTTTCCTCTGAGATACTCATGTCCCTGCATTTAAATTGTGGCATGCCTGTTATTTTAGATTATTTAGGCATTATTTGCTTAATAACACTTTGGGACAAATCATACGTTTGAAGGCTAGAATGAGATGCTCCTTGCTGTCCTTTTCCTGGTTTAAAAGCCTGAAAAAGGAATGGGCTGCAGCCCTAACTGGTTTTGGGCTGGAAGAGGGGGGTACCTCGCTAGGCTGTCCTGGCCCAGTGGGTGCAGCTAGAAGGACGCATGACTGTAGCAGCAGACATGAGGGACTCCTCGATGTGCAAACCCAATGATAACCTCTCCCTTCTTTCATTATCTACCCACAGCAAACCCTACCAGGGCAGGAGGAGGACGGGAGTACCCCGGCTCGTCCGAGGTGATCCGCGAATCCAGCAGCACGACGGGCATGGTGGTTGGGATCGTGGCGGCGGCGGCGCTGTGCATCCTCATCCTCCTATATGCCATGTACAAGTACAGGAATCGAGACGAAGGATCCTACCACGTAGATGAGAGTCGAAACTACATCAGTAACTCAGCACAATCCAATGGGGCTGTAATCAAGGAGAAGCAGCCCAACAGCGCTAAAAGTTCCAACAAAAACAAGAAAAATAAGGATAAGGAGTACTATGTCTGATCTCAACATCTAAAAGAACGCTTGTATAGAAATAGTCTTCATTTTATCTGAGACATAATACAAACTTATTTACTTTACTTTTTATGAAGCACATTCAAAAACAAACAAACAGAAAAGACAGGGAATGCAATCAGAAAGGAAAGACTGTTTTTAAAAACAAGCATTTCATGCTCTTGTTTTTCAGAAACAGGAGCTGATAAATTCCCTAACATCCACAGTGTTTTCATTTACTCTGCCTGTCTTTATGTTGCTGGAACGTTTCTGAAAGACAATGATGACACCACGCATTCATAAAGCAAGGAGTATTACTACAACATCAAGGCACAATATGAAAAAAAAAATTCAAATTAAAAAAACAAAACAGGAAAAAAAAAAAAAGAAAAAAGAAGCTACCTATGATTCTGGATTTAGCCAAAGTGCTAGCGCTTTCTTGAGAAGTAAGTTAGTCTTAATGTCAGAGAAGACTGTCATTATATATGGTGACTCAACAAGCAAACATAAAAGAGTTTGCCGTCTGGTGCAGTGAAGCAGTGATTGGAAACTTGCATTTTGAAACAAAGTGCTGGCTTTTCTGAAGACTTATGTAGAAATACTTTCAAAAAGCCCCTTTCTGGTTGTGAGGAAAATAGTACGGAGGCCTTATTTTCAAAAACAAAAACAAAAATCTGGAATATAAGGCACATTTCCACAAAAAAAAAAAAAAAAAAAAAAAAGAAAAGAAAAAAAAAAGAAAAACAAGAGGGCATAGATGCAATCATTGGGAAATTTTCATGCACGCTTAATATGTTATTACATATGTTTATATAAAAACACATCTATATGTGCTTTCTGGACTGTGATAAGTGATGTTTTATAGCCTGTTGTATAGAAAATGCAAACTATATCTGCTCTTCAGCCATTTTTGGTAAACTCAATGTTATAAGTGTTGCTAGGTATAGAGAGTTTTATGACATCTGGAGCAACAGACATACTTCAGTTTTTTTGCAGCCATTATAAATTGTCCCAGACTTTTTCCCCTTTTTTTTTTCTTTTTAATTTACAGTGTAGTGGTTATACAAAGGGGGATGTGTATGAATGTATATAAGAGTCAGCTAATTTTTTTCTTACCTGTACAGCTCTATTATGTTGCAATTAAGTTTCAGTAGTTTGTATGAAAGAAGTGGACTAGAAAGCAAAAATATATCTCTACTGTAATTTGTCTTCTCCCTCCTATCCCCATCTCTTGCTCCTGATATGCATCAATGAAGTTGATCAGAATGGCCAATTTTCCTAGAAATATACATTAATTAATTAGCTAAATATTTAGTGAATTAAACTGGCCTTTGGCTTCCAGTCAAAGCTTCACTATTGGAGAGCATGGTTTGCCTTACAGAAACCTTGTTCTTAGAAATTACGAGAATGATGAGTTTCTTGAGAATCTTAGGAAGTATCATATAGTGTTTATCTGGCATTCAGTTATATGAACAACAGCTACTACAGCACTGGGTGGTAAAAGATATAAAAATACCCATTGTAATTATCCAGGCTGATTCTATTGCAGAATTTATCCCTTTCTCCAAAAAGGAAATACTCTTGAGGTGCACGATAGTATTTTTCAATGGTGGGCATTTTTGACATATGAAAAAGTATTTTTAGCTAAGTTGATTATGTAGTATTGCAGGACATCATAACCAGACAGATAAAAGTTCATTATGTTTTAAAGTGACACAGCTCATATTGCATATATAAAACATTAGTGCATTTTAGTTAAACACATGAAATGTAATGCTGTAATTTACACGTTAAGTTTGGAATTTTTTTCTAGTAATATTTCATTAGTTTCACAGCAATAAATCATAGCATAACATTTTATTTACACAGAAGTTCGAAGGGAATACATTAGACAGAAAGAGGGTAGTTCAATGGAAATCAACCAAATCATCAGAAGGCCTCCTGGGAGGGATATAGCTATCCACACTTTACAGACAGGAAGAAGGAATTTAAAATTAGCTTTAAACAGCAAACACAAAACATTTTGTTGTGTGTTACTCACTGTAGCTGATGGAAAAAAGTTGGGAACTGGTACAGCTATCTATCTGGGAGTCAGAGCACTTTAAAAATACATGTAGCTGACATGAAAACACCTCTCTTGAAGTTTTCCACCCACATCAAGGTGTGTCATGTTGCATTTGTGAAACGGCTTTTTATTTTCATTAGCGTTTACGCAAAAATGAAGAAAACAAAACAAACCACAAAATCCATCTGATGTTCATTTCTTAGATTGTTGTTCACCTGTGGCACTCATAATTTCTCCCACCTTTACAAGACAGCTGTACTCAGGGAATGGCAGGGGCAAGTGTTACTGGAGGTCATTGCTGGAAGCAAGAGACTTCAGCTGGAGGGGGGAAAAGAAGTTGAAAGCCAGGTGGTGTTCAGATTTCAGTGCTTGAAGATACAAAGAAGAACAAGAATAATCTGTTGACAGGAGACTGGACATGACAGAATATGATTTGGGCGAGATGAAATGGTCTTTTCTGCTTGGTATTGATTGCATTAATGAAATAGCATTGTCAGGCCAACTTCCAGGCAGTTTGGTAGATCAATCTTTAACTAAATCCATACATCAAGAAAAAAAGAGAAAGATCTGCTACTATTAAAATAAGCAAACACGATTTTAACACTGTTTCTGAAGGTTCTCCTTTTTCCTCTTTAATTTCATAGTTTAACAAAAAAACCAATTATGGATGTATCAGAAATGCCAGCAAGTGGATTTAAAATTCCTTTTTGTTTAAAAACAGCAGCAACAACAAACAAACAGACATAAACCAACTACCTAACATAAAATTGGATCCTTTCTCTATAATAACCTAATTTGTTTGACTGAGATGGCTTCATTTCTATGACTGTATTGTGTTGCCTTTTTTAACAAAACACTAAATAACGTGTGAAACTTTCAACCCTAAGACATCAAAGAGAGGCCCAATGCCCCTAACCTTATAGTGCTTTCTGTGATAGATATTTACAATTTTTTTATTTGTTGCAAGGCCAATTTATTCATTATTGGAAATGCTAAGCAAGTGGAATTTACTGTTTTGTTAATAAAAATGTTTCTTAATACAAATGCTGGCTTGTTTCTTCTCTTGCTCTTAGATTGTGAGTACCTGTTCATCTTAAGGCTGTGAACAAAACTGGTAAATTGGTATGAAGTTGCAGACATTCATGTCAGGAAAATGTGACCTCAGAGCTCTTTGTTCACTTCGGTGAAAACCTTCTACAAGTCTTGCATTCAACTGACCCAGTTAGAAAAGTATGGATGACATCAATGAATTGGTTTTGCACAGACTTTCTTAATTTGAAATTTTCTAGTATTCTTTTTAATCAAAAATTTAAAACTTGATGTTCCCCTCCCCCTCTGTATGAAAAAAGAACTCCCTTTTTTGCCAGTTTTTGATTTCTGTAGTGGAAATAAGGTGGAGGAGGGTAAGGTAATGGGATGAAAAGTTAAAACTGAAAATGTTTCCTCTTGTCTAGAAGATGATTTTAAAATTATTGGGAAAATGAATGTATTTCAGGTCCTTAAAAACATTGCTAAATAATAATTACAAAATTTCAACCAGAGCTAATCCGTTACATAAGTGCTTTCCTACTTAGCATGGCATTTAAATTCATGGGCAACTTCAAGCACACGTCTAATCCTATTGATTTAAGCAAGTGTCTAAACTTGCCTAAACGTACTGGTGAATGGGGATGGAGTTAAGCTTTTGGATCTAAGCTCCAAATAGAATTTAACTTTGTATCTTCTTAAATCACATCAGTAGCTTTTTGACTTCAATGAGATTTATTCATCTGCTTAATTACATATAGACTAAAGCATTTTAGATAATTTCAGCTCAGGAATATCTGGAGAAAAACAGTCTCTATCTTCTACTGGTATAAAACACTTTGAAAGTTCTAAACTGCTTTATACTGAGCTTAGGTCTTGCGAGTGTGCTTAAATAAATACTGAATATTCCATTTAGGAAAATGTTTCATACACATTTGAAGGAGCTGTAACAATAGTGATTTTTGTTCTACTACTACTACTACAAAGAAAACCCCCAACCAAAACCAGCAACTCACATTTAATTATAAACTTTTTAATTCTACACTGTATTTGTTCCTTTTTTCTTTTTTTTTACATCTATACCATGCTCTTCCTTTTACCAAAATCCCCATGGCCTCTCAGTATCTGCATCATTCATCGTTATCTGGCCACTATAAGTGGTGGCTTCCATCATCAATCATCACTATGGTCAAGTAGATAAAAAGCCTTCACAAGATGATGAAAAAAAAGAAAAAACTAGACAGTGCCCTCAAATGTGACTTATAATAAGGGAAATAAAGCACACATAGGCTGTAAGTGACAATTGTTAATTCCTCCTATGTGACCTCTTCATAGTTCAACAAAACAGTTTTAAATTGGGGGTCTGGGTCTGATTTTCATATTGATTATAGAAATTTGCTTCCAAGCTCAGTACAGGCCTGTTTAGAGGTGCTTGGAAACATTGTGCTGGGTCAGGCACTCTTGTCAGTACAATTTTATTTGGAATGCAGACTATTTTCTTTATTTTAAAGCCCCCACTTTTTTAACGTCCATAAGTATGTCACTGTTAAAATTATTCTGGCCCTTATGAGAGTGGGAAGAAAGAGAAATCCACACTGCATTTAATTCAATTTATAAATTGATAAATGCTTGGGAATGATAAAACTGCTTGCCCGTCAGCCTTTGATTTGTCTGGATGGACTGAAACTGATTTGGTTGGTCACTGCTCTTCATGAAACCAGAAGCATCCCCCATGGGTTAAGCTTTGAACTAAAAATTCCAGAAAAGATACAGGTGAGCTCAGTTTTGTGAGATGCAGAGCCAGAACTCAACCAGTCCTTTACCCACGTACTTTGGAGGCTTCTTCCTCCTGAAGGTCTTTGACCTTTCAGCCACCAACTCTGACTTCTGGAAAAGAAAGTCTGGCCCCTTTCTTTTTCTTTCTCAGTCACTCATTACTCTACAAATATCTTCATTTCACAGTCATAGAATATGCTGAGTTGGAAGGGGCCCACCAGGATCATCGAGTCCAGCTCCTGGCCCTGCACAGAACACCCCAAGGGTCACACCGTGTGCCTGAGGGCGTTGTCCAAAAGCTTCTTGAACTCTGTCAGGCTTGGTGCTGTGACCACTGCCCTGGGGAGCCTGTTCCAGTGCCCAGCCACCCTCTGGGGGAAGAACCTTTTCCTGATATCCAACCTAAACCTCCCCTGACACAACTCCAGGCCATTCCCTCAGGTCCTGTCACTGGTCACCACAGAGATCAGTGCCTGCCCCTCTGCTTCCCCTCATGAGGAAGCTTTAGACCACTATGTTCAGAACAAACAGATTTCCATATGACATTGCTCCTCCAGTCGGGCTTGATTGTGGTAGACATTGAGAGTATTTTAAAGAAAAAAAAAAAGGTGGCATCAGGAGTAGAGTTATTTCAAGGGGTGCAGGATTTTCAGTGAGTAAATTGCCTTTAAGGACAGTAATTTCATGCTGGCATACACTTGAGAGATTTAGAAATCCAGGTCAGTAATCCTCAAAAACATCCTTTTGATAAACAATAAAGGCATGAGCTCGTTTGTCAGCAAGCAGGGACCAACAGCAAGGCTATCAAAATGTGAATGTGTCAGTCTGGTTGCAGCAAATAACACAGGGAAATGGAATTTGGGCAGCTAAAAATAACTGCTGGCACACTGGCTGGACTCTTGTGAGTGAGTCCAACTACAAGCCAGAAAGCATTTATTGGATGATAAACAGCAAAATACTTCTATTATAGTCACAGTTTGGGATGCAGCTGACAGAACACAGGCACGGGCTGTGGGGCTGCACTGGCTTTTCCAGGACCAGGGACCAGATTGCTGCTCAGGTGTCCTCCAAGCTGGGGGACTGGGCAGGCTTTGCACAACCACCTGCTGCACGACAGATGATCAGCTGTTTCCAGAAAACCTCCCTTTTCCCTTTGAAATTGAAATGCATTTTCTAGGAATGGTACAGCAGCTTGTGTTGTGGGACACACTGAGTGGCTCCCAAAACATGTCCCGCCACAACCAGCACCATCTTAAAGAGAAAGTGTGGCTGCAGGTCCGGGTGAGAAACCTCCACCCTGTTCAGGCTTGTCTTGGCCTTGGGACCCCCCCAAGGTGGGCAGGTGTGAGGAGGGCAGACACGAGAGCTGCCACACCCTGGTCTGGTGTGGCTGCAGAAAGGGGGGCGAATTCAGCTGTGAGGGTCTCACAACCAGGACTGCTTGGGGAACTTGCCCCAGGGCTCCTGGCTCGGCAAAGTTGGAGAAGGCACAGGTTTTCCTTAGTTGCCAAATGCCTAAAAGTAAAAAAAAAAAAGTGTTTCTCAAAAAGGTGGTGGCATAGGGAGTTCAGGAATTTCATTAGGAGTTAATTCAGTGTTCCTTTAGTGCTTTCCCTGCCTGTGCTTCCTACTGGAGAGGAGAAGCTCAGGCCTCCTGTGCATGGGGAAGGAGGCCAGGCAGAGAAAACCTCCCACGCACATTAAACTCACCCCACAGCAATTTGGGGATCCCTAACTTTCTAGGACACCAGGTCTCAAAGGTTTGGACCAGAGAATTGACTCAGGATGAGATCCAGCAACATGCTTTGTTAAACCATAGGGAGAGAGACAAGTTTCAGCACAAGATGTAAAACTCTCAAAAAAGAAAATTATAATGCAAACAGACACCCCTGGGAAGCCCTACCCCACCTGCCACTGTCTTCTAATCAGACTTTCAGGTGGTTTAATTCCTCGCTGATTGCAGCTGGAGAGGGAGCAGGCTTGTTACATCATCCCACCTGGCAGAAGGGTTGTCCTGCTAGCAAGCGCTGAGCGCGCTGTAGTTACCAGACCTGTCACTCCAGGTGTGAGCTAATTGTACAGAGATTTTTCTTTAGATGCAGGATTGTTGGCAAGAGGGATATTTCCTGACTTATATTTGATTTATGGGCAGGTCCATGGAGCAGGAAAAGAACGTAATCCAGTGAGAGAAATGAAGAAAAAAGAAAAAAAAAATGAAGCAGGATTTGTCTCATGCTTACCAGCAAATCTCCGTATAACAAGGAGAGGAATTTCAGGTAATTAATTTAAGTCTTGGTGTGTTGCTTTCTTGGGAAAGGCAAGTTTATGCTCAGTTTTCCTGAAGGTTAAATTTGTTTGGGAGCTCATTTATACCTGTCTTCAGGCTCTTTTTAGGGAAGTCTTTCAAAATGTTGATAGCACAAGTATAACAGTCATCACCTATAGCAGTTTCTCATCTATTTTAAGAGTTTGTCTGAATATGGGTTGCTGGTTTTGACTCATAGGTTAGAGTACATCTGCACTAGCAAGTATAGCCCAGTAAGAATAAATTTGTAGGTCATGGCAGCTGACGCTGCGGACCTGACCTCCATGTTATATTTCAGGATTTTCTTTGAACCAGTTGCAGTCTGGTCACACAGACTGAGTGCCAATTAGTGGTTATGTTTGTTCATGCAGTTAATTTTATTCAATCTGCAAAGTGTCCAGTCCTTCATGCAGAGTGCTCTGTGAAGTTAATTGTGGGGAGTGGGAACAGCTGGAGTTGCTTCAGAACTGTACTCCTGATCTTAAATAAATCTTTGGTGTTGAAACACCCTTTGGGCATTGCTATATTCCAGTGTGCTTGTAACAACTCACTGTAAGAAAAGTAGGGTGTTTTTAGTACCCAACCCCCAATGAAAATTGCAATTAGACATAAAGGCCTCCCTGATATTTCTAGAGGACTCAGTGTCTATAATTCTGGCCCTCATCTTCTTCTTTAACCACCACACTGCCACAGAGCATCTCCTCAACCCTTTTCTTCAAACCTAAAGAAATAACAGTTTAAAAGAATTGTTTCCTTTGAATAAGTTGAGACAAATATGGAAGTGTTTTTAGGCAGGCACTGTCTGAGGAAGCCATGTCACCAACATGGAGACCACCAACCGTGCAATTGTAACTTGTAGAAGTATTGTGTAAGCAAACCTGGAGCTGCCGGAGTAGCTGACCTGGGAGAAATGGCTGGGGCAGGACTGGGTGTGGCCACTGCTCAGAGGCAGAGCCATGCTGAACAAACCCAGTCTTTTGGAAACTCTGCAGCCAGATTTTGCAAGACAGATCAGCTTTTAAACAAAGTTTTGACAGTCTTCTCTGACACACTTCTCACCAAAATAAATTCATTCCTATATGGGAATTAGTCTCAATACGTTTCCCAATGTAGTCAGTATTAAAAATATCGTAGGAAACCACAAGAGATTGGGTTACATTTTGAAGGCTTTTCTTGTCTCTTCTGCAGACAGGAAAGCTGCCATTTCCATTAAGATTGAGACTTCATTGCTGCTTTTAACTACAGAGTGATTACACTTCCCCCTGGCACACTGCATATTATAATGAACATTTTATACAAGTATTCTGAATAGTCATCATTAATTCTTTTAGATTTCTAAGTGTTGGGCATCAAAGACTGACGATATAGACTGATGCTAAAAGATTTTTAAATCTGAGTTCTTGTAAATGACCATATTTGTGTTTAAGTAGCTGCTTATAAGTTTTGCCTAAGTTCTAAAAAGCATCTTGGGAAGTCAATTTTTATTATTACATTTTGTCAAAAGTTGATTGCTAATTATAGAAAGAAACATTCTCTGCTAACATAAGTTTGTTCAGAAACAGTTCAGTTTAATTTGAGAACAGTTCAGCAACAGGAATATGAATTTAGAGTTTTTAGACATATCAAGTGAGCTTTTGTCATCATCTAAGCTAATTTAGAATTTTAGAGATTTCAAAAATAAACTTGAATTGTTGTTCATCTAATTCTTGGTGGCAGTTACCAGATATCTTGGGGGAAGGTTTCAGTGCTTGTGAGGAAAGTTGGGGCAATAGTCTGAGTCCTTTCTGGGGGGCAGCTTTGCCAGACCTGTGTGTGAGCACATCTTTGCATCTTATGCTGCTCTGTTCCCCACTGAAAACTTCCAGTGATTACTCATCCCTGGGAACCATTGCACAGACACTGCTGCACACCAGCAAAGTCCCTGGCTCGAAAGCAGAACTTGGCACTAATACATACTCTGAGGCAAAAAATTCCTGTTCATTTCAGTGGGAGGAGGGATTTCTCCTTTTTCTTCTTTCTGGGTGTCCATAGCACCTAAAATAAATCAGTATATTAGAAAATACTACAGAGAGCAGATTCAGAGGGAGGATACATCCCTGAACAAACATCCTGAACGCTGAATATAAGAAAGCCAATCCAAAGACCCTAAAACCAATCTGACTTCTTAAGATGGGCAATAGGCTAGTGTGGATACAAAACTTACTTCTGCAGTCCTTAATGGCCTTTCATAATTTGCTTTTAGTTTGGCAGACTGATGAGGTGTGAAAGTCCTGAAGTTGCAGCAATAAGTAACACAGACTAACAAAACGGGGACTGTACAAACAGAACACTTCGGTTTTCAGAATTGGTTTCAAAAACTGTGCAAAGCTCTGTATGGTCTGTTATGACTGCTAGGCAGGGAGCTAAGACAGCCTAGGACTGGGGGTGGCCCTGAGCTGCGTACAGGTTGGAGGGTCCAGCTTTTCTCCCAGCTGTGGTGTCTGAAACAGGGACAAAGACACAACTCCTCTGGAGGCAATGGCAAAGCACCAGCAATTTCATTCCTACGGGGTGTGCTCAATCTCCGCTGCAGGGTGATCCCAGGGCTCCACTTGAATCCGATTCATGAATTCTCATCTTCTTTCAGATGCGTGTTGAACACTGTCAGCTGGAGCTCCTTCACTGAACAACCACATTTCCTTAGTACTCCCACTATCATCCACCAGGAATTCCTGGAATAAGAGAATTGCTTATGTCACTGCATATGCTTTTCCCTTATGTTTGGATTTTGTGGGGTTTTTTTGCTTTGAATTTTTTCTAGTGCTGGGAAAGAACAATCAAATTATAATCAATTTTTGAGTTAAGTCATAATCATCTTTCAGTCTCTTATATGATGAAAACAGGTTTCAAATAATTGAGCATTAGGATGGTAAATCATTCTAATTGGAGTTTTAAAATAATCTGGGAAAATTTACACAAATGGCCCATTAAAAAAAACCAAAGCTAACAGGAAATCCATTAATATTCTGTCCAGTCATTTTTTCTGTTGCTACAGTGGTGTCCATTTCGAGCACTCCAAGTACGTGACTCAGACTGCAAAGCCCAAGGCTTTCATCAAAATAACAGTATTTGAAACATACAAAATGTTACTGTAAGGGAAAACAAGTCACTTCTTCTAAGCTTATTGTCCTCGTTAAAATTCAATAATTGTCTAGATTACATTTCACCAGCATACTGCCATTAGTGATTATGTTTAGAGAGCATTTATTTTCCTAATATACCTATACCCATGTAAGGATAAATGTGGAAAGGAATTATCATTTTAAAAGCATCTACTGCTCAGTCTGACCTTGCTGCCTGTACTAGAATGTGTCTGTCCAAGCACAGACACAAGTTGTGCATACAAGTACAATTTTAGCCCTGCTGGTGTGCTCAATAGGAGAAAGGAAGGAGAAAACCACACTGTAGTAAATGCTTAAGTAGCTACTTAAAATTTATGTCTGTATTTGCACTGTTCAGGAATGGGTATCTCCTTGATTATCCAGTTTTCCGGTGCATGCAGTGGGAAATAAAAGCAGGAATGAAAGGAATATGTTCTGGATTAACAAGGCTCTTTGCTAACAAGCAAAAGTTTTTGTCCACCTCTGGGCCACCACCAAACATTGGAGCCATTGCAGAAGTAGAGAGTTACTGTCAGGATGGGTCAGAATATGTCTTCGGGTTAGCCCACAGGTATAACAGCCAATGAATGCAACTTTACAGGACTTGGATGCTTGGTTCCAGCCTTGCTCAGAGACATTTTATGTCAGCATAACTCTGTAGACTTCATTACAATTTTTTGTGGCCGTTCCAACACGAGACTGAGCCCAGCAGTATATGTCCATGTCACTGGGATTTAAAGTTGAGACCTTCCTTCAACCTCACACAATGGAGAAAGTCCTGCTTTCTCTTTTTTTTCTCTTTATTTCAGAGGGGACAATAAAGTTCCATTGTTACAGGGCTGCAACACAAAGAATGATAGATGTAATCAAAGGGTCTTTTATCTTCTTTTTTTTTTTTTTTCCTTATTAGAAAAGTCAGCAGTTCTGCAGCACTGGTTCCTGAAGGTGTATAGCACTACTGTGTTACTACAGCAACAGGCAGCGCTGACAGGACCATGTTATAGATGAACTGGGTCCTTTTGCAGGACCAGATCACAACTGAAATGGTGGCAATAAATCTGCTGCATGTAAAATTAGATTAAATTAAAATTAGAATAAAAGGTTAAGAGGATAAATACAATATAGGAAAGCACCTTATTTTACAAAGAATCTTCTGCAATGCTTTACAACCTCCCAAGGCAAAACAGGTGGGAGAAACTGAATCAGTCCTTCTATTTTTGTTTTGCACTGTTCCACAAAGGCTTGTCCCATCTCTTGTTTAGGGAGTGAGGCAGATCTCTAAGCAGGTAACTAGTCTCACAGTGGCAGAAAGGGGTATGTCGAAGGGAAGGAGAGGAATTTCCAAATAAAAGAGATAATGTAAACTGCCTCATCTTGGATCAGCTGCTTCCTGCCAAATCAGAATTGCTCTGCTTTTTTCTCCGCCTCCTTTGGGGATATGTATAACAGACACATAGGGGAAAGAGGGCAATCTCACCTTCCTTTTTCCTCCTTGCCCTTCATTCCTCTTCCTCCATGAAAGACACAGGATGTCTATTCTTGCTAAAGCACCTTTACAGTAAATACTCGATTTGTTTCAAACCCTGAGCCCATGTAAACACCTTAATGCAGTCCAGCTCTCAAAAGCACACAGTGACCTGAGGTATTAGGATCTGAGCTCTTTAGGGAGGCTGACTGTAAGTTCTGTTTAATAGTACCCACCCCATGCTAGTGTTTATGATGCAGAAAAACTTTAAAATTTGTGCCAACACATTTCCTAGCAGAGAAGCTGCTTAGACTGGGCAAAATGTGCTTGTAGTAAGAGAGGTTGGGGAGAAATGAGGGATAAAATAACAAGCACGAGGCATTACGTCAGTGTAACTGTATCTAATTTAGCTCCAATTGCTGATATTGGGTCTTCTTCTCTTCTGTCTTCTTCTGCACACGGTGAGAAAGGAGCATATCCTAGAGCAATACTGCTGTCAGTGACAGTTTCACGTTGGCTCTGCCTCATCAAAAGCAAGATGAAAGCCAGCAGAGTGGCTATGAAGAGCGAAATTACTGAAGAACAATGCCAGTCTGTGTTGAAGTAGGGCCATAGGACTGAATTGCAGAAGCTCTTTAAAGTAATTATATGCTAACTGAGCCACTGTCTTGCCTCAAGACCTCGGTGTCTCAGCTTAAGCAATAATGAATGAGGTTGAGGCTCATGCATTTTGCCTTGACTTTGAGGCGGAAAAAAACCCCCAACCCGTGATGGAGAATGGTGTCAGCTGAGGAGATTGGTGGTAACTTGTTAAGCCGTTCTGACTCACCTATGTTAAATCTCCTGCCTGTGCCCTTAGCTGCAGCTACCTGGACTTTCAGGCAGATGGAGAAATAAATGCAGAGACTGAGGGGAAAAAAAAACCAGAAAAACCAGCTCTCCAAACGCACTGGGCTACTCAAAAACACTCCTGGAAAAAATGCTCAATTAGGAGAGACAGCTAAATAATTCACCAACTTTTTAAAGTTTTACACTCTCTGTCATTGATTTCTGACTCTGGCATATTCATCATTATATGGCATGTTATTGAATTACTGACTCTTGCCAAACTGAAACAAACTGGTCAATTCTTTATGTTCTTAGGAACAACACAAAACCAGAAAGAGGCTGATCTCTCCATTATCCCAGTTCAACCCTGTTTTTCTTGTTCTTTCAAACTGTTGAACGTTATTAAAGTGAATATTCAGGTGTTGAATACCTCCAGCTTTCATTTAGCTGTCAAAGGACTGACCAAATTAAACCTTTCCATAATTTAAGGTCCTTAAAAACATGGAAATAAACACAGTGGTTCTTGGAAAGTAGAATAGGATTCACTTCACAGAAATTCACTGTATATTTAACTATCTCCATGATAAAAGTCTAATCTAGATAATTTTATACTTATCTGATAAAAATAAGCCCTTTCAGAGGGTAATATATAAATCATTTTAGAGGTTTGTGTGAAAAAACCATAAAATCTGCTCTCCACTGCCTCTTGAGAGTCTAGACAGCTCACATTACGGGATTTTTTGCTTTCTTTGAATTAAAAAGCCCTACTTAGATTGTGCCAAGACTTTGCATATATTCATCATTTTCCATCTGGAAAGTCTTCCATTATTAATACATAACCCAAGCTCAAGTAGAAAAATACTTTTCCTCCTATTTTATGTGAGGCACAGAGGCTTCTTTCTTGAAGATACATTCATCAAAGGGGCATTCCCTTAATGAAATGCTAGTCCTGTGAATATCCCCAGCTCCCTTGTCACCCTGTGTGACCTGTGTGCTTCACTGGAGGACACTGCCTGATTTAATGGAGGTCCTGAAGCCTCTCTCTGCACTGTTTTTGGTGGCTCCCCATCATTCCCAGGTTCTTGGCCCCTTACTGAACCTCCTGCTCCCCCACTGTCCTTCCTCATTCACAGTCCTTCATCAGAGAGCTCTCGATACTGACTGAGGTTGGAGGTGCTGCTGCCAGTGCAGAAAGAAACCATTCAACAGCTAGGGAAAAAGAGTCCAGAGCCCAGAAAAAGAGTCCACATCGTGTCATCGTGTTCTGATTGAAAAAAAAAAAGCCTTTTGCAGAGCTGGCCATCACATGCAAATTTCTGAGCCTTGATCTTAATTCCATAAATCTTCCCCAATTAAAGCTCTTGTTTACAGAACAATGGCCAGACTTCTGGACAGTAGAGAGACAACAAAAAAGCAAGTCTATTTGCCTGTTTCTTGGGCATGGGAACTGCGAAGACACACAGAGACTGTAATACCAAGGTTTATTTTAACTGGGAAGTTCATAAGGCCTTGATCAAAACAAACATCATTTCATTCATTGAGCAGCATCACTGGGATGCACTGAACCAGTATTTATCTGATTATGGCAGCATCTGGGTTAAACATTCTGGTCTTGAAGATTTAGGATGTTAGAGACTGGGGGAAAAAAGCAGAGACCAGACCCAGTAGTATACAGAGTGCTGGATTACTTTTTGCATTCTCCTCTTTTCCTCCCTTTTTTAAAGCTTCTTCCCCTCTGAGCTTGAAATATTAAAGACTACAAGCTGTTCTGCGTAACAGGAAACCTGCAGACACAAAACAGTGTAGATATGCTTATGTCAGTTGTACCTTGCTCCATTTATTAAACTTCTGTTTTAAGCATATCTGGCTTAAATGTACGTGCCATAAACCTTTCATTATTTAGGGTTTTTTCACTTGGGTCTAAGCATGCCTGAATTATACAGCAACCTCGTTGTTTTTCTGTGCTATACATAGCTCATTTATGTCTTCACATTATCTATTGCTGTTTATCTCTTAAAGAGGGAAAAAGGAACAGATCTAGTGCAACGTACAGTTGCAGGGTAAATAAACATTTATTGTGCATTTCTTCCTCAAACTTTATGGGCTGCTTCAATGTAATTAGTCTATAAGCTAATTTTCGAGGTCTTGGTTAAAAAAAAAAAAAAGCTTGACAGTTGCAAATAGCTCTTTTCAGAGAAAGATGAGAGTTATAATTTTTCTACAACCCCTTCCAATAATAAAATAAACTATGAAGATAAGTGTATCCAGCATTTACCAGTAGCATGATATGATTAGTAACATCCTTTAAACTTCCAGCCATAAAAAGCCAAATGGAATAAGGGAATTCTCACAGTACTTCCTGGAGGAGATAGGTCTCAGGTCCCTCATCCTAAATATAGTCCACACAGCTCTAGCCTTGATTTCACCCTGCTGTAGATGACCAGATCATCTTTCTAAGGCAGCTCCTACTTGTCTCTCTCACCACCCCTGGCCTGATTGGCCATTTCAAGCTCATTTGCCATTTCTGGATCCCCAAAAACCGGAGTCATCTCCTGTGGTGCCCTGGCCACCTTGCCCTCTCCTGTCATGGTATCCCCCCCACCCCGCATCTGCTCGTGTCCCAGTGCCCAGCCAGCACCACCCTGTTGCACCCTGCTCTCCTGAAACTTTTGACTTACAGAGACTGCAGTGAAATCACTGTGTGATGGTGTTCCCCAAAAATACCTACCCAAAGGCTCCTAGAGATTTTCCTCTTTCCTTACTACTCCAGAGAGTGTACCTGATTCATCTGATGAACAAATGAGCTCACTGAATTTTGAAACCAATTTTGGCTCTGGTTCTCACTGCAACTTCTCATATCTTGACTGATTGATTGATTGAGTCATCATTAACAGACTGAACCTTTGAATGAAACCAGTGGGAGTCTTGCCACTTTTACCAGCAAGAACAGGCTGCTGCACAAGTTTCCCACATGAAAGTACAATTCACTAACACGTAAAAAAAAATTCCTAAAGACTGAGATCACAGCTCATAAGCCAGTTTAGTATAGAAATCTTACACTGAGGCAACTGTTTGAGTACAATAAAAGAAATCTGTGGATGGTCTTTCTGTTTGTTTCATGCCCTGATTTTAGCTTGTATGACTTCATCTTTTTGCTCAATAGTGTGTGTGTGGAGAGAGGCAGGGTGCTTTTGCTGTGTCTTGAGAACTACCTCATTCCTCCATTTTTTTTTCTCTCTCCTTTCTCATCCTTCAGTGCCTCATGTGGCACCATCTTCCTTGGGATCACTGAGGATAGGACATCTTCCCAGGGAGCCATCAGCACTCTGATTTCGTTGTCAGTCTGGGGGATAGCTGTGGACAGAGGCGTGGTGTGTGGCAGCAAACACTGGGTCATTTTCAGAGTCCTTGAAAATAAAACCTGAACCTGCCACCTAGCAGATAAAGGACCTACCACCAGGTTACTGAGGAAGGCTAACCAGCCTTATATCTGTTTTAACCCCCAAAATCCCAGGCTAGATTTGAACACAGAAGCAGAGTTTTACAAAGGCCTTTTGGAGTACCCTTGATCTCATCTGTTATACTTCACTGACCATCGTCATTTCTTGGTCATAATGTCAAGGAAAGATATAATTAGATTTATATTTATGTGCTTTGTGCAATATAGAGGGTTATTTTCTGTTTATGCTACTACTGCTTTGGGAGTACAAACAAAACTGATGAGCACATTATTATACCTTTATGAGGGCAAGTTATTCAATGCATGAATGCTGGTGACACTTTGAGTACTGTGCTCACGATGCTTATTCTGATCAGAATGGTTTAAATAATACATGAACTCATGCATATACATATTGCAGCTCATCTCTTTCATTAGGAGCCTTGCTAAATTCTCTCAGCTAGTCCTCCCAAGCACTCACATGTTTTCAGGGTGAAAGTCCTTTTATTTGTCGCAGACAGGTTGCAAAATCTTGCTGAGATATCATTTTAAATTTATTTGGCTGTGCAACCTAGTTTAACAAGGGCAGCTTACAGCCTTTGCTTTTCCTATTCTTCCTGGGGGAAAACAAAAAGAAAAAAAAAAAAAGAAAGCTTATGTGAAGTGTTTTAATGTATGAAGAGAAAACATATGAAAGGAGATGTGGAAAATTGGATTTGGTAATTAAGATTTTGTGTTGGGACTGCAGTGCTCCCAGTTCAGTTCCCTAGAGTTTCTCTACGACCTTGGGCAAGTCATGCTAATCTTCCCCAGTCTCTGTAAAGTAGGGTAACAGTTCCTTCTTTTTTTTCCCCCTATGCCATGTCTGTTCCACTCAGGTACAGATTCTCTTTCAGTGTCTTTGTATCCATGGCTGCAAACATATTCAGGAATTTTTATACAAACAAGTACTGGTAAGGAAAATACTTTCAATTTTATACACTTGGTGCTCCAATTCAGGATTACCATTTTAAACAAATATGTTTAAAAATGTATATTTAGAGAGAAAGCTCCTGCTTCCAGGATTCTGGGTAGAAAAGTAAGATTCTGTGTTGAGCGCAGGATGGTGTCTGTGCATTAAATAGAGCTGGCACAGAGGAATGAATCCATCTCTCATGTCTGCTCTAGGCTCTGTGTACTTTGGAAGTGCTGCAAGGATGGGGTGAGGAGGAATTCTAGAGGGAGGCCTGATGTGTGGCAGCAGAGCAGGAGGTGGAAGCAGTAAGAGACAGAGAGGAATGCACACCGAGGATCCCTACTGGGAAAAGAAGCTACAGTTGATTATGTGTCTCGTTTTTGAAGGCTTGCAGGCTTGTGCAGCTCTGTTTTTCAGGAGGGCACCTGCCCTCAGTGTCTGCAGTGCTTCCACACTGAACTTAAATGTATGGGTTTGCATTGGAATGGCTGTGAGAATTTCTCTGTCCTTCCTGCCATCCACTGCCTGCTCTTTCTGCTGAGATAAAATGAAAGTGTCTGAAGCAAACCAAACACTGCCCTCCGACCCCAGCCAAATCAAATTACTATAATCAAATAGAATTTTAAATCATGAATCGTACACCAGGACCTAACAAACCAGGACACAGGGGCCTGCTAATGGAGTACTGCTGTTCCCCACCTGGTGTGAGTGCCCAAGCTCCTCCAGTTCGAGGAGATCCAGGCTCATCACTTCCACAGATGCTCCTCTGATCTCAAAAGTCCTTCAGGATCTACAGCCACATGTGGGGTCTTTCACAAAAAGGTAAAACAAGGCTGGGCTCTTTCCCTGCGTTCTGCCATAACAGGTCTGTGCTGCTACTGCTCATCCACAGGGAGGACAGCACAGGGCACAACAGGGGCTGCGTCCATGGAAGTGTCCCTGGTTCGTTAGTTCTGATTGCTACATGAGATACACCCCACCCCACCTAGTCCTGGCACCGTCCACCAGGCCAGAGTGACCTCCCTGATGGGCAGCAATCATCTGCCACTCTGAAGTGGATGGAGCAGCTCACTTGGGCTGCTCATCAATTTCTAGGGTCTTTTCTGTATTTGTTCTTTGTTGTAAGCCATGCTTTTCCTCAAGAATTTGCTGCTTCAAAGCTGCAGTGGCTTGAGCAAAAATGGGCGCTAATCCTTTAACTAAGGAATTTCCAATCTCTTTGCTGTCACTGGTCACCCTGTTGGAAATTGTACAAAATCTGAAGAAAAAGGTTAAAACAGATCTACCTTGCGGCTTCCTTGCCAGATCCATGAGGTTTTCATGTCTTAAGAGCATCACTGGCTCTGGGACTTTGGTTAGAAAAATTTCTGCATCCAGTCTGTGCTCAGGATCCTGTTACACTGACATATCCCAGGAATAAAATTCAGTCCTGTAATCCCTTTCATCAAGAGGGTCTGTGAAGCAGTGAATGCCTCAGGGCTCTGCTTGATGCCCAAAATGACCCAATGTCTGGCCACTTGTGGAGTTCAGTGGGTTCAGAAGGGCTCTGGACCAGGAAATGTTCCCTTGGATGATTATATTTTAATTTTTTTTTTGATCATGTGTGTTATCCTGGTGAGGCTCACACAATTATTTGCCTGCATGTTAAAGCACTCCAAAGAGTTTCCAATCAAGAGTTTCCTATTTCTGGAAACAGTAAAGGAGCTGGAGAGGAAACACGAGGACTTTGCCTGACATTGTTATGTTTAGCACAGGGAGGCTGCTCTAGCTGTGAGAATTTCAGAGTGGTTTTTGTTCAGGACAACCTGGCAGGGAGAGAGACAAAAATGATCAAAGAGAAAAGCCAGGCAGTTATTTGTAAGGAACTTCTCCTTCTTATCCTTGTTGGCTGTGGGTCTGCTTGTGCCAGTATTGAAGCTGATAGCAAGGTTTGAATGGCTTGAGTGGCAAAAGACCCTAAACAAGAGTACCTGTCTCATATCTTTTTATCTTTTTAACTAATTATAAAGAGTCTGAGGTAGATGATCATCCTGGGCTGTTTTCCAGCTACCTTCCAAGCCTCCCTTTCTGTTCAGGTAATGTTCAGGAAGCTTGTAATGTAACAGAGGCTCTGCCATCCAGTCTGTAGTTGCTTCATGTCATCCTCTTCAGGCTTTTTATGTTACAAACATTTCTTTCTAATACCTCAAAGAGAAATACTCTAGTAATTATAGCAGCAATTTCCTTCCTTAGCTTTACTGTTTCTTCTCTCCTGTGCAGATTATTTCATTTAAGCTGATATCCTGAGCAATTATAGTACAACATCATTTGAGACGTAATCACCTCTGGCTAACCTCTTCAGGATCCTTTGGATATAAATGTGTTGATGTCTAAGCATCCCAGTGAAAACATTTCAGTGAGGAAAAAAACAATATGAAACCTAATATTTCCCAGAAAACTTGGGCAGGAACAGAGCAGAACAAGTGCTCCCCGTTAGGGGGAGGGAAGGAATATCAGAAGAAGATATTGCATCGATTTTATGGTCAGAAAGAATAACTGTGATCATCTATTCCCATCGCCTGCAAAACACAGGCCAAGAATTTGGCTGCAGCCGGCACTACTGGCTGTAATGAGCCACATCCAAAACCCTGTGCAGTCACTGGGAAAAGTGCTGTTGGCTTCAGTGAGAGCTTTGGATGGTGATCAGTGTGAGCAGAAGCCCAGCAGTGCAGCACAGCTGTGGGGAAATCCCTGGAACATACTGAGCAGTGATCATTTGCCAGTGAACAGGGAGCATCAGTGGCTTCCTGGAGGCAGGACATTGCCTCTTCCAGATTTCTTCCCTGGCTCTGTGGCTATTCTCACTGGGATGGGGAGGAAACTGAGGGAAAATGGCCAGGGAAGAACTACTTTTCCCTGCCTTCTGCTCTGTCTGGAGCCACTGCCTCTGGGGCTGCTCTCAGCAGCAGCTCCTGTCTCTGCTGAACACCTGCACAGAGTAACTTCTCTGTTCCCTGTCGTGGATGATATCACAAAGACAGCTGGAGTCTGGTGTTCTCATCTAATGTTTTGGTAAAAAAAGAGAGCTGTTTAATTCTTTGGTTTAGGAATAGCTTAACAAAAGTTGAGAAATTTAAAGGCGTTTGTGAGTGTGGGTGTAGGTCATTCGACAAAAAAAAAATCAACAGCAACAAATTGCTCCATCAGGAATGTATTAGATCTATCTGGCTGGTCTTGGGGAAAAATGCAAACAATCTGAAATAAAAAAGTGCTCAGAAGTGCTCCTCTGGGGCTCCTTTGGGGCTTCAAAGCGCAGTAATTCAGAAATACTGCATTTTGTGGCAAAATTGCAGTTTGGATTTTAACAGTGGCAAAACTCAGCATAAATGCATAATCAATGTTTGCCACTCCTAAAAAAAAAATAAAAAAGCAAGCAGAATCAGATTGTGAAGGAGATGGTATAACAGGATAATTCCCACAGGTGATGTAAAACCTCCCTTTGCCACAGTTACGACTGCTCTGGTGTGCATGCTCCCAGCACCACTCTTTGCAGAAGCAGGGAAGTTGAGTGGAAGGCTGTAGGATTTGGTATTTTGCATAAAAATATTCATTTTCAGACCACAGTTTAAATCCTCCCCAGGTGGCTAATAACTAAAAAAGTGCTGGTTTGGGTGATTTAGAGGCCACTGAGCCCTGCTGCTGTCCCTGATGAACAAACCCATCCAGCCAGGCTGCCAGCTGACCTCTTCAGCTGAGGCAGCAGCTGCTGCAGTGGTCACTGAGAGGCAAAAGCTCTCACTTAGAGGATGCTCCCTCACAGGAACATCCTCCCTGCACTGGCCTGGAGCTATGACAAGGCTCCCTTACAAACAAGCTAAATAAGAGCCTCCTCTCTCTCTTCCCCTCCAGTCTCCTCACAGATAAGAGAGGGATATTTAGGAATACTTTTCTTTTTTTTTCCCCCTTTCAATTTATGAACTTTTGCTGTAAGACTGTCAAGCAAGTCAACAAAGGCAGACTTTAAAGTCTGAACTTCCACTGCTGAAATTACCTCAAGGACACTCACATATGAAAATTCTCCATTGCTGGGCAGCAGGGCAGCCTGAACACAAGTGTTTAGTACCATTTTAAATGCCTTCAGCACCCTGACTTCCAGATGCCTCTTTTTTTCCAGCCAAAGGAGGATGGACCAGGTCAGGCCACATATTAAATCTGCTTCTTCTTAGAAATACAGCTTGTCTACAGCTGCTTCTTTCACTTGACATGCAGCCTCTTGCAGCAGCAGGAGAAAAGACAGCTCCTTTTTTGGGCAGAAGGAATGCCTGCTGCTCTTAGAAGCAGCTTTGTGAGCTCTCATTGGCATTTGGGGGCAGGTTTACTTCTTTCTGATGACTTTTGAACAAACACCAGTGTGGGGTTATTAGCAGCATCCCTATTATGTTTCTAATAGTCTTGTTAACATGCAGGAAATCGATGCCAGAAAATGTTAAGGAGTGTACAGAGGAAAGTTAGTGCAGTATGCTTGGAGGCCCAACCAGATTTTGACAACAAGAATTGCTCTTCTCCAGGGATCACGGTCTTTTTTTTTTTTGTCCTGAGCAAGACCAAGACAATAATTGGTACTGCCTGAGCTCTTTGCCTCTTTTTCAGTTGTCTGTGGTCAAAATGTCCCAGCATCTGGGACCTTACGGTGTTATCTTAGGAGCAGCATTACAGTGTAGAAGTGAAGAACTGAAGGTATTTAAGAGAATTATGATGCAACAACAGAAAAGGGCCCAATAGGAAATGAATTAACATCATATTTCAGAAGTGTTTTTGACCCTCTCTACACTGCAGGCTTCCTCTAAGACCCCTAATCCAGTCATTTCACTTCTGCTTCCATGCTGTTCAACGTGGATCCTTGTTCCCTGTCACACAGTACATTGGAAGGTACTCAGGTTTTAAGGAGCTGAATGCCACTCAAGCCTACTGGTAGAGTTTACTCCTCTAGTCTGCATCCCAGTTCCTTTAGACTCACTCATGAAGGGCCACCCCATCTTACTTTAACATGGAAGATTCAGAAAGCCTCTGTGGCCTCTGGGAGGGAAAATTCCTCCTGCTTTTTCCCTGGAGATTCAGGCAGTGATATGTCCAACACTGAACACTGGAGTCCTTACATATGTGCACCCCGTACAGAAATATTAAGTACCACTTTTCCCAGCACTCCCATTCAGAAGGCACTCATGAGGCAGGTATCTGCATTTTCTGAGTATATAAGGGACCCTGGAATGCCTTGGAGCAGCATTGCAAAACCCCAGAAGGGTTATCTGCAGCCACCACTGTTAGCACTAGCAGGGGCAGAACCGAGGAAGGACAAAGCACAGGCACAGGTGTAGCGAGTGCACCACTGGGTGTATTGCTCCTCTCCTGTTTTCCTTGCCCCACTGCTGCCTCATGGAACAGTCACTTCATCTTTTATGCTGAAGAAAAGGAAATATGACACTGTTGATCAGCACTGCTTCTGCAGTTGCAATAAAATGAAATGAGATCCAATGTACTCAGCTGTTACTTGAGCGAGTCAGACTTACTGACCTTCACTGTGACTATTAATGTGCAAAACTCTCTGTCTTCCAGCTGTGAAAGCTGTTTCTCATTTCTGAAGTGAGAACAAGAAAAGGAAAAAAGACAGAAGGAAAGAATTTTTCACGTGTGATGCCCCCACCTCCTTTTTTTAAACTAAAAGTGAGTATTTTACCTCAGTCATAAGTATCACCTAATTCATTACATGTTCCCATAGGATAAAGAAAGCCTTCCTGTTTGCACATGCAGTCCTAGTGTCCAAATAACTTCTTGCAGGCACTAAAAATACCTCTGTATTTTCAGTCAGAGCCAGTGTTCCTCTAACAGCTACAAATCATTCACGATTTATCAGTCTGCCAGGTGGGATCTGCCCTGCTCTCACAGGGAACGAACCGTTTCTGTGGCAAAAGCTTGCAATGGAATGAGCAGCGTTTGGGCTGGTGGGAGAAGCTGCCTGAATGGAGGCACTGCTTGCTACCCAGCGCCGTCATTCTCTCGGGGAGATGTTATTGAGGCTTGCTCACCATTTCATGAAAATTTCATTTGCTGCACACAGGGCTCCCTGACAGAAGGAGCTCTGGTGAGTCTCGCAGAGGTGGTTTAAGCCATTACAGCCTCCTGCTGTGTGCTCCCTCTGTCCACGAGGATTCTCATCCTTGTAGCTGTGGTAGCTGAATAAAAGAGGGGCACGAACCTTGCTTGCAGCAGATCCAGGTATAATGTGTTGTATTATACCGTCCATGAAGGTGACGTGCACAGGGAGGGGGTCACACCATGATCACACCCTGACTCTGCCACAGTGATCCAAGTCAAAGGGGAGAGAAAGGGGTTCCCTCTTCCCTGAGACATAAATGAGAATTGCTGCTGAGTCACAGCAATAAAACCCAGAAAGGGAATTATTGTTTTTGAAAGCATTATTACTTTTTACAGCATGCTCTTGTACGTGTCAAGGGAGACCTTGAAAAAACAGAAAGGCTCACAGATCCACAAATTCTCAACAAACTCCAAGGGTAGTATTTTCATAATTTCCTTGAAGACTAGGAACTCCATGTCCATTGTCTAAATCAGCTTGGGTGAGTCAGGCACCTCAGGGCACCTCACCTTGGAACAGTTTATTTTAGTCACCAAAATCAGAAGAGCCTGGAAATCAAAAAGAACAGCAGACCAGCAAACAATTATCTTGGCTCTTTCATTAACTGAAACTGCTGAGTTAAGTAACAATTAGGGCTTTATCCTCTGTGGTGCATGATCCATCACAGGCAGCTGCATGTTAGCTGTGCCTGCCCAGTGCAAGCCTTTCAGCTGCTGCCCAGGCTAATGTATGTGAACATGTCCAGACTTTCAAACCCAGCCTTGCTGCTGTGTGGCTTAGAAGCTGTTTAAAGCTGACTGGGTGCCTAACATCTGGCTGAGAGCCTATTACTGAGTCTGGAGCTCCTGAACAGGCTGTAGCTGTGTGGTACAAGTTAAACATGGGTGGCTCACAAGGACTGGCATCCTATGCAGCTGTCCCTGCTAGGCAGGAGTAGTCTGCTAGGAAGGAGGGCTGAGAGCAGGAAACATTCCAGGTGTCTGATCCACATCTGTCACATGACATCTGGGCTCAGCTGGATGAACAGAGGTTAAATCTTCAGGGACAGATGATAAGATTACTACCTGTAGTTTTATCTACGAGATATCTGAACATCTGAGGAACAGCTCCGAGTCTCTGCAGTTTGCAGTGCTTCAGGAAAATCAAAGTCACTGACAGCTTCTGATAGATCATGTGGTTGGAAGAGCTAATTGGTATCCAGTGGGGTTAATCACACCTAAACTCCAATAAGATGGCTCTCTTGGGCACCAGTAGCAGTGAAGCTGTGAGCTGTGTGCCTGGCAGTACAGGGCTGCCTGCACGTTCACCTGGCCATGAATGTAGTTATCTCCCTAGAAGTGAAATGGAAGTGTCGCTTAAGCTCCAACCAATTCCTTACAGAATTATGCCAAAAGTTATGTGTCAAGTTTATAAAATCAGATTAAAAGCATCCATATTGTGCTTTGTTCCTGCTTAACTATGTTGGTAACTGCTCTGGGAAAGCGGTGCGGTGTTGAATATCTTTCTGTAGTAATTACAATTGGGTATGAAAATGAGCTACAAAACAGGGAAGTGCTTTTATCCTGATTTCACAGATGGAGAGCTGAAACACTAAAGGCCAAATCTAATAAAGAATTACAGTACTGCAGAACCTACCTTGCAGTCATCTGGTGCCCATATGGGATATTGTTAGACACTGTTAGACACCTAGTCCCCATTTAGAGGACAGGCTCATCCTCTCTAAATGGGAGCCAAAATAGTCAACTTACTGAGAAAGAAGCTGCCTTAAATGACTGCTCTTGTGTATCTCTCCTCTGAGCTATCCAGCTTAGAAGTGTTATAAGCAAGAGTAGGTGTTAGACTGCCCATCTTGATTACCTCATCCAGGTTTTCAGGGAGTTTTGGCCTTGGGTCACTGCCCGTGCCCTCCTCTAGATGAGCATACCAATGAGTTCCCAGTCCTTGGTGGAGTTCCCTCAGCTCTTTCAAAAATAAAAGGAGACCTCTCCTTCTTTTTGGTGCATTTAGTGCTCATTTTAGTGGCCTGCTAAGGCAAATTTAATCTCCCTTTCCCTTCCTTTCTGCACTGAACTTGTTGGCCGCATCAGAAATAATTTGAGAGCAAGACAAGCAGCAGGAGGGAGTTTAGCTCTGCAGTGTGCTACCTGGGGATAATGTTTGGGGAATAAAATGCATTCTGGGTATGAACCAGGACCCACTTTGGTGCATCCTGATGAATTCCCCGACTACAGTGGTATGGATACCTTCTCCTTGCACACAATTTCCAAAATATTTTTTGCACAACGAGGCAGCTGTGACAGAGCTGTGGAGATCCCCTTCTTCAGTCCCTCTGTCCAGAGACAGTTCAGATGCTCCTGTGAGATGGCAGATGTGTCTTAATCCCTTTAAGCAGGTGCAGGAACTGGACCTGGGAAGTTGGGTCCTTCAATGTCTGTTATTTTGGTGCCCCTCCAAGCTTGATAACAAGGAATGTGAAGTGTTTGTGTGTAAACTTTTTCCAGATTCCAGTTCTGCCTCCTACTCTCTGCTGCCTACATCCCATTTTGGATCTGGCCTTGAGCAGCTTATTTGAGTACCCAGGCAGAATCTGTGGCAGAGCAGAGCTGAACCCAGACTCCAAAGTCATGATGTACCTTTGGATCTGTCTTTCCCACCTGATTTAAATGAAGCTTTAGTTTTACTCACTGCTTGCCCAAGCAGAGCTTCTCTTGATTTTGAACTGATGGTCAAACATTAATTGGAGATCTAGAGACAGAAAAACAGACATTATTCCCCATAAGAGAAAACCAAAAGTACATTAAGTGAAGCCTTTCCACAGAAGATGCTTTAGTTGTTTTTCTCATCTAATGCCACAAATGCAACGATGGCAGCTCCCAGCAGTCAGATGCATACAATAACAGCTGCCACTTTTACTGGTTGATAAAAGCAGGATCAGCACCTCAAAAGAAAGACATTTAGCTGGGGAAACCTCTGAAATAAAAAATTCTGCAGGACATTGCAAAACAGGTGGACGCTCTCCAAGCCTCATTTAGCAAGTTCCCCCACCACTGAGACTGTGCCCAGCCCACCACTGGGTAAAATATTCCTGGCCGTATGCACAATATCAACATTACAAAGGTCTTGGAGACAAATACTGCTAGAAACGACAATCCTTAGGGCTTTCCAGAAGGGGGACTGATTAAACCAGATGGGGAGTATTTAGCCACAGCAGGCCAGATTCTCAGCTAATGTAAATCAGCTTCACTCCGCAGATGATTTGCAGCAGCTGGAACCTGTAGCTTCAAAGGATCAAGTTGCAGTCTCCTGAGCAATTGAGTCTGCATAGATTTTTACCAGTAAAATTAACAAGACCAATGTGTGTTGTGGGGGAGAACTAATCCTTAAATTAACAAAAATTGCTGAGAGTTAAATAGTAATTTCTCTAGTTAGAGACTCACCAGGTATTTCTCTTAGCTTCTCAGACCTTTTTTCGCTGAACCTCACAATATAATCAATACTGAAATAACACATCTGAATGGCCTTGGATGGTAGCAAGCTATAAAAGCTTCTGAAAGCTGTTAAAATTAAAATCTCCCTTTCTAAGTGGAAGGAGTTTTTAAGGACAAGACAACAGCTGCTTTGAAATGTCTGATTTTTTTTTTCCTTGTAATTAGTAGCAAACAATAAAGGCCTCTTTTCAGAGCACCGATGGCATTTCCTTGGCTTTGGCAGCTTTTGTCTTTTCTAAATGATAACAATTGTGTGTGTTTGTTTCTGTTTTAGGAGGGAATGTGTATCCTTCTAAAGCACGCTGGTTCCACGTGCTAGCTGTAGGCACCTTCTTCTGAGAAACTGTTTCAAGCCTGGGCCTCTGTAATTAGTATTTTTAGTGATACATAATATAAACCTAATAGTGCTGTTATGCCTAGCTTACCCAAAATTGGTAAGCAGTGAAATCTCTTACTTGCCCAGCTGTTCAGCAGTTGTCTCTCAGTCCCCCAAAGCCCTGCAGAGCTTTGTGTTTCTACCAGCAATAAGAATTTGCTTTGTGTAAGCAGAGTAGAGGGACAGAGGAAAGGTTTGTTTGGCTGCTTTCAATCGTTTGTGTAAATGGTTTCAGGCGGCTCTGAATGGAAAATCTCCAGTGTCTCCCCTTGCTGGGGATAACAGGGCATCAGTTGGCAACTTAGGAAGCTGCAGCGTGTTCCAAGCTGTGCTGTGGACCCAGTGTAAGACCCATCTCTTTACCTGATCAGGTTTTCAGCCAAAATCCTTTTCTTACTGAGCCCAGTGCCTCCACTGCTTCAACAAGCTCAGCTCTGAGCTGCAGCTGATAGGTGTTTGTAATCTGCAGAGTCCTGAGCTGGGAAACCTGTGCTGGGGAACACCTGGTTGGTTTCAAATGTGCCTGTTCATTGCTGGCCTAGGAGTCCTTTTCTGACAAACATGTTGCTGGTTTTGCTCTTTGGGAATAGTGTCCACCTTCTGCAGATGGTGGGGAGCTCTCAGGAAGGTAAGGCCAGGTGTTCCATTTCAAGTTCATGTTGTAAACAGAGTTTTCTTTGTTGGGTGTTGCTCTTTGGAAGTGAGATTGTTGGAACTGGAGAGGTTTTCAGCTGGCCTCTAGGAATGCGTTTTACATAAAAACAGAGAGAGCCTCTAGCTTCTCCTTTTAGCATTTCTACTTCTTTAGAATGTGAGGTCAAGAGGAATTTCTGCCTCAGAACTTGGCTGCTGAAGGCTGAGTTTGCAGGGTTTGCTTAGAAGCTCCTCCTGCTGTGTTCTGGGAGATGATGGCAATTTCCAACAGGAGGAGACTCCTCCTCCTCCAGTTAGCAGTGGTCTGCTTCCAGTCCTACGCATTCAAATCTGTGATTCAGCTGTCTAAAACCATGGAACAATTTTACATCTGAGGCTGTATTTTTGTGATGCTTGGCTCATATGTCCAAGTTTTATTGCTTACCATGAGGACTAGAGCTCTTCTAGAGGCTGAGATTTTTTTTGTTTTCCTTTGATTCTAGGACTTGGGGCTTTAATTAAAAGCATCAAGCAGCTAGAGACACGCACTAAAAGCATGAGGTTGCAACCTTGGTCTTAAGGGAGAAGCAGAATTTTTCAGAGTGTATAAAGGCTACAAAGGTCACTTGTTCAATTTGAACAGCGTTGGGTTGGTTTTCTGGTGTGGTTTTTTTTCCAACTAGAATCTCATCTAGGAAAGCTGAGGGAAGTGGGGTAGTTGAAATTATTTGGAGATGGTCTGAAAACAGAATCTGTGAAGAAAAACATTCATTTTAAGCACTTAGATGAAGACAGGAAATGCATTTAGCTGCGGAGTTTGAGCAAACACTTAATAAGGACAGAATAAGGCATAAAGTAGTGCAGTTTGCAAAGAGAGCACAGCAATGAAGGAAATAATGTGTTTCTCCACAAATTAGATTTCCATTTGTAAGGACACATGTCACAGAACAATTTCAGAGCTCGGTATTCCCAGATATTCTGATTCTTTGAAATATTTGTACCAAAAGTGAGCATCTTTTTAAAGGGAATGTTCCAGCTCAAGCAGTGCTTGAGGCAAAGGCACAGGTTAAAGTCTCTGTGCTGTGCTATGCAGGTCAGACTTTGTGCTTATTGTGGTCTTTTGGTCTTAACATCTATCAATCTGTTTCTATGCACTTGCAATGTTATGTGCACTATATTTTCTTATCTCCTTGGGAAAACTGATCCAAGGAAGGGGCCTAAAGTTTCCTCTGGTTACAGCCTGTGAACTGCTTTAGGCTTTAGAGTGAAAACTTCCATCAAAATGTGTCTCATTTGCTCAAGACACAGCTGCTGCAAAGAGGTGAATAGCACACATGAGGGGACAAAGTAAAGGTTCTTGAGTGACTTTAAATATACATTTCTATGCAAATAGCTGTGTGGTTGCATTCTGGGTTTTCTTCCTTTTTTTTTTTTTTGGTTATAATCTGAATTTTCAGTTCCCAGTTGTTTCTTTTTTTATATATGTTTTTAGGTAAAACTCCACTATTGTCTTAAGGTTTTTCCCTTCAGCAATAAACAGCTGTTTAGAAGCTTAACTCTACTTTAATGAAAGTGGTTTTGTATGGGAATTTCCTTTAGGCCTCGTCGACCAGTCTGTTGTCAGCACAATTTAGCACAGAGACGCGGAAAGGACCAAACCACTCCATTTTTTAGGGTTTTGGTGAGCTAGTGAGTGGGATAAATTCACCTGTCAGCTGCTCTGCTGATACCACGGGCTGGGTTTTGAGCTCGCTCTGCAGTTCAGACAGAAGCAGGGGCGATGACTGAGGGTGGGAGCAGCACTCCAAACCCATTCCAGCTGGCACACCTCGGTGCACGGGCTGTTTCCCGGTGCCCGAGGCAGGGTTAGTGGGCTCCGTGGCCTTTGCAAGAGTGATCACGATGGAGACTGCAGAGTCCAGAGAGAACAGAAGGGCTCTTCTGGACTCCTCACCTTACAGGACAGATGCAGCTGCTGGCTCTCAGAGCCATGAAGATAAATCATAAAACAAAGGAAGGAAGGTTTTTTGGTGGTTTTTTTTCCCCCCTAGGATAGCTGAGTGCTTTGTTCATCAGTGTGCTGGGTGAGGTGTATGTTTTCTTATAAAAATGTGCTTGTTTCACTGTTCATTTATCATAAGAAATAACAGCACTCACATGCCAGTTTTCTTCTATTTGAACCTAATTTCATGAATGTCTGCAGAAAGCTAAATATACCTATTCAATTTGCACTTAGGAAGGCTATTGCTGCATTTATAAATAATCTATTCTCTGCAGCAATACAGGTATTCTACTTCTGGAATTAAAATTCATCCTAACATTTTTCTGTTTTGCAAAGCTTTGAGCATTCTCCCTGTTCTCAGTAATGTTTTTTTTCTATCTTAGTTGTAGGCCACTATCTGGACTTACTCTCAAGGGATCCTTCATGAGCCTGTTAAGTTACACTGCAAATATCTATTTATTCTTTCTTTTTTTTTTTTTTAGTTGCCACAAAATTTTTGAGCATGCTTCATAAATCCACCAAATGGCTGTTGTTCTTCCAGCTGATGACTCATCAGATTTTAGAGATACAAAAGAGAAAGATAAGCTACTTATTCAGGTTTAGAAGTGTGTAAGGAACAGAGTGGACAAAATGCTTCCTTGGGGGATGTCAGGAAGGTGTAAAAAGGGATTTTTAAGCCCTCAAAAGGCAGCTGTTTGTTCTAGGAATTTTTTTTGCTGACCTAGAAGGCATCGGTTTATCATACAGTTTTCAATATTCCAAGTAGTTCAGTAAAATCTTCCCATGAAAAATAGGGATAAAAAAATGCCTTGTAATGTCATATGAGCCTAATATGCGCATTGCACAGTGGAATTTTACTCATATTTTTTTATATTTTTCCTTTTCTGCATGCCAGGATTTGCTTCTGTTCTCATTGTGTAATACACAAGGGCTGCTACCTAGGTAGAGAGTAAGTGTAATAAACTAAAACCAGATCTGCTAAAGGCACCACTGACAATTTTTGCTTTGTCCAGAAGCATGAGCGTTGAAGAAGTATTGCAAAATTCATATACTTATTTAAGGCAAGAATATTCAGCAAAGTCTCCTTGGAAAAAACTAACTACTGTAATGGAAACTTGTGCTTTTATTGTAAGTCCTGTAACATTGGTGTTTCCCTTGTGCTTTCAGCTCCTGGAGTCAGATGATTTCAAAATTATTTTTCTAAATATATGAATATATGTGCTGGTGTGTGTATGTTTGCATTTCCATACTGGTAGAGAAAGCTATGAAAATATGATGTACTCCCTAAAGTCTCAGAAGGGAGAAAGCAAAAAGGACTTCAAATGTTTTTGTTCTAAACAGCATAATTTCTTTATAGATCCTGATTATTGTTTTAGGCCTTTTTTTTTGCCCTATTAACATTCAGGGTTGGAAATACTTAGGCTGCATGTTGTTTCCAATTACATCTGTCCTATACACAGCAATCTGTCACACTGGCTTTTGATCTAGAGCAATATAACTGAGAGGAAAATTCCCCCTTCAAATGGACTTCATTTTCTCAAATGCTGGCAGCATTTAAAAGTGATCTTCACCATCTCGCTTTGCTTTATATTCACTTCAATTTGAGGTGTTTGTTTTCATCCACCCCTGCATTTTATTTACTGCTCTCTTGAGCAAAGTCATACATATTTCTTTCTCAGCAGAGGAACAAACTATGCTGGTTTCCAAGGTGTTTTTGGAGAGAAGCAAGCCATGGCTGTTTGCAGTACAGGAGAAGAGACTCAGCTACATCCTTATCTGGAAGAAATATTTGTGCTTATTAACTTAAGGTGCATCAGTGACCTGCTTAATTGAGAAATTCAAAAGGGAGAAAAAGCAGGCTCCTGCTTCATTCATGCTGCAGTTTCATCCAATGAACAGTTTAGGAATAAAGCCACTGTTGTCCAATGTTGTTGGCTGGAAGTCACTATGAATGCAGACAGGAACTGCTATGAACGGTGTGTTCACCAGACAGGTGTTGTTGTGGGGAAGAAAAAGAATACCATTGTAGGAAAGAATAAAGGCAGTAACCTGCAGGTAATTACTTGCTATCTACAACTTAGTGCAAGTATGGGAAAAAAACCTACTTTTGGCCCATGTGGAGTGCTTTGTTTAGTAATTTAACCATCAGCCTTTTGATGTACATTGTGTGCCTCTAGCAAGGCGTTCTAGCATCCTATTTGCCTCCTTTGTTAATGTAGCTTCATATCAGGCTGAATGCTTCAGGAGCCTTTCTGAAATAACCACTAAATCTTTTTCTTGGACAGGCTGCTGTAACATCTCTCTCTTTAGTGTATAATACCCAGTTGGAGTCGTTGTTACAAATCTCATTATTTTATAAGCCTTCACTGGCTGTGTGTGGCATTGCTTTAAGTAGGTGATGTTTCACTAGTCCCTCCCTGTGAGCTTTTTTCCTTCTGCTGGATACAGCTTCTCTGTACAGTATATAAACAGAGATTATCACCGTGCCTTTTTCTTTCCTTATCTGACGCATACAGCAGAAACAGAGGTGTCTGGAGAGCTAAAAATTATCAGAGACATGGGAAAGACTTCCATAAGATGACAGCGAGAGGAGATTAATACTGCTTAATGCAGAGACATGAGGCCATGCTATACCTACACCAAATAATCTGTGCTACAGCAAAGGCAAATTGTCTGCATTTTGCTTCTCTCTAAGTGAGAGCAAAAGGATTTAATGCAACTGTCAAATTACAACGGAATATGTGTAAAAATGCAAGACCATACCTTCACAAAGAATGAGAATCAGGGAAACTCAACGCTGTGAGGCAGCAGTGACTCTCTGTCCTGCCCTCTTTTACACCACGTGGAGGACCTGGTTTATTAAATGTGACATTGCCACGTGCTGCAAGTCCAGTGGGAATGGAGTAAATGTGGCAGCAGGGGTGCTGCTGGATGAGCTGTGGGAGGGACTTTGTCTTCCTGGAAGGTGGCCTGCTGTAAAAATTTGGATGGAGAGCATGTTAAAATGTACCTGCATATACCTGCACACCTATACAAATGAGTCCTGCACATCCATGTCTTCATCAGAAGCTGAGGAAATTCATGGCACAGCCAAAGCTTCCATACTGAATGATCCAGAGTGCTGTTCCCAAAATGAAAGAGATCCATCCCCAGTGCATAACCTTGTTTTGTATCACAGCCCTGGCAGTGCATATCCCGTGGTCTGCACCAAAGTGAGGAGGTTGTTTCCCAGTGTCTCCAGCAAGACACCAGCTGTGTCCAGAGAGCAGGTTTGGGTTAGTGACCTAAAGGGTGGGCAGGCTTTGAGGCGCTGCTGACTGGCTCTTTCCAGAGGCAGGGACTTTGGTAGGGGTGTAGGTAACAGCAGGGACACATTGTTTTGATAGTTCTTCAGAAAATGCTGGAAACAGACATGAAACCACAGATGCCACTTCACTATCCCGCTCATAGTGCTGCAACAGCCTGGCTCCACTGGAATTTCTTTGATGCATGTCTTCTGTCAGGGCAGAGGCAAATTTCCTGGAGACAACCATGTTCCTGTTGCTGAAAATCCTTTGATCCTAGAGTTAGCCAGCTTGCCACGTTGCCTCCGTAGTTCTGCATGGGTGAGTTGAAATTCTCTTCGGAAATCTGGTGGCAAATGGATTTACTTCTGGCTTTGTTTAATGTTGCTGATTTGTGGTCTGAAATTATGTCACAAAAGTCATTAGTGTCGAGAGCTCTGGGATATCCTGTTAGGTTTTTGCATAGTGAAGAATGAAAAATAAGCTTGTCCTCACATTCTGTTTTCCACCACTTTTCAGGATTTATATGCTAGAGCAGGGGGTCCATGGTATGTAGTGTTTGCATTGCATTGAGGACTCTTGAATGTAGAAACCTACAGAGACTTAGCTTTGGACATGAGGGGGAGGAATTAGAATGGCATGCAGTCTGCAGGGTTTTCTTTCTCACTATTATCTAAATTAACAGTTTATTGTTTTCTTTGTGTCCCTTTTATTATAGGCTTAAGTGCTTAATCTAAAGCTTAAGGGCCTTACTATGAACAAATTGAGAAAAGCCCGTAAGGAAATACAGCTCTGGTTCCATGAAACGAGCAGCATTTAAAGGACCAAACACCCATGCCTCCCACCATGCAATTTTCTGTCACAGGGAGTGGCCTGGCCACGTGTGGTTCTGTTCTCCTGGCATACCTTGGGAATTGGAAGGTGGGGAGTTTGCTGGGGAGAGGTGGCTCTGGTTGGGAAGCCTGGTGGTCTTGGGAGCTATGGGGAAAAGACGCTCCCCAGGGCTGATGGGGAGCTGGCAGAAGCAGCTGCACTAGGCTTAGTTTAGGTGCCTCTGGCAATCATACATGTCCAGCTTTCCTAGCTTTGTAAATTCCATGTTAAATCCAGAGGGATCACCTCACTCCAGAGCTGTTAATGCTGAGCACTCTAAGCACTCACCTGCAGAGACCCAGCAAGTGCTGCTTTACAGTTGAAGGAGAAATATCCCACCTCTTTAACAGGGTCTGTGGGCAGAGGACACCAAGGACCTACAACTCAGAAACCTTGCATGATTTTTTCCCTTGCAGACCTTAAGGTACCTCATATCAAAAGCTTTTAAGAGTGGGTTTTTTAAATTTTATTTTATTCTTTTATGTTTCTGGCTCCTTGTCTTGATGAATAAGTGTATTGCTTTGTTTATTTCAACATTACCAGCTACTTTCAGTTTTTGTTAAGCTGCATGAAGAGTTCTGAGCTTGGTCAGTCGTTAATTATAATTTATTTTAATTACTGCTTGAATCCCTTGGGAAATTAAATACAAACCACATGCAGCTTAGCTACAGAGCTGGCCTGCAAGTACACGGAGACTCAGGATGATAAAACTTTGGGTTTGTGCTTCCTTACTCTCGTTAGGCTTCCCCTAGCTGAGCTCAATATATTCATGCACCAAGCACAGACTCAGGGAACATATTAGTGGTGAGATGGACAGAACATGCTTTTGGATCATTGTTGCATGTGTTGGTGCCACTCATTTGCCCATCAATACCATGTAGTTACTTAAATAACGCTTGGTACACCACCTGTTTTGTAATTTTTGAGGTGAGAAATATTTGTAGTGGCACCATAGATTAATCATCTTCAGGGTCATGAAAGACATAGCAAAAAAATACTTTACCAGACAGTGCCAAACTGTCATTAGAGGAACCCGATAGAGACAAAATACAATGATAATGCTGATATCAATCAAAGGCAGAGCCTTGAAAGAATTCAGTGGCATGAGGAAAGTCCCCCAAATGAGAGGCCATTTCCCTTTCTCTGGAAATGATCCTCTAGAACTGTAAGGGGGAGGAGGCTTTCATGGCTGTAGGGATTTATCCCTGATGTAATAAGACTGCTATCAACACTCCTGCCTGCTCAATGATGTTTCGTTAGACAGGCTTTGTGGAAAGAAAGCTTTATCTTGTAAAGTGTGTCATTATATCTTAGCTTTTTTTTTTCATGTAGCTTAGAGTGTGGTTTTTGTTTGTTTGTTTTCAGTTCAAGCTTTAGAAAATAGCTATGCTGCCTAAAATGTCACAGAATCCTCCCTCAGAAAGTATTCTCTTCAGATCATATTGTACTTCAATTTTTCAAATCTATATTGACCTGAAATTTAATGTCATTGAACATTTTAAATTCACTTCATGTAATAAAGAGTTTTTAGTTCTGGAAGAAAATGTCTATAAAATAGTGAAAGTACTTGATATAAAATAATCCTTCTGCAGTCAACCTGAGCTTTTCTATAGCAAACAAACTTAGAAAGTTGGAAGTGATGATGCCCCACATACTATGACTGACAAGTGAAAGGTTAGCAAAAAGTGGTTAAATGCTTTTTGGGTCAAAATTCTATTTGAGAATGCCCTTAGACCTGTCATTGAAAAAAGACTGAAAGAGAAACAGTGTTGGAACAAGGAACAAAAGATGCTGTCATCAAAAGAATATAGACACCTGTTGCCCAAGCCATTCTCATCTTTCCTTCTGGTATTATCATAAAAGGGAAGCATCTCAGATAGCAGGTCACTGTGGCCAGCTCCTAAACTGTGACACCACAATTGTATCTGGGTCGGTCTGGGAGGGAAAATAAAGTTGCTAAAGGGTTGGTTTTTATTTTATGCTGCTGCTATGGGACTTTTATTCCAGTGCTGGAGGAATGAGAAGGTGATTGTCTAATCTATTTTATCAAGTTTTACCAGCAGCATGAAGGGGAAAGTGCAGAAAGAGAGGTGTTGCTTAGGCAAAACAGTGAGGAATTGTACCACTGATTAGGGAGAGGGGATGGCCTGGCCATTCTGTGTGCACAGTGTCTGTATGAGATATTTGGGAAGGGTTATCCAGAGGAGAGGAGTTCACCATTGCTCATATGTGTGAAGAAACACGTCTGGATATTACAACCCACAGGAAAGTTTAGGATACATGTTAGAAGTTTGTAATTGTTAGAGAAGTGAGATTTTCTACAGGTCTATTTCCCCAAAATTACCTGGTTTTGAGGGACAATTGAAATTTGTGAAAAGGATTGTACAGTATGATGATGTGCAAGGGGATGATTCTCAAGAAGTGTCCTCAGATCTGTTTCTGTAAATCTCAAGATCTTTGTGTTAGAGATTCTAGAGAAACACTTCTTTGGATGGTGCTTATCTTTACTGGCCACTTCTGATTTTTGAGCCTTCTTCCATTGCATTAAGCTCATTATTCGAGCACCCTCCTCTTCTGACAGGTTTTCTGTCCCATTGCTGCTTTTCTCCAGCATAAGGGGAGCTGCTTGCAGTGCATGTTACCCACCTATTCCAGAGCTGCACAGGAATCAGCCCTGTCCCAGGAGCTTTTGCTGCTTCTGCAGCTCAAGATAAACTCTCAGCTGGGAGGCAATGGGATTCCTCACAACCAAAAGCATGTGCTTTCCAGGCTGGAATTGAGCTTCTCAGGGAGACAGCTTTTCCTTCAAGCCCTTGAAGAACTTAAAGCTTCACATTTCTGACATCTTTATGTATAAAAGAGTTATTTTTGGTCAGTTTTAGCGGTTTTCTATGATTCCCTCTGAGCTTTCCATAGCTGGTAATTACACACCTGCTCTTGCAGGCAATAGAAATATGAAAGAGCTTCAGAATATTTTTTTAAACTCTCTTGAACTTCCATCAACATATTTTGTGGATTATTTTCTATTTTTTTTTTTTGACACTGTGTCTACTCCTTAAAGTATGTGATGGTGGAGGTATTGAAGAAAAAGGATTTTTGGCATTTTCCTTAGGTACCCTGAAAAATGCATCTCTAGACATGACAGTTTTTCTCTATCAAAAACTTTCCACAGGATTGTCTTGGCTTCATTCAGTGAGTCACAAGCACTAATAGGGGGTATTGGGGTCCTTATCTCCAGGGAAGTGAGCAAAGCCTTTCCAGATAGCAGATCAGTGAGTGGGAAATAAGAAGGCAAGAAGACAGTGGCTTTGAATAAGATCTTAGTTACCCAGCTGTACCCATATTTAATATTAGAGGTAGGGGAGCCTTTTGTGCATTTGCTGTGCTGTCCTGCAGCAGCACTGCAGACACCTCTGAGTGGTGTTTCTTCAGCTCTGGGCCTCTTCTTACAATATATCACGATTAGTCCCCATGTGCTCTGTTCTTGGGGGCTTAACTTCTCCAAATGGGGGACAGGCCTAGGAGTCAAAAGGAAGGGGAAAGAACAAACTGCTTCTCTTTTTCTATTTTCCCCCCAATTATTTCTATTTTCCTCCTTTTCCTTTCTATTCCCCCCCCCCCCCCCCCCCCCCCCTCTCTCTTTTTTTTTTCTATTTTCTTTTCCAGTTTTCCCACCTTTTTTTTTTTGTTTGTTTGTTTGTTTTTTGTTGGTTTTTTGGGGGGGGGTTGGTTTTTTTTCTTTTTTGGGGTTTTTTTTTGGTCTGTTTGTTTGTTTGTTTGTTTTCCTTTAATCTGTAGTCCTTTCTCTCTGTTCTGCTCTAGTTTCCCAATAATTTGGGGGAGAATGTAAGATGCATGCAGGATGGAAAACCTTGTTGGGAATATGTGAGGCTGCTTTGAGTCTACACTGTCTTTGAGGCATTTTGTACCAAACCATGCATGGGCAGGTGGCGTGGGGGGTTCCCTTGATACTCAGAGTTTGGCAGGGTCAGTCCTATCCTTTTTGTTCCTATCCTTAGGAGATGCAGCTCCAAGGCTGACAGGGATCATGCAAAAGGCCTGAAAGTCCAATGAAAAGCAGAAGTGACTGCAGAGAAGCCAGTAAGTGCTGCAATAAAAGTATGATTTAACCTGCTGGCTAACACAAAAAGGTTATTTCTACAGCAACTGATGGAACAATATATTTAGCAATTAAATTAATCCAAACAAATAGAGAATTTAACCCCATTGTCCTGGCTAAATTCCAGCTTAAGCAATTACGTTCTGGCTACCTGCATTCCCTCTGGAGCTCCTGCTGGGTAAGTTACAGCTTACACCGTGTGTGTGTGTATGTCGCCCTTGTTAGGAACAGTTGTGTGGCACGTCAGCATCTGGGAAATCCTATCTGGCAAAAATACCAGAGGTAAAAACATTCCAGGGGAAGTCAGGAGCGACTGCTCTGTCATAGTTAACTTGTTAGCAGGGTTTGTAGATGCAGCACTGGAGGTGGCAGTCAGTGCTGCCCATAATATAAACAAGCGGTGGTTAGACACACACAGACTGACAGACAGGCTGGATTAGCACTTTCTCTTCTCCACAGCCTTCCTGTGTTAGACTTTCCCGGGCATCCTTCTGAAGCTGAACCTCTTTGTCGAAGTCAGGTGGAAGTGGCTGCCTGTACTTTTGGTGCCAGTTCATCCTCCTGGTTCACAGAGTACCAGATGAACAGTGGCGTAGGGGGAACTGAGCAATGGCACTGGAGACAGGAAAGGCCCTGGGGAAACCAGCACCCCTCCCCAGTGGCACACGTGCTCCTGAAGCCCTTTGGGAGATTCAGCTGAGGCTGCCCCATTTCTAAAGCCCTTCTGGGGAAATGCAGTGAAACACGGAATTTAGATCTAGCTTACAATCTCCTTCTCAGTCTGATACGAACCGGTACTGCCTGTGGCTTTGATGCCATTTTGAAGGGTCACAGAAGTATCACAGGGATTTAATTCATTGTGTTGATTGCAAGCTCGTTTAGAGAGGACATTCCCTGTGAATCTGAAATGTGAAAGCGTGATTCAAGGCTAATGTACTGTGCTATCCATGATTTTCTGTTTTCTTTTCCTGTTCCACTTCAGCAAAGACAGCACTCTATGAGCTGACAAGATGATTAAGCTGTAGCCAGCATACAGTGGGGCAGGTCAGGGAGTCCTTTTCCCCTCTCTGCTTTTTGTTGGAGCTCATCTTTCCAAACACGAGGCACTAAGAATACAAGTGGTTAAATGCACTGGTATTTGGATATGGAGCCACCAGGAAAATTCAGAACCACCAACATTTTAATTGTGGCTTTGGGACAGCTTGGTCGAAATGCAGGCAGCTTGTTAACATAACCTGAATTTGGGAGCTGTCTCTTCATGGTACTACTTGTAAAAAGTGAGGACACGTTTGGCTCCTGCTGAGCTGAAATGACCCAAAGGTTTGGCACGTGCACGCCACTCCACAAGGAATTTCAGCTCATTGTTACATGTAATAGAGTGAATTGACAGGAATAACAACATCTGAGGCAAAGAAGGGGCTCCTTTTACCTGGACAAATGTTCTAGCAGCTGTGCAAAACACATTCCTTGGGAAAATTAATTAATAGAAATGAACATTGGCAAGCGGGTTGTAATGAGGCTTGCTTTTGATCAAAGAGATCTTCTGGTGATTAAATCCAAAATCTGCAAATTTTAAAAATTGTTTTTATTTATTTATCAAAGGAAAACCTTTTCGGCAGGATAAACAGAAAGCGAATTTAGCATCTTTAAGCTCTTCTTAACATTCTCTTAAATGATTCAGCCATCACCATTTCTCCACAATAGATGTTTTGTTGGGGAAACTAATTTGAATGTGCATGATAGATGAACTGCCTTGAAAATATCAATTTTTATCAACTCTAACCCTTGATCTTAATTAACTTCATATCTGTTTCTACAGAAACCAACAATACAATCAATAAGATACTACGGCTTGCTGCTTGTATCAAAGAAGTCTGCAGCAAAAAAAAAAAGTTTTCAGTTCTTTGCTTCTGGCCAGTTTGTGGCTACAGCAGCAAGAGGACAGTGTTGTCCTCAAAGGCCTGGCTGGGCTTGATGGAGGGCCTGATCCCTGCTAGAGAAAAGGGCATCATGTAGTGAAATTCCCTCTGCTGCATATATGGGTGAGAAAGGTACCACACTTATTTTAGGTCTTTCTTCTCATTGACAGTAGTTCTGATGGGGACAATGGAAGGAACCACTTCCAACATGTTTTCATCCAGAGGGGAGATTAGTGTCCAATACCTGTTCCATGAGAGAAACTCCTGTGGCTTATCCTGTGTCCCCAGGCAAAGGTCAAGGCAAAATGAAGGGAACAATGTCCTTGGGAACGCATCTGGGCAGCGTTCTCCAGATGCTTGAGCACCTGCCCCAGCAGCACTGGCAACACTCTGTCCCTTTTGCAAAACCCTATTTGACAGTGCTTAGACCCCATGCAAAGCTCCTGGAGGGTCAAAAGCAGTAAATCCTTGGCATTCAACTCCTCCAGCAATCCTTGTAAGCCAAGCGTGTTGCTATGCCATGTAATTTTCAGCCTTCAGGGGAATGCATTTAAAGTCGATTAGTGGGCACTCTGGTGTACCTCGTTGTTGTTGGAGTCTAGGGTTGCAGAAATGCAGTTTAGCCTAAGTTAATCAGTGGTTAGGCAACGTGTCCTTGGCTTTTGAAAAATAATTTCTCAGAAAGGTTATGTAGAAAGGAGCCATGCTCTGTTCAGGTATGAAATGCTGATGGGCTTGGCATGTTGTTGTGGTGGAGTGCAGGATAAAGCAGGTGCAGAGACATAATTGCACCATTTAGTGACAGAATCTGAAATATAGTTACTAAGTGGGATGGAGAGTGGATAACAATTTTTGCAGTAAGATTTCTGTTCAAAGACCTTTGTACATGGCACACTCTTGCCAGTCAAAGCCCCAGCCCCTCTGTCCCAGTTTGAACCAGCACCCAGGGGACAGAAATGCTCATCCTGAGTGATTCATCCAGGTCCTGGCTTGCAGCTGCTGCATGTGATGTTCCAACCTCCTGCTCAGCCTCCTGCATGGCATCAGGCAGCTGTGGGCACTCATGGCTCCAAACTCATTAGGATCCCATCTACTCCACTGTGGCTGATTTGTTGTAATCCAATTTCAGTCACATAGCTGGTATGACTGTGCCATGTGTAATTTTATCTATCTATATTTTAATACATTTTTGTAGAAAGCATAATAAGCAGTTGACATGCTTTATGCATTTTTAATGCCTTGAAATACTCCATGTTTAGAGATAGGCAGTGCCTCCTTGGACAGAAAGAAGGTTTTTCTGCTCATGGAGTTAACAATTGGCTCAGTCAAGCACAGAAGAGGGCTGCATTCAACCTGTCAGATATATGGATGTTTCCAAAGAGGTGAGAGTAGTTAATAGTCTGATAAGAAATGTCAAATACTTCTATGAAGAAGGATATGGAAATGAGACTGAAACCCAGAAACTCAGTGAATCCTCAAGGAAGCTCCCTCCCAGAAGTGCAAAACCCAGCCTAATTTCCCAGACCAAGAGTCTCTTCTGTGACTGTAACTCAGAGGTAAAGCGTTAATAGTGACCTGCAGCCTCTGCTAGAAGTGTGAGAATGTCCAGTAACCTGACATCATAAGAGATTTTTTCCAGAAAAAATACGCACATGCTTTGTAATGGTCTTTATATTTTTGTAAATTAGTACTTGCATTTGAAGTAATTTTAATCTGACTTGAGTTCTGAGGGGTTTCAAGATTTTTAGCATCAAGGTATCCTATTTCTATTAGAGGGAGGTCTTTACCATCATTGGGATACTGGCTGGTTTTTTGTTTTCTTTCCTACAGTAATTCTCCTAAATTTCTCCAAGGTGACCAAGCGGTACCAGCTCCAGTATATAGGGTGACTTAGGATGCAGGGTGTGGGTGGAAGAAATGTCTAATGGGTATAGCTGTTATCCAAGTCAGTATCCTACTGCACAGAAAGGTAACAATGGAAGAAGCCTGAGGGTCCTGAGGGAGTCTGACACTGATACGTATTGGGCTTGATCTCATCCGTGTCAAAAAATAAAAGACCAAAACAACCAGAAAAAAACAACCCAAAATCTCCCCAAATACTAAAACAAACACTTGGCTACAGGCTCTGTGCCGTGCTGCCCTGGATGTTGGTGACAGTGTCCTGCAGTTTGGGGAGCACAGTCATGGCCACCTGGGTCTTTCATGATACTGATCCAAATTAAGTCTCATTATTGTAAAACATCATGTTCCTATTAGTAGGTGGGGAGTGGGAGTCAGGCACACATTTACCGTGGCACAGAGGGTGCAGACAGATTTTGAGATGTGTGTTGTAATTACCACCAGAGTACCAGCAGGAAACACTCTCAGTAATGCACTTAGAAATTCAGCTCTACTGTGGTGCTGATAGTTTGCCCACCACTAACAAGAGCTACCTCATTTTTCCAAAAGCTGTGAGAGGACTCAATGTTTGGAATATGCATTTGAGAAGGGATGCAATAAATTACACTGAAATCTTAGGGTTTTTTCCCCGCTATATGTATTTTTTCTTAAAGAATTCCCCTGGGTGTTTTTATTTAAGAAAATGAAAACTTAAAGACATTTTTATATGTTCATGCTTCTGTAAGTGCATGAGTCTACTTATTAGATTCCTTTTTTTTTCCTGTGTCATGGAGTTGGACGTAAGAAGTTTATGTGTGTCCATTCATGTGTTACAGGTAGAGCTGATAACAGTTTCTGTAATTAAAATTTTCAAGCACTTCCTTTTAAAAGAAACTGAAAAAAAGGTGATATAACTCTTCAAAACATTAATTTGAGGGCAGGCTTTTCTATAACAGGATAATCCAAATTTTATTTACATATATTTATAAATTTTAACAAGAATGTTTGGGGTTTTTACAACTGAAATTAAAAAAGTTTCCTTTTATTAAAAAGTTGAGCAAGTCATCAAAAGACTCTACTATTCACACTTTGAGTGAGGCTTTGAAATTTGAATGGAGGACAGAGTTGCTGTTAGGAATGTTTTTATAATGTCTATTAAAAAAAAAGCTACAAGCCTTTGAAAATATCTGGTTTGCTGGAGTTCAACAAAGTTCATAGTTTTGACCACTAAGTTTTCCAAAGCTTCTACTTGGATGGGGCATGGTTTAGCACAGGACTGAAACCACCTGTCTGGTAATAATGTATAATGTAGTGCTGGCAACAAAAAGGAAGAATTTTATTTCCTTTTTCCAAGAAGAAAAGCCCCTGCTGGCGGC
Organism: Edolisoma coerulescens; assembly: GCA_013397115.1. Taxonomy (NCBI): domain Eukaryota; kingdom Metazoa; phylum Chordata; class Aves; order Passeriformes; family Campephagidae; genus Edolisoma; species Edolisoma coerulescens. Next base: position 357,050 of record VWZW01003626.1, on the reverse strand, counting down.
TTTTTCCTCCTGGTCACAGAAATGAGGGCTGGAATTTGCTGAGGAGGCAGGCACATGCTGGTGACAACATGAAATAAGGGCAAAGGACAAACCTAGAAGCGCAGAGGTGGTAGAGGAAAAAGAAGGGAAAAAAAGTCTGAGAGCTGTGAGCTGAAAGTTGTAAAACAGGGATGGTTCCATGTCCTCACCTCTGAAAAATGGTGGGAAGATAGATCTTTGTGAAGCACTCACACAGGCTAATGATAAGCAGCACAGAAACACCCAGGAGAATATTAATAATTCTGTCTTCAGAACCACATTTGTAAATGTGCAGTAAATAAGGCCTGGGGCAATACATTGAACAACAGGCAGAAAACGAAATATTGAATTGCTGCTCATTTAGTGAGCGCAGTCCATTCTATGCACAAAAGGAGGCAGGAAAAATGTTGTGGAAAAATATGCTTGGATCATCAAAGGTTATATCATAATCAACACAGAAAAGGGAAACTGAGCTGGGGCAGCTCTAGCAGCCTTAATTCTTTCCTTTCCTCAACTAAGAGAGTTTGTCTTTATGATCTTAATACAGTCCTTTTAGTATTTTTGTGTTTGCGAAGCTGTAGATAGGTAGCACAAAATATTATCTCATGAAGCTTGAAAAAGCACAGGAAAGCAACAGGGTTTAAAGAACAGATTTCTGTTCAAGTAGCACAAAAACAATTTCACGATTAGAATGAGATTCGAGATATGTAATTGCATGCTATCTGGCATAAGTGTACCTATAACTGTAATATAAATGTCCTAATCTTGCTTTTCGTGCCCACCCAGCATTCTCTAGCACACTATTCTACTGTAAATTTAAAAGCAGCTCTAACATGCTGGAAGGAATGAGGCAGAATATTCATGAAAACTGGGATGTTTTTTCCCGCTAAGATGTGTTTTGTTTATAAGTAAACATGGAGTTGAAACGGCCTCTTCTCCAGAAGCAGTGTTTGCAGTTCCACAGGTATTGACTTAGCAGCACTCCATTGCCTGGCTGAGTGAGCTGGATTCCTCTGAATAAGCACATGAAACGTGTACCTGTTGTTCTCATTAAAGCTGAGGGCCATTCATCTCTCTAATTGCAGCAATGCCCTCCAGGATAATTTCATCCCAAATGTACCATTCTTCTTCTGCCTGAACAAGTGACTTAAAAACCATCTGGAGCCTTGCCAAGCACGAAGAGAAAAAAATTTACTGGCTGGGATATCACACCAGGATGTTACAAGATGAAAAATTGAAGAGGTCAGGCAAGGTGGTGGGATTTTTCTATCAGGCTCCTGGAAGTATTGGCATGTAGTGCCTGAACATTAGCGGTCATATTATCTAATATTTCCCACAAACTAGTGGGAGTCATTGCTTAGCAAGTAAAGATTTTCTAAAATGCTGGGTTAACCTTTGGGGCTGCCAAGCTTTTTCTTCTTGAGGAAGAAAAGGCAAGAGAATTAGGCCTGGGAGCAGGACGTGCAATCAGGGGAAAGCTGCAGCGCGCAGTCAGTGGAGCTCTCTCAGCACATATGATGAGCCTCAGGAAACGGGTTCCTTTTTAAACCAGCCAAGTGAGTGAGCAGGGATCAGGATTATCTGGGCTGGGTTTACAGACTCAGCATACTCTCCAGATTTGGAATTTATTTGCACTTTGTGGGACATAATGTGACAGTCTCAAAAGACCGTGTTTCTTGATTCTTTGCAGGTTGAGTTCATCACTGTCAACAATATTTTACATGTCTGATAGATTCATTTTAGCCCTGGGCTACATGCAATAGATTTTCACTGCTGAAGATTAAGAAGTAACACTAAATATCATTTACTTGGCCTAAGGACGTGTACTAAGATGCTTCTTTTTCTTTTCAATGGGCAAGGATCACTCCATTAGCTTCAACATTTATCTCACGTGTTCTCTGAAGTGAGAATTTTCCTTCTGTGGTCTACCAAGCTATTAGAAACAGTGCATAAAACATTAGAAAGGAGATTACTAGAACTAAAGAGCTTTAAGGCCTAAGTGAGAGAAACTGCATTTTACAATATATGAACCTGGTGTTTCTCTGTCCTGTGCTTTTTGCCTCAACTGTTTATGTACTACTGCACCAACATGTGAAAGAGCTGATGTGAGGCACAAATCCTAAAAGAGTGCTAACATCTCCCACTAGCCGATTTTACTGAGAATCAGGAAATTATCACCCTTTGGGCAATGAGTTTTGTATTGATCACACTTACTTTTAAAATGCTGAAAATGCTAGAATGCAGATACAGTATTTTTTCATGCAATTTAGTGAGCTTTATTAAAATAATAGGAAAAGACCCTCTGGTCCTCTGAATTCTGCCATTTCAAATTTTTTTTTCAGTGAAAACTCTCAAATGGATCATATACTACCAGCAGCCAGATCCTCTCCCTCTCTCTTAGAAATCAGTTTGTGCTTCATGGCACCATATGACACGACAGACGGGACCAGACATAAATGAATACAAACCCAGGTGCATCTTCGTAAGAGCTCCTCTTCCTGTCCTTTTCCCCTCCTTCTTGTTTTCATTCCTTAAGAGCTGAAGCTTGAAAAGCAGTTTTCAAACCAGACTTCCTTTTGCCTGAATACATGGAAAATCAGTCGTTTGCACTGATCAACCTTGTGTACACTGGGAATATGATTTGGTTTTGTTGTTGCTGAGACATGGAGATTTGATGACTCAGAAAAACCCCATTGATATGTTGAGGGGCTAAATATCATTCTGTTTCTGGATTACTGTGTGTCTCCAGTATCTTGGGAGATAGAGCTGGTGTGATTTCTAGTGTCCTTAGGCAATTAGAGAGCAGGATGCCACCCTGCATGTATTAGTAGTGGCAAAGGTCTTAATTAATTCTTACTCAATAAGTATTAGTGGTTATTGCATAATTGGACTCAAGGCCCAGGCTGCAGTCTCTTGTACTCTCTTTACTGTGAATGTTTGATAGTAGAAAAGTGAAAATTTTTATCTTTGGGCAAATTTCAAGAGCAAGCTTCAGGTAAACTGAGGTGTCTTTTTCTCTTAATGGAATCTATGATTTGTCTAGAAAGGTACATACAAGCCTGTAAAAATGCAAGGTGGAAACAACACATCACATTCATTATAACTAGAATATCTTTCCTTAAGATACTCTTTCAGAGCTCTCATTTTCTGCCCAGATACAAAGCTTCAAGCCGAAGCAGTGCCAAAGCATTGCATGAGTCAAACCTGGGGGCAGCTGGGACCAGAGAATGGTTTACAGCTGGCACAAAGCACTCACATTGTCTCTGCTGGTACCAACCCTGCCCCATTCCTCAGTGAATAGGTTGCTGCCACTATTTCCACCATGATGTCTGGGGAAGGATTGTGTCCATATCTTGTTGATAAAACAGTTGTTGTTTTACTGGTGATTCCCCCTTGACAAGCTTTGTCATCACCTTCCCTTTCAGAGGAGGGAAGAAAGATGTTTGATTGTTCTTGCCTCCTCCTCACCACAAAAGAACTTGTGTGTTGCTGGACTCCACTTAGGATAATCTGGTGCCATTCCCAGAGCATGCACTCACAGTTCCCTTGAGTTCCAGAATAACTATTAAATAGCATGTACCATTTTTTTCTGGAGAGATAATGTGTTTTCAATTTCCTTTCTGTCTGCTAAAATACAAGAAGATAACAGTGTTCTTTCCTTTATGGTCTTGTACGATCTCCTGCTCTGCAGGGACAGAGATCACTTGTGTATGAGAGAGAGCGATTGCTTATTGACGTAATGGAAGAAAACGGAGGAAATGTAGAGGGCAGGTAAATGGCAGAGTCTTTTTGAAAGATATGCAGAGTCTCTCCTGCTTCTTTTGAGCTTCTTGCAAGTCTGGCCAGTTACTTGCCCTAAGGTGAGTCTGAAATGCACCACTAGAGCGAAAGTTCAGAATATGAATAATTAGGGAAGTCCTTATCACTTTCTCATTTTATCTCTCTTCTGTTTCAATGATGTTTGTTTCCTTTCCACAAAGGCAACAACAGCTCTGAACGCTGATAAAACAAAGCTTGGCACAGTCCCAAGCCAAGGTATCTTATTCTGGGGCTGCATCAGCCTGAGCTTCTCACTTATCTTGCTGTTATGTGATGATTTTTCGTAGTCTGGACTGGCCACCTTTGCTAAGAAGGAACCAGGATTGCTAATTGTGGTTGTGCCTGTGTTTGGATACCAATATTAAATATATTTAAAAGGTCTTTTGTGGGCAGACATGAGCTCATTTTGCCTGCTCTCCGAGCCTGCATATTAGTCTGCTACTGTAGGAAAAGAGTTTATATCATCTCAGGCTGGTGCCATATCAGCTGTGGCTACAAGGTCTCAGCTTGGTGTGAAAAGCAGATAAAGTCACCTGCTGCACAGGCGTAGCCTTAAGTGCTCAGGATCAGATCCTTCAGTAGGACAGTTATCCCTGTGTGGAGGGAGTGGCTATGGATTATCTCCACATTTGTCTTGTCCCATTCCCAACCTGATACACTTGTGTACTACCAGTCCCCAAAAGTTGGTTCCTTCTGAAAAGGGATCTTTCTCCTCGGTCAGGACACAGCCTTAACCCAAGGTGTTCTTGCCCAACACTCTCAAACACAGAAGTTACAAGCTGCAGTTTGAGAGTGGTTTCTGGTCTTCTCAAATTGGCTCATTGATGGTAATGATTTATCATATTAGTTTGGGTGAGATATTTTTAGCACAGCTGAGAAAATATTAATCTTTGTTTATATACAGGGCACTGCAGTGCTGATTTTATAGCTTATTCGATATAGAAATTTTAAAGAGAATATCAATAAGTAGCTAATAGGTAGTTATTACCTATTACGCTAAAAAAAAATTAACCTGAGATCTGATTGGTGTAATATATTATTGTATAGCACCTTATTGTTCAACACTTAAAGAGAAAAAAAATAAGAGGCCTGTGTGTAGTCCATGAGTCTAGATCAAATAAACCAAATATTTCTAGTGTTGAGAAAGACAGAAAAGGATCTAGAAGGCCTTGAAAGAATTTTTGAAGAGAAGAAATCCAAGTATCCCATGTCTAATCTCATATATTTTTGATAAAATGAGTACTGATTAGTTTTCTATTGCTATAGCCTATATTGCACTGTTTGCAATATGTTTCTGCACATGGTCTTACATATGCTTTCCTCTACAACTTGTATATAAATCAGAATGTTCATCCCCTCCATCCTTTCCTCCTTTCAGATCCATCTTTAGATATCCAGCAGGAATGCTCGGTAACTTTGTATTTTGATTTTTCTGCAAGTGTCCTTCAAGAAAGCGCATGCCCTTCTGAATCATGTTCTGCCTCACGTTGCAGTGAATCATTTGTAAACCACAAGTCATTGTTTATTTTAAAAAGTTATTAAAAAAAACCAAAAAACCTCCAAACCAACCCAAAACAGGTCTGCCAAGCAGAGGGTATATCCAAGAATACAAAACTGAAGCACTGGCCAAACTGTTTGTGTGTGATAATTGCAAGCAAAACCCACACGTTATTCTTCTTCTCATACATTTGTTACATACAGAGCCTCTGTCTAATAGGTTTCTTTAGAATCAATATTTACAACAAAAGCACATTCATGTGTTGTTTTCTAGTCCTTGACAAGATGACAAAAACTTTTAAAATTAGGCATTAAGGAATGCAAAGTGTCAGTGACTTTTTCAATCAATAAGATTCCTTGGTAAGACGCATTAATGCTTTGGGACACACTATTTTTATAAATACCAAGCATTTGTCTGATATTCCTATAGTGCAAATCAAGTTGTGTTTACCAGTAAACTTGTGGAACATTTCTGTTCCCCAAAAAGATAGTTGTAAAAGAGAATTTAAACCAGGTTGGGACACCTCAAATTTGGAGCACTCAGTGCATGGCGTAGAGCCTGCAAACTCAAGGCAGTTTATTACAGTATTTCTGTTGGCTGATGCTTAAACAATTCCTTACATTGTCCTTACTGATGTCTCTGGTAATAGGACATCACAGAAAGCAGGTGGTGTAAGAACTGGGGCAGACCAAAGCAGGATACACAGTTCCAATATGATAGCCAAGATTTGTCTCCAGAATGCAAAAATGACTTCAGAGAATCAATTAACATTATCTCTGCGCGTCCTTCATGCAAACTACAATGATTATGAATCCAACAAAACATGAAAACTGAAGTATTCTTTCCTGTTGGATATTAAACTGGACTCTCACTCCTTGGAAAATCTCTGTGCTCCAAATAGCACACTGTCTCCATGGCAATGTGCGGTTCAGTTTTTAACTTTTCAACACATAAAAATGGTAATTTATTTGTTTTAAGAACTCCTGCAGTTGTCATAGCTGTGAAAGCCTCAGGATTGGGCACTTTCCAGGAGCAGCCAAGCCGCCAGGTTAAAGAGTGGGTTAACGGCCAGGAAGTGCCCGACCTGAAGGTCATTGTTGCCTAATTATATTATTATTTCCTGTCAGCTCAGCTTATGAAGTGGCACTCAAAGCATTAGGCAGTCAGCACACTCAGAGCACTCACAGGAATTTTGTTTCTTTTGTTCTTGACGTTAAGGACTTCTTTGTAAACGAATGCAGCCTGTGATGAAGTAGAGGCACAATAAATCCTGTGCCCAGAGTGCCTGACTTTCACAGCTGCTATGGTTACAACCTTTTTTTTTCATATTTAATTTGTGGTAACGGTACACATTGTCATCTCCTTGAGGAAGCAAGCCACGAAGTTTGTGTTTTCAGCATTCTTTCTGTATTGTTCAATCCTTTGATGGCTTGGCTGTCTGCTGTAAAAATCATTGGCCTTGAGACTGTCAGAGCCCTGCCTGGTGAAGTGCTAAGCATTTTGGTTTCAATCCAACAGAGCACTCAGGCAGATGTTCAGCTTCAAGTATGCAGGTAATTTTACTGGAGACTAGGAAAAAAATCTCTTGTCCTAACCTCAGAGCCTTCTGTGATTTTCTTGACTAGAACTGGAGCATTCAGTACCTGTGGGATTTAACCTGTGGATCAGCAATTCCTCGATCTTGAGCTCTGAAAAGAGCTTGAAGGAAATTCAGCTTTGCTTGATATTTTGGCTAGTAATGGGGTTGTCAACCTTTACAAATAAATGTTTTAATACAACAGAAATTAGGGTGCTGCCATGGCGCATACTGCCACAGAGAAAAGGAAGTGGGAAAGCTTTTTGCAAATTCCAGTAAGCTTATGACCAGTCTTTAAGGTGTACAAATGGTGGGCAAGAGGGTGAGTTCATTCACACTACAATGATCTGCATCAGCACTTCTTCTCATCTCTCCTCAACTGCACTGGGATGATGCCCACTCGTATGTCTAGGTCATAACAGTGAATTTATTCAAACTGAGTGCAAAGAGTGCAAAGCACTTGAATCATTCTTTATTGTCTCCCTGAATCCCACATAAATCCTTGGACAGTGCAGTACCACGGCTTACTTTCAAAATGTGATCAAAGAGTTTGTAGATTATGTTATGTTACAAAGTATAGTTAAGAGATATTTTGAACTGAGATGGGAAAGGAATTATTTTGTCGCTGATTCCTACAACGTGCTGGGCATTTCTATGTATAGGATTCTCCAACTGTGACTCACAGAACAGCACAAAAACTCTTCTCTGGTGGTCATAATATGCTTGGAAAATTAAGATGTGGGACACTGAGGTTAGGAAAGGACTAGTAGTAGTGTTGTCTATTGGTACCCGTAGCACCAACCACAATGAACCAGGTTACAGAATAAGCACTGAGGGACAAGTCATGTCCATGGAGTTCAGTGATCACTGCCATCACATCATGCACTGATGTTTTATTCTCCCTTAGGCATTCACTCGTCAGAAACCAGGATCACACATCTTTGGGAGATAAGGAACACAACAGAATTTTGAGCAAACTGAACCTGGAAATGCTTCTTGCCCAGCTAAACAGAATGATGTGGTGGCCTTGGAAAAGGACACACTCTGCAGGCTGGAACTGGGAGAAATGCAAATGCAGGATCAGAAGGTGTGTTTGAAAATGTGGGGAAAATGATGGAGAAACAGCTTCAAAATCCTTATTCATCTCCTTCAAATCTTCATGCTGGACAACAGAGATTTATATGTGCTGTAAAGAAAGGTACCTCCCAAAGAGTAAGTTTACTTTTATTTTTATAATTAGCTTCATTGGAGCACCAATGTGCTTGTGGATTTGGAGATAGACTGGGCATCATAACTGAGCAAAATAAAAGGATTCAGATTTATTCCAATACTCGCTCATAATGCAGATCCCAATATGGGTAACGACAGAACTCAGGGTAGGACTCATAGTTCAATCTTGAGCCTTATTATTTGCATATTTCCTCCTAAGCACACACTGCAAAACCTTCTCATAAGGCTGGAGGGGCATTTGCAGTCCATTGTCTTTCTCAAAAAAGGAATAACTTCCCAAAGTCACTAAATTTCCCAAATCATTTTTTTTACTGTATTTATAGAGAAAGGTCATAAAAATGCTAGAATAAAATAACTGATCACGGATTCTCTGGAAATGTTGGGGTTTTTTTTTTTTCTGTTAGTTTGTTTGCTTTTTAAGCAGTGATGTTGTTACTAAGTACTCTGACACCAAACATCATGAGTAATATTTTTCTTATTTTGTCAGCTTGTTCTACTAAAATACTTAGGGAGACTGGGGCCATCAGTTTCTGTTCTCAAAGGTTGTATTTTTTAGTTTAGTTGTGACTACATTTCTCATAATGCTAGGAAACAAGTCTGAAGAGCTTTGCAAAGACATTGAAACTGGTACACGTCACTCTCTTGCCTACAATGAGATCAGAATCTGGCATTTAATCCACTGGAATACCATATACCATCGGGGATCTTTCTGAATACAGACTCTCTAATCTCTATCCTTTCTAAACAAAGACCAGTGAAAGGACATATATGTAAGCATGCATTGAAAGGATATGTATTCAAGCATATTAAAACTATGGCAGAAAATCCAGAAACAGGCTGCATATTTTAAAGTTATTCTCTGGATTTAAATGGTTGTGGATAGATCATATTAGAAAATGGGCATGAAGAGAATAGAGAAAGACCCACACCAACACAGAAAAATGTTTAGAGCACTTTTTTACAGAAAGATAACATTCCTGTACTTCCAGTCCTCAGTGGTTGTGCACAAAATTGTATTTCTATAGACATGGCCATGTCTTACAATTTAAGAAATATTGCAAGGCAACCTGCATTTATGGAGTGTGCACCATGTTCCCCACAGCCACACTGGTAGCTTTGTATCTTGTGCTCATAATTAAATCTCATCTATAGAATGATAGAGGTATGAAATCTAGTTTCTGGTTGTTTGTTACTGCTCCTTGGAGCACTTGGGGGAACATCTCTGTCTTCTGCCTCCTTGGCCCACACTGCAATATGCCTTCACATCCACAAACCAGAGAAGCACTTCTGATGAGCCCATGCCAAGATGTCAGTCAAGGACCTGGGAAACTTGCCAGAAAAACCTGTCCTTGTGTTAGGCTAATTAACTCTTGGCATATTTGTAATTGTTCCTATTTGTTAGGGGCACTTGCTAGGAGCAGCACTAAAAAGATGGTGGCAGGGAACCAGAGGAAAAGGAACTTTAGGGACCTCCTGTATTCGAAAGAGCAATAAAAAGTATTGACCAGGACTACAGTAAACTTGGCAGGGCACTCAGAAGAGTCCAACATGTGGTGTTTAGCATCACTTCCAGTTACTGCTATGTGCAGGATTGACCAGCTGGCAGGATTGTGAGTGTGACCCTCCCTTGCCTCCCCCAGCAGTCTGTGTGGTACCAGACAGCATATGCTGGAACATCATGGGATTCCCCAGCAAGACGTGCCCTCAAGTTCTATGCAACTGTTAGTGACAGTTGTAAAAAAGGCATCACCATCAGTTTAGTGCCCTGACCTGGCACAAATGCTAATGGCAGATGCTGGTGGCTCTTCCAGTAAGGAAATAGCTGTTTGCTCTGGACAAATTTACTGGAAAAGAAAAAAAAAAAAAAGAGCATCAAATTCATTTCCTGCTGATGTGTGTGAATCAATTCCAATCCCCATAAAGCAAAAGGAAATGGGCTATGAACGTGGTAAATCAACATTTCGGCTTATAAGACACCAAAATGATCACAAATCATTATGAACGCTCTTTGCCCCTCATAATTACAGTCGAGGGTTTGATTCAAACCTCAGTGAAATCAAAGCAAGGCATACATTGATTTCAGTGTGCTTTGGATAGGATGAAAGATAAAATAATCTTGTGTATATCCATAAAGCAAAATGTATAATGTGCCCCAAGAGCTTTCTCCTGAAACATTAATGCACGTGAGTCACTCCCCTCACATGGACAGTTCCCCTATATGAAGGTATTCTGCTGCATACTGCACCCTCCCCTTACAGCAGCAGCCCAGATCTTGTTTCTTGAATCTCATCTTTGGCCATTTGTTTGTAGCTTGAAAAGTAATGTAAGTATCAATATAGAATACAGGCAGAAATGAGGCAATTCACAAATGACTCCTTTCTCTGAATGCTACCTAGAAATTTATAACTTAAGGCACTGCAGCCAGAGAACCGAAATTAACTGCCCACTTGTGTGAGTCACTGAACATGTTTCCACAAAAGAAAAACATGTTCATCTTTCACTCATTACAACATATTTTTTCCGAAGGTATAGGAGTGTCCTTGCTTAGGCCTTGCTCAGTGCTGAGCCCACCTTTACAAGCATATTATGCTCAGTAGCCTACTGCTGGCTCCCCAAAGGCATGTTTTCATGGATGTCTTTTTTCAAAGCCTGACCAAAATGTTGCATGACTGTCTTTTGTTACACGTTCAGTGGGGTCAGAATTCCAGCAGCTGCAACATTGGCACCCGAAATGCCAACAAAATTGAAATGTAAGAATAGATATGCTTGTGGGAGGAGTCAGCCCTAGCGTTAGGTTCTGTTGCATATTCATCCAAAAATGATAACTCGCCACACACAGAGAATATAATGTGACTATCATGAACCATGAAAACAGGAGTAACCACCGAGGGGTCTGTTATTGCCCTGCATGCAGATAAGGATCTAGCAGAACATTTACAGTAAATTCTCCTGTGTCTTTAGTGGGTGGCATTTCTTTAAGAATCTCTGCTTTCTTTCTCCTCCATTTTCTGCAAGACACGGCTCATATTTTATAGCTCAGGAATATCAGATTATGATTAAATTTGTATAGAGTGATTTTTAAATCTTAGATATAAAAAAAACCCCAAACAAACAAACAAAAAAACCAACCAATAAACAAAACACCAAAAAACCAAAAAACAAGGTACAGGAAACATAGTGGGTTTTTTTCCCCTGCTCCTGTTTCATGACTCAGATTTGTTATTCTCAATCACTTCCATCAGCAAAAGACTGACGGCTCTGGCATGGTGTGTTACAGGTAGATAAGAGATGCACTGTTGTCACTATGTTTAAGAAGTCAGGATTATCAGGAGTCACAGAGATTAAATTTCCCCCTTTCTACAGGGGCTTGACTGCTACACAACTTGATGCTTAGGTTATTTGCATATGCAGTAGATATGTACCAAACTTTTTGCAACAGAATTAACCTGTGACAGCTTTAATTCTGAGAGATCTGCCTCACCCCTTCAAACCCTGTGCTAATTAGGCTTAAACCAGCTCTCGTGACTTGAGAAGGCAATATGTTCATTGAAATAATTTGTCTCAAGTCAGTGTTTTACCTCTTGGTGTCTCCAATTAGTAGTTCTTTTAAAAAGTGAAAAAAGAAGTCTTAGTAAATGAATATTTTTCCACTGAAATATGTACACTTAAGACAGAAAATTCCACATCTTTCAGACAGAACTGAGGTTCATTGTAAATCTCTCTGTATATAGATATATAGAACAGAATTTGGACCTCTTTGTAGAAGCTACAGACTGCAAAAATACAACATAATCACCTTATTTGCTTCTTTATTTTAAGAAAAATTGTTCCTTGATTCCTGAGTTGGTTTTTTTTTTTTTTTTTTTTTGGGTCCAGTCTCATTTGTGCAGTTCCCGTGGTCAGTCCCACATGCTGCAAACGATGAAAGGAATGGGGAGAAGTAATGACAGAGCTGGCGACATCTCTGAGGCCTCTAAAATGGATCCATAGCACAGGTGGAGCATCCTGCCTTGCCAAAACCTTTACAAGAACTTCTGTCCCACATCTGAATATTTGGGCTCAGCCCAGAAACAGTGAGTGGAATCTGGGAGAGGAATATTGAGTTTCTACTGATTTCAAAGGAGCTCATCTTTCAGGTAGATGAAAGATGGAAGACCTGTAAGTCTCCTGGGTCATGACAAAATTATACTGCCCAAAACCTGCTTCTGGGGAGGAACAGGGAAGCTGTTGGGGAAGCAGGGCCTTGAGGGGCTATGTTTCACATAACTCGGAAAGACTCCTGCCACAGGAGTTCTATAAACATCATTACAAAGTTATGTGATTAAACCCTCCTGCAAAGGCTTCAGAACTTGCTAATTTTATGTCACCTTCATGAAGTCTGCTGTGGTTTAACTGGGTGTTTATAGGTAGTGGGAGAAAGGCTGCTTCATTAAGTCACCCAGCCCTCAGGAAGCGTTACAGCACAAGCAGAGCAGCCACGACCCTGCTGTGACAAATCAAACCTGATGAGTGAACAAAAGTATTACAGGTGTGTTCCAAAGCAGGGTAAATCATAATCAGAGCTGCCCAGCTTATACAGGAGTGCTTTATCCTTGTTTCCAGGTTCTGAATTTCTTTAATGAAAATGACCTAATTGTGGCCTTCCAGTACCTGAAAACAGCCCACAAGAAAGATGGAAAGAGACCTTTGACAAGGGCTTGTAGTGACAGGGCAAAGAAGAATGGATTCAAACTAAAAAAGAGTAGGTTTAGATTAGATATTAGGAAGAAATTCTTTACACTAAGGGTGGTGAGGCACTGGCACAGGTTGCCCAGAGAAGCTGTGGATGCCCCATCCCTGGAAGTGTTCAAGGCCAGGTTGGATGGAGTCCTGAGCAGCCTAGGCTAATGGGAGGTGTCCCTGTCCATGGCAGGGAAGTTGGAACGAGATCATCTTTAAGGTCCCTTCCAACCCAAACCATTCTATGATTCTGTGAAAAAATGACTTCATTTTAATGAAAAACAGTCAGATTGTGCCATCAGTTTATAAGTGCATTTGGCTGTGGCCACTTTAACCTTCATTATTAATAGGAAAGGCAGATTTAGGCTGCTTTTAATAACTCTTAAAATTCATAAACAGAGAGGAAAAAGGTTTCTGCTATAGGTCAGTGAAAATTAGTGAGGTCCTTGATCCAAGGCACAGCTTAAGGAAGACTACCCCAAAAGCTCTCAGTTTGAGAAGGGAAAAAGGAAACAAGCTAACAAAAATATGCTTGATGTTTTTGAAGTTCAAAACCTCACTGCAGTGGAAGCTTTTAACTTTCTCTTTTGTTGCCAAATGCCAGCAGGCAGCCATAGCTATCAATTCCTTTGCATCCTATACAGTTGCATTAGGTATCATTAGAGGAGAGTGGCAGTTAAGGGGTTTGTTATCCCCTGGTACACTTCAATGGGAGTGCAGGCTCCCCTGATTTGTATTTCATCCTTAATTGCTTCTGAAATTACTTTGATGTGTGTAAAACTATCTGTTTCATGTGTCATGGAATCCTATTCTTGCTCAATGTATTGCTTCTTATTTTTGGACATAGAGCAGCGAAATTTTACATACAGAGTTATCTTGCCAAAAGGAAGAAAAAAAAAAAAAAAGGAAATCTGTAAAAATTCCTAGGGAATACGTGTTTGTAGTTAGCAGCATACAACTGAACTGCCACAGTGAAACAACAAAATAACTGTGCTATCATGGCTCTACTGACAGGAAAAGAAAAAAATAATCTAAGATCTCTGCCTTGTTGTTCCTCAACTTCTTTAAACTAAAAATAATTCTTTTGAAATTATTTCAGTTGTTGAGGTTTGATGCAAAGAGACCTATTTTGGGAAATTAAACAGTTAAAATAACTTGTAAGTTGTCAACACAGTACACCGAAGCTTGCAGGTGATGAATCCCTGGGCACAGTCCCAGACTTTCAGTACTTTCAGTACAGCAGGGTTTTTGTGGGTGTAGGCTGTAGTCAGGGGGGGAATCAGGACTAATTCCAGATGGTCTCCTTTTTGGACACCTGCAGCCCTGTCCTTTTAATTCCTGATATGGGAGCAGGGAGGCTGGCATGGCTCAGGTAACGCTCTGGTACACTGTTGTGCTCCTGCACCTTGAATGATGTATTTCTGCACAGCCTCTTTCCTGGTGAATCACCGTGCTGCAGGAGCACTTATATCAGTGCCAAATGTAGAATCCCCACAGGGACGAGAACAGCATGGGAGTAATACCTAATTAAAACTGCAATGAAGTAGGTCAGCTAATATTTCACAAACAACAGCAAGTGTTCCAATTGTTAATAGTTCAGAGCCCCTGTATTTACTCTGAGCAACAACAAAAAAAAATATATGTTGCCTAGAAATGTAATGAAAGCACAAGCTGAAAACACTTCCACAGTGGATTACAATTGTAACTATTCAAGGCCTTCAATGAGAGCTGTACCTTAACTCCTGCCAGTGCCTTCAGCAGTGGATTAATGTTGTTACTCCCCTCCCTCCTCAGGACTGCAGGAGGATTGCCAGAAGAGTAGCTCCAGGTGAAAGAGCAGATGAGGAAGCCCTGCTTTCAGCCACAAAAACCAAGGCCATGGTAAGGAAAGGTAACCCCACTCTCAGATGCCACAATTGCTCATAATGTCATGGGACTGTTTTCTGATGTCCCAGATTCAGACATCCGCCAGATCTTCTGGGTCTTACTGGCCTGCAAATGTAAGTGAGATCTGACCCTTTTCTCTGAAATTCATCACCTTTTTGACTTAGTGAGAAAAGTAGCAGCACTTTCAATTTCAGTGCGGTCAATGGAGTTCAGTGACTGATGAAAATTTGTAATAATAGTATTCAAAATGTTAATATTTTTAAATTCTCAGAACAAATAATCACTATTGGATTAATTGTGTGCTATGATTAGTTAAAACAAAGAAATGCCTAGAGGCTTCGCAGTGGCAGAGGACCCCATGAGGCTGGAACATAGAAAGCACTTTGCATTTGACCATCTCTGCCCCAAAGTCTTGCACCTTATCCAAAAGGATTTCACACAGGAAGCAGGCTCCTGCACTTAAAGCTGCTACTGTGAGCCCGTGTTTCAGAGAAGAGCCCTATTTGAGCAGAGAGCAAGTCTTTGATGTGAAAAAATGTCCAAAACTTTTATTTTCATTTATAAATACTAACAAATTGGTCTAGACGAAACACCGTAAACTCTATACGTCAACTTTTATACATCTGTATTCATATTAATAGGAAGGAGACAAGAGGCTTATGGAGTCTTGGCCAACCTCTGCCTTTTTAGCTGGGTGAGTAGGTAACTTAATTTTGCTGAGTTGTTGCATGTAAGAGCAGATCTTTCAGGCATTTTGAAGGACCTCCTCGTGCTTTTCTTTGCAGGAGGTTTTTAAGCCTCTCTGCAATCCTGCTGCTTTGGTTAAAATGTGAACTTTTGGAGCCTGATGAGCATATCAGCCTGATTTTGTGGTTGGTTTTAGTGGTTTTTGAAACAAAAAAAAAAACCCAAACAGACAAAAAAGAGTTGTCTTCAATACCTCAAAGAAGGTTGGACTTTGATCTCTACTGCTTAGCACTTGGTTGCTCTGTTCAAATGATGCAGATTCCCTTTGGAAGGAAAGGGGAATAGAGCCTCAAAGAAGCCATGACATGCTGGAGCTTGTTTCATTCTCAAGGTGAGGGGATGCTACACCTTACCCTGTAGTGACTCTGCTGATGGGGCAGCCCTTGGATGGGGACTGAAACTCTTAACAGGTGGCCTGAGGGTGTGTTTTAAGCTATTAGGAATAAAACAGTCTGTGCTGTGAGGAGGGGTGATGTAATGTTTCCCCTCCTCCCTGGATGAGCTGTAGATTTTCCTAGGGCCGATCTGATGGGCTGTTCTCTACATTTGGTGGAATGAGTGGCACTTTATTACATTAGGTGATATAATTGAAGTAAATGTGGCATGAGTCATCCGAGTGGATATGTATGCAGAGGAGGAAGATTTTAAAATTAAGTCTGTGAAGGAAAGACCTACAAGGAATGCAGAAGATTTCTAGCATTGCCTCTTTTTTTATGTGGAGAAGTCCTTACCAGGAAGAAGGGAATTCTGCTAGAAGTCATTCAAGACATTTGCCCTCCCCAAGTTTGGTCGCTCTCCATTCATGTGGCCTACCAAAATAAGGAAGTTCCTAATGAATGAGGGGAAAGCAGTGACTTTAGAGTCGAGTTAGATCACCTATCCAAGCCAGAGGCTGATCCTGCCCACACATGTAGAGACTGGGCTGTATTTGCTGTCAGAAAGCACAGGTTATTTCTCCAGAACTGGCAGAAGTCCTTTACTTGTGACGGACTGGCCTTGACCCTGGAAAACTCATACAAGATTGCATATGTGGCATCAGAGGCTGGATCCAATGCCACAGAGAACTTACCCTGAAAAAAGATAAATTCTCCGAAACATGACCAGGACGAAGCAAGAGTCACATGCCACGTAGCTCTATCCATGCAGTAGTCCAGGTAGGTGCCAGAGCACAGCATCGCCAGCATGTTGGGACTTCTGATTGTTCATATCAATACAGCACCAGCTTTTGCAGGGTCTCAGGGCTGAAGTGTTTATATTTAGTTAAAATGACCCACATTTAAAGTGAACAGGATGGAGCTATTCACACACTAATGAGAAGAAATCGCCTTGGCCAATCGCAGTGTGCCAGCCATCGTGCCTGCTTTATAAATGAGATTAATGACTCAATTTGCAGTAAATGCTTCAGCAAGGAGAAACTTATTTTGTTATACTAATTGTGTCACATATGTGCCTCCAAACACCAACTGTGCCAAGCTGGATTTCCCCGTGGTGCGCAGGACAACTGGCCTCTGCGGGTTTATTAATGCCATTGCCCCGATTTCCATGCTGCAACTGATCATTTTGATCTTTGTGTTTAGTGCTGCAGCATAAGTGCTGGTGATGGCAGAAATTATTGTGTAGTGTAATCCTCCCCGTTAGTGAAAGGACTGTCTCTAACATAAGCTGTTCAAGCCTATTTTCCCCGCTATCATGAATAAAACTCTAACGTTATTTACTTAGGCTTTCAATTAGCTTTTAATTGCAATGAAATGATGAATAATTGCCAGGGCCTCTAATTTGCTCAATAGCTACTGTGATTTTAATGGCTTTTTACAAAAGTTAAATGTTGTCCATTTATAGGGCATACCATATTGCTTTAATGGAGTAAATGAATTCAGAGTTTCATCAAATTAATCATTACACCTACTTTTGCATTTGTTCCCATGTTACTAACAGGTTTGTTAATGTGAGTGTGAGAAAACAGGATTTGCTGACAGTGGACCAACATCCACAGTGGGTGTAAATTAACCTTGCCTTGGAATCTGCAACTTGCTTTACACCAGCTAAAGCTCTGCCTCAATTTGTTCATTATTCATCCTGTTGCTCTGGTTTTGATATCGGATACCATTGTCCTCACATTTTTCATGCTTTTACACCACTGTGGTTTTGATGTCAGTGGAATTACTCAGAACTCACTGTGGGGCTAGTAAGAGAATTGCATGTAAGGAGACCATGAAGGGACTTTCTTTCCAATGGCAAATTTAAAATTCCCTCCCTCCAACTTCTTTATACAAATATATTTGGTAAGAAATGTAGTGGAGGTCTGAATAGCTTGTTTGGCTGTAGAGTTATCTTTATAAGTTTGTTTCCATGCTTCATGCCTTGTTAAAAGTGCTTCTGATTTCAGCTGAAACTATTAGCTGTTGCTATATACAAGGTCTCTCTGTGAGCTCTCTACCCTTTTACAGTGAGAAAGGACAGTGTTTGTTTAATTTATTATCTTCACAAAATACTGAAATGAGGAGTATTTTCCCATTGGCTGGGGAGTATGTGCTTTTCCAAAGTGGTGTATGAAAAATCCAAAGTAGACACTCGTGCCTTTGAAGCCTACAAAGCAACCCACAATGCAAGAGCAGCCTCTTTGTTGCCCATTCTGAAAAACACTGAAATATTATGTCAGGTTCTTTACTGAAAGTTAGCATGCCCCTCAGCTTCATCCTACCCTCCTAAGCTCAGCCTCATGACAGCAGTAAAAATGATTAGTTTGTGCTCTATCATATTTAGGTGACAGTCTTGGACAATAAACCGCGTGTTACTGAGATCAGGGGCTTCCACCAAGCGTGATGTACGGCCTACAGATGGCCCTGAAGATGGGGCAGGGACAGTTCCCTTCTGTAGGATGGTTTATGCCTGAAGCACAACCGTAAGGGTGTACCTGGCTGTGCTCCTCCTGCACACAGCCACGGAGCAGTGCCACGGAAAACACGGACCACTCTCAGGGGGCTGCAGCGTGTGCCCTCTGCAGCCTCACGGTGATGATCTCTGCAGCAAAGAGGTTATGGAATTTTGGGATCTGTTGAGTCTCTGGTTACCAAAACTTTGGTTATGATACATAGCACGTTGCCTTGCTTTGTGGAAGAGCCTTGCAGACTGGAATACAGCACTCTCAAATTTGCAATATTCTACTCTGCATGGTTAGCAGGCTTCTCCTGCTTAGGAAGCCTCCCTGAAGGAAGAACAAGCTATATTAAAATGAAGCCCCAAAGTCTGACAGTGTCAGCATGGCATCAGATGAAAATGTTTCACAGAGATGAAATACACTGCAAGTGTAATATTCTGACATCTTACAGTAAAAGCTCCTTACTGAAAGGTTTTCCTTGTCAGGGAGGGTATGTTTGTGTTCTGACCTAACAGCTCTCTTGTGGTGGAGGGAGCTCTCAGAATATAAAGAGAACTTTAAAAATCATATGATACAGTGATTTTTTTGCATCATCTTTTTGAACCCTTGTTTCAAAACACTTGGTATGAAGAGAGCTGATTGTCAGTTTGTGTAAGAGGTTCAACAATGTGGAAGTAAGGATTTACTAAGGGGATTTGGATAAGTTCCTCCTAGTGTTCTACCTCACTAGCTCCCATCTCCTGCTTCTGTGCCGTGGTGTGAAAAGATCTGCATCCCCAAATCAGCATATGGATTTTTGTTCCAACGCTTCAGTCTCTTATGTTAATGGCAAGGAGATGGAGATAAAATACGGTGCTCAGCTGAGCTGAGAAGTGTGTATTTAGTGCTCTATCTGCTGCCTTATGCAATGGATTTTTTTCTACCATGTAACCCTGTCCTGGGAGAGGTGATTTGATTGCAGCATGGTTGCAATTAACTCCAGAAAGTATCCTGGCCAGGGCTGATCTTGTTAATACCATACTCCTGGAAGGTGCTAGTTAATATCATGCTAAAAGCAATGTAAGAACTAAGATATTTGATTAAAAGAGTAAGTGTATTTTATGTTTTTACTGCATGGGAAATCTCAGGTTGCACCTCTTTTTGAAAATGAAGGCTTGACAACAATGTCCCTTTTTATTTGCACAGCATAAACAAATACACTAGGTTTGTAATTCTGCAAAGTTCTCTGGTCCTTGTGTTCTTTTGTAGACTGCCAGGGGAGAAAAGAATCAAAACCCGAGTGAATTGATCATCCCTTTACTCTCTGAATAACTTCAGTTAAACGCTATGTTATTTTTCCTACCAGGTTTTCAGCCATAGCAGGCAGGCTTCTCTCTGTTAATCTCTGTGGTTTGCTCTCCTATTTCCTATACATTTTTTAGCTGCTGGGTGGATGCTATTATGGCACATCCAACCTTTGGTATAAATAATTTATTCTGAAGGTTCAGTATGTTATAACGTGCGTGAAGCATCTTGCATTTATTTTTAATGTTTTTGCTTTCCTGAGAGCTTTCTACATCCAAAGCTACCATCAGAGAAAACTGTCAATCTTCAAGCAGAAGGGAGAAACTTTTAGACCATATCATTCTATTTTTCTAGCTATAAATCATACGCTTCTGGTGAAGAGTGGAGCAAATGGTTATTATTTACCATTTTGAAGAACCTGGCTTGGATGATGTGAAAATGTCTGTTTGCATTTGGTGTGGAGTCTCTGTAAGCAACTCCCTGTGCTCACAAGCTTGTGAGTTGTGTGCCGGTCCCCTGGGGGAAGCCAGTGAAATTATGGAAATGTTGAAGGGCAGCTGGGTGACTGATAGATGTAAGTGCTAAAAGCATAAAAAGAGGTGTAGCTGGGGCAGCAGTAGCCAGGAGTGCCTTGGAACTATAGCACAGCCAGGGGATGAACCCACCTCTTATGACAGATGGAAAGACAGCTCAGTTCAGTGGGGAAAGGTGAGCTGATCCCTGCAGGTAGTGGGGAGAATGGTCATAGGGATGATATTTTAGACATTTTGGGCATTATTTAATGAAAACATTACTGGTGGTGGGAGGCTTTTAATTTGGTTTTTTGGGGGGGTGGTGGGGGGAGTGGAGAGTTGGCAGATTTTAGAAGTTTGTTTGACATACCATCCTTGAATTTATGCTGATTCAGCCATAAAACTGTATTATGATTTGAAACTAAGCAAATTTGCCTTCTGTGAAATGTATAAAACATTAAATTAATATCTACCTTGTCTACAGATAACACAAAGAATGGCACAGGAGAGCAAGAGACACTGTCTCTAGTGGCTTCCCCCGAAAACTAGAGCCTGCTGCTCCTCAGAGTTTCTGCTGACATGCTAGGCTGTGACACAATCTTGTGACTTGCAGAGTTTCTCAGAAAAGCGGGCTGGTAATAGAACGAATAATGTCCAAGGGAGATTGAAAGAGGATGTGAAACTTCTGGAGTGAAATCAATGGACAGATTCAACAAGGATAAAAGGAAATGTTCTGTGCATGCTCGTTTAGCATGTACAGGGACTTAACCATTTGTTGACCTTTTAAGGGGCTTGTGCAATGTGATGCAGTGAAATTGGAACTGAACCAGTGGCTGCAGCAGTTTACCACAGACTTTTGAACCATTTCCATGCACAAGTCTCTTCAATAACAACATTAGAGGGGCCCTTCATGGCTGAAAATCAGTCCTGAGACATGGAAAGTGCTATGACAGCAACTGTTACAAGGCACATCACAGTTCAGTAGCTGGAAGGTGAAGTTGAACTAATTCAATTTCAGCATAAGAGGGAGCTTTCCAGGCACAAGGAAGGAGCAGGAACAAAGGAGGCTCTCCATAGGAACAGGATAATTAAGTGCTGAGATAGTTTACCTGATGAGTGGACACAAGGATTCTTTCAAATTCATTCCAAAGAGTACTTTAGTCTGGTCTGACTCTGCAGATTAGTGAGGAAGATAAAATTTTCAGCTCCAGTCTCAGCATATCTTGTTTTTCTGTTCAGCTAGTTAACACATCTTGTACTTCAGTCAATTGTCTGCAGGCCTTAAAGCGCGTGGTTTAAATTTTTTTCATTTTAAATTTTTTTCTCCTCCTTAAACGCTGAACTAGAGAGAGGCAGTCAGAGCTGGAAAGAGACCAGAACTCAAAACATGATGGTTATGGATGGGTGCTGCTCAGTCCCTTCTCTGTTTCATAATTCTTAGCTACTTAAGAATGATGATATTTCTCTTACATGCTCAAGATCAAATTCTAATCTATTTTAATGAGAGGTTTTGTCTCAGTGAATGGGCTGTACTTTTCAGCAGATCAAACTCTTAAATGTAATGATCTTTTCTGGTGTTAGCATTAACAAATAGAGCTAGTTCAGTCTCTACCAAATACTGCTGTGCTTGTGTTGTTAAATTGCATTGGCTTGTGCTAATACATTTCATGAAAGTGCCAGTGTGAGCAGTACCATGAGCTAATGGAGTTGCATTGAAATTAAAGGTGTTACACCCACTTAAATTAGCTGGGAATTTGGTCTGCAGCATATGATACCTAACACAGTATTGAAAAAACTAAAATCCCCAAACAGCGAGTGTTAGCAGATCTCAGCTCTGTTCCTTCTAAAACAACAAATTCAGGTACTGTGTCATGACTCCTTAAAAAAACCTAAATCTTGACACAGAACACAAATATATCATGACTTCTGTATCTGTTTCTGCCAATGCTGTTCTTGCCTTGGCTTGATTGAACCAACAAATTAAAGCTGGACTACTTTTTTTTCTTAAACCTTCCTGTAGATCAGGTCTAATTGATACTTTTATTAACTTCATTCATATTAACATTAATTTCAGTTAATTTACTCTAGACTTGTCCTGGACTGAGTGGAAATAGAATCAAGTCCATGGACTTAAGCTTGATTTTTAGATTTTGTAGCTGCTTACAAGAAAATCAGGCAAAATTAAGTAGAGAATGTTATTAGAAAATGTGGGATTACTTTCAAATTTTTTCTTTTATTAAGTATTGTTTCCAAGAGGTCAATCTTTTCATTGCCCTGTGCTTTCATCCCAGTGATGAGAATGGATAACAGTAAGCCCAACAGCACTGGCTGTTGCCTTCTCTGCAGCGTGTGGATGCCATGAAATGTGCTGATTCCAATATGTGAGGCTTTTATTCACAGCCTGCGTGCTTCTCTAAGTGTACCAGTACTTTCTAAATATGCCATGTCACTTACCACTTGGGAAACCATTTCCCTATGCCTGCCCCATTTGTAGAAGTTGACACAGGCAGCAAATGCCACAAGCAGTCTAAGTCTAAAATGACCTATTCTGGTAGGCCTTTGCTTTCTGTGTATTTGCTGTGCTTTACTTGCCTCTGGCAAGTTACAAATGAGAGTAAGAAACATGACTTTTTGAGAGAAAACAAGTCACAGCCTTATAAGAAAAGGAGCAATAAATAATCTGGGTAAATGTTCCTTGCCGTGCAGAATTAACTACACCTACAATCCTGCACAGGCCGTTTGTGGCACGATATGGGCCTGATTTTTCCTTTGCCGTGCTGCAATGACTTCACTGAAGTCCATGGGCCTGTTTTTGTAGAACATAAATCTCCAAGTCTGCCTGTGAGCTGCCTGCCAGCTTTGATTTGGGAGCTGCATGGACATCAGAGCATGCCCAGTAGCTGTCAGTGAGCACTCATGCCCAAAAACTCTATCACTGTGGCAGAACTTATGTACTGTTGCTGGCATACATTGTGTGAGCTTCACTGGCACCATGACCAGGTGTAGCTTGGAGGTACAGGCTGATAAATCCAAGCCACTCCTTTATATCCATGCCTTTATGGATACCAAAGCTGTTAGGGTTACCAAAAATTAATATAAGCAACCATACAGAGTGGTACAGCACAAACCTGTAGGTAGGTGCTGGCTGAGGTGGTGGGGTTGAGCTTCTGGGAAGGAGCCCTTTTAGGAAATAATCAATATTCAACAGACTTACCTGCTTGGCAAGTGTTTGAAGTGCAGGAGCTGTGAACACATCGCAGGAACAACCAGGAAGCAAAGAGTTTTTGAAGGAATCTGGCTGTGTATCACTCATAGGTAAGTCCTTCTGACATAAGAGAAATCTAGATCCTAGAGAAATCCCTGGAGGAAGCTGTGGTTAAATCAGCAGAATTTACATGCAGATAAAAATTGCTTAGCCAGCTGCACCATTCCTCCAGCAGCACCAGCCTGGTCCTTGAAGTTTATTGCCTACTGCTGTGTGCCGAGTTCCAATTGTCAGATTAATGTAGTTTTGCAGCAGTGAGGCTCCTGCATCCCTGCTTCAAAGGCAGGTGGTAGTTTTCCTTTCACTGCTTTTTCGGAAGAGGTGGTACACATATATGCTGACTGAACTTTTATTGGTCCTCTGTACTGCTCATCTATCACCTTCTGATAGTCTATAGGATTGCATAACCTCAGACTTGTCCCAGTCTAGCTGTGGGCCTAAGTATAGGGCTGGGGTCCATCCCAGGGGGATTGCCCTGCACCCTGTGGCATCTATGCCCCCAGGGATGAAGAGGTGTTTTTACTCTGAATTCCCGGTGACACACACAGCCTGTATCCTTAGCTCTGGGCAGGGAAGGCAACTGGCTCTGCAAGCATCCTACAACAAACAACCCAGACCCCAAAACAGGCCTTGCTCAGCAGCAGACTGTGCTTTAGTTGTCTGTTCTCCAGTCAGCAGAGCTGCAGCCCTCTGTGGATGGAGGTGCAGAACAGCCCCATGCCTTGTGTTCAGCACTGCCAGGCTAGACAGGACATAAACCTCAGGACGTTTTTTCTATCCATTTGTCATTTAACAGGATGTGAGCCAGCTGGCATCTCTCCTCTGTGGCCTTGTCAGCCAGCCTCTTGTTCCATCCTCAATCTATTATGGCCCATTTTCCCTTGACTGCGTGTTCAGTTTGCTGCTCCTGTGGCTGTGCCTCAGCAGCAGCCCTCCTCTGACGTTATGGATAACCTTTTCCTCTGTCAGTACCCCAATGAAGGGGTTGTCTGCATCATTCCAAAGGCCTTTGATGGCAGAAACTTAATTTATCATATTAACTCCATGAAATACAAATTTTAAGTCTTGTACCCCCCTGCTTCTGTGCATATCACTGTAGAGCTTTCTTCCCCTGTGCTATATTATTGAGTTGCTACCTCTTATTCCTTCTTTGAAGTCCTATTCAAGACCACCTTTGCCCTCTGAAACTGCTTTCTTTAAAGTTTCTGATATCCCTTCTAACCTAGCGAGACATAAGTGGGAAGAAAGGGGTTTGTCCCAATTTCTGTTTCAAAGAATCCGATCTTGCAGGAAAAGAAACTGAGCTCTGTTTACAGAAGTCCCAGATCAAACACCTCTGATTGCTGGCAGAGCAAGGATCTCACTTGGGGTTTATCCCTTTGCTAATGATTTTCTTATCGATGAGGGTGTTGATTCAGTGAGTCTCTAAAGTTTTTTGGTCATCAATTATCTCTCCATGGCTTGCTTTCATTCAGCCTTGGAACAGAAATTCCCCAGACACCAAATGATTCATGGACACCTGTAGACAGCTGGAAGTCTGACTTAGCACTGCCATCACTTGCTGTAAGGTCCATGATCATCCGTGTGTGTAAAATGCTACAACTGGAAAGAGCAGGGCAACCTAAAGACAGGCATTAGGAGTATGAGAGCAATAAGAAAGTCGTTTATTCCTGGGAACCTCTACCATTAGGCTGCACCAATGTGTCCCCATCCCCTTATTTAAAGCAGGTGGTGCAAGCTCCAGGCATTAGGTGGGGATCCTGAATTGTCAGTCCTCACCTGGAGTGTGGGGATCCATGTAATGAGGACCACGCTCCTGACCCAGCCAGCCAAGCCTCAGTGCCAAAAGCTGGGAGGCAATGAGGCAGCAGCCAGAGCTGTCTGCCCTTTGTCTCTCTTACAGCTAACAGGTTTTATGCCTGAGGAAGGAATGAGAAAGCACTTTATTCAAATAGCATGTTGTATAGCCTGGTGTGTGTACGTGCTTTCCCAGATGTGGGGAGGGCAGCTTTAGGGGGAAGCTGTTTTCATCTCTGGTGAAAATAACTGCTTGTGTGCCAATAAGCTTAACAAATTGCTAACTAAACCAGAATCCAGTCTATATAGAAGACTAACTGCTAGTACTTTAAAAAAAATGTAGCCCTTCAGCAGCCCATCTCATGAACACATGTCTTTGAAGCACAAGAGAGGTAAAGCAATTCCCGTCTTGCCCCGGTTCATTGCGTTAAGGGACCTTGAGAACAGGAAATGGCTTCTAGAAATGTGGAGCTCTCCAAAAGACAGACTTTCCCATTAATGTCAATGAAGCGATTTCTAGTTTCATAATAAACCCCCCTGCATAATTCTTCCACTATTTATACATCTCATAAAGATTCCGCCTGCATGGAACGAAAGGCAAAAGGGGAGAGAGGAGGGGGAAAAGACGCCAGGGAGAGAGGGAAAAAAAATACCAAAACCAACCAAATTTAATCAGATTACTTGTAGACTGGGAAAGTTAGAATGAGTGTACCCTGCCCTAGAAAAGAAATGGTTGAAACCGCATCATATTTATTTCAGCAGTGTGGATGAGAGATGGTGTGTTGTATTATGTTCTCTACTTCATATTCCATTTTCTCCCTCTGCTGGCAGTCGGAGACAGCGAAGTTGTAGCTAGTAGAAAACAACAAAACTCTCAAAAGGCTGAAGCATTCCGGAATCTCAAAACTCTGCGGTATCTGCTGAGAAATTAGGTCGTACCATGCTTGAGTCCAATTAGTGCTGGAAATGGCTGACAGTCATCCCCTGTACAGAGCAGAATAATTCCTGGAGAAGATTAGTGCAGCTAAACACAACCCTCTTTCCTTTCGAGAGACGGCGGACGGTCTCAAGTTCATGTTACAGTAAATATGGGCTGCACAATCAAACCTGGAAGTCACTTATTTTTATATATTTTTTGAAGCACAACTTCAGGTCTGTGATTTTAAAAATAATATTTCTTGTCTTTAGGTTACAACGGCATTCTGTGTACTTCTACTGCTTACTTGGCTTTGTTTTCTTTTTGGTTTACTTTCTTTTGAAAATATTTCTGTAATATACAGACCTAAGGGAAAAACCTTGCTAAAGCAGTTGTAAGAAAAAGATTCTGTACAATGTATTAAAAAAAAAAAAAAAGGATTAATTTTGTTCCAGAGAAGTTCTTTAAAAACAATGGGTTTTTACATAAATTAAAGCTTACTGGTAGTACATATTTATTAATAATACTGCCCTATAGGAGAAAATAAATGTTACAGTCTTACTTAAAAGGAATAGCTAGCAAATAAGAATATAATCTTGCCTATAATGCAGATACTACCTTCTGCTCCATAGGACTGGGGTATTAACCTTGCAAATAATGTTATACTAATGACTACAAACCATAAACGATAAATCTTATAAATATATATCGACCTGGCATGGAAATGTTTATATATTCCCTGTTGCAAGACAGAATCAGTAGTATTGAATTAATAGCATTAAGCTTTTTAACTGTTCTTTGAGATATTGTAGTAAATATTATAGCCATTTTATGGTTGAATAAATGGAGGCAGAAAAGAGTTTGTTTAACAGCCTAGAAGTGCAGATTTCTAATCCTCTTTTTATTGATACACATATTAAAGACAGGTGGAGATTTTTTTTTCTCTTGAAGGGATGCATTTAGAGCAATAGCTGATGAGGCTTAGAGAAGTGAAGTGCATTTAGCAGGAATTTAGCTAGGGGAAAATGCTGGCAGATGCTAAGGAATATTCAAGTTAAACAAAGACATCTGTGAGCAGTGGCAGTGCTGGGAGACTAACTCTGTAGTCAGCAGTAAAGGAGACCTGAGTTAGAGCTGCCGTGGCAGGCACAGGTTGGGGCTGGGATGTGAGGACGACTTTGCAGAAGTGTTGCAGCTCAGCTGAAGGAGCCAGACAAAAGCACAGGAAGTTTATAAATAGAGAAAGCTTTAAAACATAGCATTAGTAGTGATAGCAAGTCTAGGAATAAGAGCATCTTGATTTCTTTCATACCTTCTCACCACTGTTTGGTTGTCTGCCCAAACCTCTTCTTCAGCAGAGGATTTCCTGCCACGTGCAGCTGCTCTGTGGAGATGAGCAGAGATGCTTCTCAGTTGCCCTAAGAGCTGCACAGTATCTTCTATTCATTTGTTAACTCTCTGCCAGGGTGGGCACCAAAGCAGAGGTCCAGCTCCTTCATTTTATTAACTGTCCTGCACACAGAAAAGTGAGTGTCTTGTTTTGTTATTTTGATGAAGAAGCACCCTTATTATAACAATTAAACATTGGAAAGGTTCTATGGATACAAGCACGCTCCAAGCAATGGCTGGCAAAGGTTCACACAGAGATTTAATACCTTTGCATTATTATAACTGTGTACAGCAATCATTAATTCCCTTCACTCTTTCAGAGACTCATGCTGGGGCCTCAGCTTGCCCACAACATCACAGGCTGGGAGTCTGTAGAGATCCCCCCTCTCTGGTTTTATGTGTGCAGTAGCTACATTAAATCTGCATTTTCCTCTAGCCTAGATGGAAAGATCAGTTAAAAAATAATTGCCACTTCCTTTTCTCCCACTGTGATTGCATACAATGAAACCATGTGTAAGATGCAAGGCTCTTTCCCTGCCCCTCTAAAGACACCAAACCAGTGTTTCTGTTGCCCAAATATTGTAGCATCCTCCTGACTTTAGTCTTCAGACTTTTTTTTGTGGTTTTTTGAAGATGAACTGGTAAAACATTGTCATACAATGAGAAATAGTTCATGCACATTCTGGTTCATAGATAAGATATTGTTTATTTTAGGAAAGAATAAAAAGAAAGAACAAAGTCACATAAAGCTTGAGGATGATTTGACAAATGGGGGACTTCCTGAAGTAGTTTTCAGGGTGGACACAGAAGAAAATAGGATACTGTTATGACTGGATATGTAAATTCTACACATCAAGGAGTGTGGTGGTGCCTAAGAAAAGCCTTTTAAGTTGTGAATGGAGAGTCCTGAGCACATTTCCACAAAGGTTAGAGGGGAGGTTCCTAGTAGATTATTTTGGAAAGAGGTGGTTGGGTATGCTCTGATTGTGACTTCTGGACAAAGCCATAAAATAAGCCTGTGTTAATAGCTCGGCCATGTCCTCTGAAAGAAGGATTTCTTTAAG
Organism: Edolisoma coerulescens; assembly: GCA_013397115.1. Classification (NCBI taxonomy): domain Eukaryota; kingdom Metazoa; phylum Chordata; class Aves; order Passeriformes; family Campephagidae; genus Edolisoma; species Edolisoma coerulescens. Next base: position 328,451 of record VWZW01003626.1, on the reverse strand, counting down.
TGCTTTAATACTTTACATAGCACAGAGAGGTTATTTGCTTTTATGTAGATCCTTTAATTAAATATTCCTACATTATTTGTGAACCATTGCTATTTATGCAGTGTGTATTGTTAGTCTTTCTTGTCAAGCAAGCAGGTGTTTTATTCCTATTAAAATTCACTGTAAAAGAACCCCAGCCTGCTTTGAAACAGACAAAAGACTTTGGACTGGGGCTTCAGTGATGTTCCCCTTTCGCAGCAGAAGACAAAGCCTGGTTGCTTTGTTCACAGCAGAGCCGCAGCGTGAGCTCAAAAAACTGAACAGGGAGAAAATCTGAACTTTTAAGTCAATATTGTATGTCTAAATTCAGCTTTTTCCTGAATCATCTATTTTCCCGAACCATCTATTTACCTGTCACTGTCTTCAACTCGCTTCTGTAGTTCCTGTGGAGTGTGCTGCAACAGACTGAGTTGTTTTCTGTCTTAATCAAGCTGCATGTGGAAATGGTGTGCTAAACAGGCTCTGAAGTTTGTCTCTAATTTGTGTTTAGCAGTTAGCAGTAGTTACTACTGCCATCCCCAAAATACTGCTGGTGTAATTAGCACCAGTTTCTTCTGTGTGCTAGGAAATACATGCTGCAAATAGTAAGATTTGAACAGTGGACTGAAGTAATATGACCAGTCCAAAGGGATGTCAAATGTTTTCAACTTCCATCGGCCTCTGGGATTTTGTAACTCAGTGCTTCTTAACCTCAGGCCTTTAAGAAGGATTTCTTTTTCTTTTCATTATGCTCTTAGAGATGTGGGGGTTTGTGCTTCTTTCCCCCTCCCCCTCTTTCCTCCCAGAATTTTATGGAGGAACAGTTTAGATTTCCTTGGTCATAAAAACAGTTCCCTCATTCTGTGCCCTGTGGTCAAATGTAGCTTCATATGTTGGACAGCTGATTGCAAGGATTTCCTTCCCAAACACCATGTCAGCAAGCACGATATGTCCTGCAGCATCCTGCAGTGTGGAAGGTGTGTAAATGACAACTGCAAGACGTGCAGTTAAACAGGAGCTAACAGGAATTCAGCAAAACAAGTATGAAAGCAATTTGGGAACATCTTGACACAATTTTAATATGGCTTTTAGACAAATGGGCAAAAACAACCTGCAAAGGAACCGCTCACCTGATCAAAAAGACCTTTCTCTTCTCTGTGTATATTTTTGAGGGACATATAAATGTGGTAAAGAAACACTTTGATAGCAAAGTCAAGAGGAAAATGTAGCCATACCTACTGAGATATGTGTGTATGAATGGTGGACCCTATATATATTTGCCATTAAAAGGAAATATATCTGTACATATTGCTGCCAAGCCCCTAAAAGTGCTTTTTATTGTCCTTCTACTACATGGACAGAGTCATCTTCCTTCCCTAAACATTATTCTTACTGGAGCAGAAGCCATATAACACAAAATCTCAGTATATGGAAGATTTGAGTGAAGCAGGTAAGCACAGACTTTTTAAAATATTTTTATTAATCTTGCTTTTGAATATTAAAAACATTGAAATAATTCTTTGTTTTCCCCAATGTCCATACAAGTCATGCACTATAACCTTCTAATATGTGGTCAAGTAGATGAGCAGCTAACTTTGGCAATTGTCCAGTTTTTCCAGACAAAACCGGGTTTTGCTTGTGCATTGAGTATGTCTGCTCCCATAGATGGTTCTGTGTCCCTTTTACGAACTTGAAAAAAATAGGCCACTAATTCACAGGTGGAATATTTTTTTTAGCCTAGCTTGCTGTTGTTAGCTCCAAAGAACTTTGTTGGTGAAAGGCCAAAAATATGGGAAGGGCTAAAATCCAGGGTTAAATGTGGATTTTTTTTTATGTCTACTTGTATAGCTATATATTAATGGTATCCTTTCATGGTTTGTGGTGCACTGTGTGTTCATGCTCAGCCAGCAATTCATCTATTGTGCATGTCTGACAGCCCAGTCCTAAAATCTTTTTTAGCATGTCACAGTGTGGAAAGGCACAATAATGTGGGTTTGATATGTTTTAACTGTATGGTCTTATTGGGCATGTAGGATGTTGTAGCAGATGGATTTCTTGTAAATAACAAGTATATTTAACCTAAAGAAAGAGAAAAATATATCACCTCACCACGTACCTCTACTTGCAAAGTAGAAGAATCCTCCCTTGTTTTCCTGGTTCTAGTTGGTCGAGATATTTATAGGAAACAGGTTATTGTTCCATATTTTAGTGCACAGTATTCAGTGTGGCCTTATTCATATGTAAAGGAAGATGTCTCACAACTGACCTTAACAAACAAACAAAAAGCGTGATGTGAGAAAATGTGCAGATGGGGGAAGGAAGGGATGAGAAGGATGGGAGGGAAACGCCATGAAATTATTTAAATGTTCCCTGTACAAACAATGAAGAATTATAGGAGTTATCATTGGTTGCACTTGCCTCAGCCATGAAGAGTTTTACTTGTACATTAACTCGGTTTCACATCTTTTCCTTTTTCCCCTCCGTCACCTCTAGCATGACACAGTTTTTCTCATGTCCTGCTATACAGATGTGCTGCATTATCAGTCCGAATTTGGTGTATTCCTGCTATGTCAGGTACATTTTTTTCCCATATATCATGGGATAGCTTCACTCAGGATGCTTCAGCACCTATGCAGTGAAGGCCAGGCAATGCCACATTTCTACAGCATTGGGTGTGCTTGCTCTGAGTCAGGAGGATTTGAGAAATTGACATAATACACTAAATAAATTATGTATTACTCAATGATTATTTCTGATTTTCATTTTTGTTTTCCCCCAGGAATTCCTAAACCATGCCATGTATTATCAGCAAGTCAAAATGGTATTAATCCAAATTCTTCAATTAATTTTTGTAGAAGTGTGTAGGCAGCTAAGTTTCACTGAGAAGTTTTTACCGATATGCAACTGCAGTTTGCCTGCTGCTTGCAGTCATGTCCAGAAATTGTGTATAGCAGAAGGTGGAAAAACACAAGGTGTGATGTGGTGCCTGTCATCTGTCAGAAAGGATTATGAGTAACCAGTGAATTTGAAATTTAGGATCTGAACATAAATTATCAGCTGAAAATCATGGATGTATGTTAAGTAAAGGGTCGCTTATATACTTCTGCAAATATCTGCATGGTGATTTTTCTGTTTAGTTCTTTCCAGGTAGTTGCACAATGCAAAGCTATTGGGTAATAGGCTTAGAATAAGTAAATTCAATGAGTTGGTCTCCTAAGCCAAATTGCATCTCTGTCAGAGTCCTACAAGGGAAAGTGAAATAAATGAAAAAAGTTGGTGTTCTCATACACAATGTGGGAAGTAAGGAAAGCAAAAGAATCCTATGATTTTTCTGGAATTTATATGCATACATACTTTTAAAATGAACTTCCTTTTTAAAAGAAATACAGGGAAATTAAGGTTGCTCTGACTCTCCCAAGCTGTGGAAAAGAAACTCATGCTTTGCATTGAATTTCTATTGTTAGATTCAGCAACTGCTTACAGTAATTACAGCATTATCTGTCATGGTGGTTCTGTACTAAATATGCTTCACTTCAGCATCTTACATTATTTTTGTCAATCCATTCAGCCAATTGGTCACAGATAAACTCATTTGAAAATCTAGATAATCTTGTCTGTTTGGCATCTATGTAAAGTGGTAAATGCTATGGTGATCATATGAGAAACAATTATCTCTGCTTCTGTCCTTAGCCTTATTTACAGTCATTGTTAATCTTGGTATTTCAAATATTTTGTTAGGCTGCTTCTGTACTAATTTTTTCTACTGCCTTTACAATATTTTTTTACAAGTTCCCTGGGAACAAAATTTCTGCCTTGGAACTAGAGCCACTGCACAAGGGATGCTCCTGTTGCAAGTTTTATTGTTCTGGATGGATAAAGGGTTGCTTCTTATGGCTAGGACCTCTCCACCAGCACAGAACCTTGGTGGGAGAGGAAATCTGCATAAAGAAGGGGGTGCTCTGCACTTTTGCAAGCTTGCAGCCTGGAAGCTCCCATTGCCTGTGACTGCCCATGGCACTGAAGTGAAAATAAACATTACAGAGCTGAGGGGAGGTAAAAAAACCCCAATACCAAAGACGAGTGGGAAGGCAGGCATTTAATGCACAGTGATGCACTTAGGGGACAGAAAAATGGCAGAAGGGTCAAATGAGGGTCCTGTGTGTTCACACCCATTTCTTTCACTCTCTCTGAAGGCAGCGATGTTTGTTCCACCTGTAATTCAGCTCAGGCCTCCAAACGGGCAAAGCTTGAAGAAAATGATCCAAGTTTTTGGACTTGTTCCAGCCTTTATCCTTACTGTACATAAGCAGTCCATGTCACCTGCATTTAGGGGTATTGAACTGTCCTGTGGAGGTGGGTGTCTCTTGCCATTGACTGTGTAAGGAGTATAGAAAGATTAGTCTCCCAAGGAAGGTGTCTAAACAGCTTGTCCACACCTCAAGGCTATCCCCTTCCCCCAGTACAACTTCCTTTAAAGCCATTTTCCACTGTGGTAGCTCAGAACAGAAATATTTTGTCTGGTTTCTCCCTTAAAGTTATATTTGGAGACTGCTGTACAAGAAAAAAAACCTCTGCAAACTGATGCAGAGTATTATTAATTTTTACCCTCATTATTTTTTACTTGCCTTGGCTTATTTTTATAGTTCTGCCTTTCTTCCTCCTCACCAGATTGTTTATACTTAAAAAGAAATAAGCCTTCTGCTAGTTGCATAGTCAGTTCTCTTTACGTTTTTCTGAAGTTAACATTGGTTTCTGTTATCCTTTTCCATGTTTAGACATAGCCAGGATAAATTTCAATGACAGCCTTTCCAACTGTTTCTAAATATTTCTCATTTTTCTTGCAGACTGATTTCCATATGCTGCGGGATTCAAAGCAAGATTCTGTGAGGCGTGCTCTGCATCCCTCCAGCCATCCTCCCAAAAGTGGCTGGGCTCGGCTTGCTCAGGTGGAGCTCGCTTTCCACGCCCCCAGTGCCAGCAAATCTGCTGGGAGTGGGAGGATGGTGGAGCAGCCACCCACAGCCACCTGCTCTGCCAGGGGGCCCAGAGCCTTGCCAGAACAGTGCCCAGGCACCAGCTCGGGGTGGGAATCTTCAGGAGGCATGGATTAGCCAGGAGATTCATTACTTCACATTTATCTCTCTTGCTCTCTCATGGGTAACTTTTGCTGGCAAAGATGAAGCCTGGTGTTGCTCTTTATTTTTGGTGGGTTTTTTATTTTTTAAGTCTCCTTCCTGGCAAACTACTTGCTCATCTTACCTATGGATATTTAGGCAGTTGTAAGAGTACAGCCTTAGTTTTCTAAGCTGAAAATTGTGTGACACAGGTAGAGCATAATCCCTTCCTCGGTAAACTGTTCATCAGTGTGTGCACAACCTTGCTATTAAAATAATAGCATCTGTATTGGAGGTGTCACTGTCAGGGGAGGAGGCTTCATCGCTTCTACTAGGACGTTATTTTCATGTAGACAAGGCCTAAAGCAATGTCTTATCAGGTACTTTTCTAAAAAAAAGAAACCAACCCACAAATGGCATCAAAACAAAAGAAACCCCACCAAAAAAACCTCACCAAAAAGCCCTCAAAGCATCCCCTCTCTCCAGAAAAACCCCAACCCATACCCAACCTTCAGCTCTCCTGTATGAAAAATAGAAGCTGCAGGCTCATTTTGCCATATAAGCACCTAAGTACCATCAGCAGGTAAATGTGGCTATTCAGCTGTACTGCCTGCAGACACTGCAGCTTTGCTCTAGTTCAGCCTCTCTGATCTCTTAACAGGGCCTCAGTGGGGGAAAGGGAGAGATGCCAGATCAGCTCCAGCTCTGCATTAGGAAATCTGGCCATGCGTTATTGCAGCTGTGGTGTTTCAAACTGGAAATTGTGAATAGACCTCAAAGAGTTATCCTGGCATCCCCTCTTACTCACTGGGAATGGTGTGTTCTCTCACAGAAGACAGTGAGGCTCATGAGATAGAAATTAGGTCACTTTTGCTGTTGTTTTAGTATTAGCTGAGCTTAATTCTCAGTTATCTGTTAAGTTAATTGCAATTCCATTTATTAAGTCCCCTGTAATGACATTATTATTGATTCCCCAAACCTACAGTACTGTATAATGCCAGGATCTGACCAAACCTATGCTGGCTAAATACAGATTGCCCCCTGCCTATACAAGGAGAAAGCAGGGCAGCTTCCAGTACCTCTTCCACAGCATGTTGGATTGTGGACACATAAACCTGCCCAGGGGTTCAGGGTGGCCTGGGATGTACCAAAAGTGCACTATGGGTTGAGTACTGAGCTCAGTTCTCCTGTAGTTATCTCAAAAAGCCCATCTGGTACCGTATCTCTTTGTCCCTTTCACATTGTTCATTCCACTTTGATTTTTTTTCCCCAGTTTTAAAAACATCCCCTTTTACTCTGTGAATCTTTATGGCTGTGAGTACTGTCTCGTGTGGGCCATGACTGCTCTGTCTGGGACAGCTCTTCTAGTGTTGATGATCCCAGCTGTAATTTTTTTCTTTGTGTGAAACCTCACGCCTGTAGATGACTTAGCAGAGAGCCTTTCATGTGAGCCAGAGACTTCTGCAGGATCAAACAGCACTGGGTACAGGGGCAGTGATGCAAGGCACACATCAGCTACCTGACTGAACCTGGGCCTGGGAAGGCAACTGTGGATTTTTGTGGATTCTGCAGTGTGTACCTGCTGTCTTAGGAATCCTGGGCTGCGGGGAAAGAGATGGGATACGCGTTTCACCATGCAGACAAGGGTGTCTTTAGAGGGAACAGGATGGTGTATGTATTGCAGAACGGCCTGTGCTCACAGTCACCCTAAAAGTACTTTATGATGACACAGCCACTGAGCTCAAACAGGTCCTTTCCACAGACTTTGAGAGAAAGGCCATAATTCCCTTATTTTCTCAATGGAGAGAAGGAGTCAGTAATAATAATCCTTACCTTAAGTTTCACAAATTTTTATTTTCTGGCTAAATTTCTTGGCAAGTTAGCTAAAAGTGGTTTCTGACTTTAAAAAATTTGCTCATAATTATTCCTTAATAAGCTTCTTGAATATTTGCATTTAAAAACATAAAAAGTGGTAGTGAACAGACCATGGTCTGAGCATAAGATATACAGTACCTTACTTAGCCTACAATAAACAGTACCTAAAGAATAACATGAATTTATATTAGGCTGTAAAGATAATAATGTTGAGGGGTTTACAATCCCTCAGTTTCCCAAGGATGTCTGGTAATGATGTGATCATCTCACAGTGCCTCTTATTTTCTTTATTTTCATTGTCACATAAATAAGGAGTCAAAGTTTTAATACCTTGTGAATAGTATTCTCTAAGTTATAGTAATGTAATATACTACTTTGACCTTTTCAATATTGTGTGATTTGGTTGGTTGGTCTCTCTATTTATAGCTGTGCTGAGTGGTATGGCATGAGTGAGTGGATACCAGCTAATGAAAATATAAAATACTGGAGAAGCCAAGTGAATATACAAAATGTATGGCATTAAGTATTGAAATTCTGATAAATCATTCTTGTGACAAAAGGTATAATGAGATTAGAAATTGCAACAAAAAAATTAATCTTTTCTAATGACATAGATTGTGCTTAGGCGGGTAAATGGTGAGAATTTAACTTGATCTCATTATACTCCTAAATTTGTAATCTCATTTTCCTCCTCAGATGCTTCACTTAAAGAAGGCAGCAGTGTGTGTGTGTGTGTGTGTGATTGGGTGTGATGCATTTTATATTTGGGAAAAGTTACTTAATCCTTCAACTTCAGTGCACCAGGAAGTGAGTAATACTCAAATCAGAGGGAAACTTCCCTCCTAAGATTCAAATAGTCTTTTGGTTCTTATTCAAAGTTCTGCAGGATGCAACCAGCATTGACTGACTCCATAAATCTTCCCCGTTCCAGTGGTCTCAGGCCTTTGAAAATCTCTTCCAGGCTGGGAGGAGAGACAAATGCAGAATAATTAGAGCAGAGAACTCCACAGCCAGGCCATAGATTACAAAGATGAGGTTTCAGCTGTCAGTGCTGAGCAAGAGCTATGTTTTGAAGCATAGCAGGCCTGCAGTGGACCTGGGAGCCTCTCTTAGCCAGCCATTACCCTCTGGATCATGATTTTTTACTCACTTGCTCCATGAAGCGGATGACTGAGGGGGAGGTGGGAGGGAAATGAAGAATGTTATTTCTTTGAGCAAGTTATGTCTTTTCTCTTTCCCTATTTACCATATTCTTTCAGATGTGCTGTCTAAGTACTAAATGTTGCACTCAAGGCTCTGACAGTTTTTAGCTGTGCTCATTTGTCCTGAGAGGGTAAAGGACATAAGAATTATCTGCTTATTCCTGTGCATCCATAGCCAGAAATGTGAGCACATGCAGGAGCATCTTTCGCAACAAGTGGGTGCATAACTGAAGTCACAGCCTGAGGTCTCCTGCCTCCTCACTGAGAAAGAAAGATAGAATGCTGAATCCAGATTTTAAGTTTCTGTCAGGGCTGGATATGCAGTGATTTCTTTCGCAGCCTTGGACTAGGAATATGCATGAGCAAGTAATGAGACATTTAGGAGCCCAAATTAGTCTTTTCTCTTAGCAACTTCCTTCTTCCCACACCTCAAAACACTCTAACCAGTCCTTCCCTCTTTATAATCCACCTCCAGCATTTAAGCAACATGAAAGCTTCCCAAAGTGCTTTCCACAGGAATCCATATAACACAGGCATCTGGGCAGGGAGGGGAGATGTAGGGAGAGCTGGATGGCAGAAGCAAGCCTGTGTCCCCAACCTCAGTCCCTGCCCATCCTTTTTGTTACTGCTGACACTGGGATCTCTCTGTTGTCCTTGCTTTGCACTGCCCCAGTCGAGCAGAAATCTAAGCAGAAGATGAAATCTCCCCTGCCAATCTTGTGCCCACAGACTAAGTCACAGTAGCCCTGGGACTTGAGGTGATAAACTGTAAGTAGCTTAAGAATAAGCATCTTGATAGGGAGGGTAAGGGAAAATACACAAAATCTTTTAAGGTGGTTGATGTGGTACGGATTTTTCACTACAACAGCAATGAGTGCATTTTTAACACAAACCCCCCCCCCTACTTTATGCCATATTTCAGATCCCCTCATCAAAGCATAACATGGATAACTGAATTTTTTTCAATTCATCATTTACAATTTCATCTAATCTGGGCAAAGCTTTGTGAGTGCGTGGCGTGTTTTGTTTTTCTTCTATATTCTGCAGAGCTAATTAACTTGAGGCAGACAGTGGCATAGAACACAAGTTTGGCAAAGCCACTGGCAGCTGAAAACACATCCAAAATGGAGAGTGTTGGGCAGCTGTAGTATTATGAAGAATTAAGAGTCATGCTTGCACTAAATAACTTATTAATAGAGTAGCTGGAAACAGCATTCAAGGGTGTGTATGATTGTGGGTTATGCAGAGTCAGAAAACTTTTTGATCACTGAAAATTGCTACCTTCTACAGTTCCCTGTGTCTGCAAAGTTACCAGACGTGGGAGGATTATGCTCTGCTGTTACAGGTGACATGAGGCTGCAGATTTCCCTCCCCCACCCTCAGTTTCTGGAAGCTTCATGATTTTTAACTGCTAATGAGTTGGAAATCAGTAAAAGAAAATATTTTTTTGTTGTTGTTGAAGATATATATGGATTTTTAAAAAAGTTGCCACAGTGTCTCATCATCTCCTGGTTAAATGATAAGTCTATGAAGAAAAAACTCTTCTGTGAGGGTGAGAAGCTGCATCATGGGAATCTGGATTGTCTGTATCGGGGAAAAAAATGAAAATGGCTTTTAACTAGCCACTGGAGAGACAGAAGCAAGCGACTCCTGTGATGAAATTGAGGAAAGAAGGTTTTTTGCTCTCCTTTTCTTCCCCTTGTGCAAAGCTGTCACATGTGTGCTCCCCTTCATGACTGTCCTCCTCTGGGGATGGGCACGCATGTCATGCATGTGTCTGTTCTTGAGCTTGTGTGTTTCACACTGAATTCTGCCAAGGAGAGAAGAGGTCAATCTTTCTACAAGAGGATGTTTTTTTGATAGAGAAGTTCAAAAAAGCCAAAGGTTCCCGTATCACCATGTTCCAGTATCTACAGGATGGGTACAGAGAAAGTGGAGGCTCTCTTTTTACAGGGAGAGGTCAGAGACAGTGGGTACAAGTTACTCCAGAGGAGTCTGTTTGGAAATGGGGAAAACCTTTCACAATGAGAACAATCAGCCACTGGAATAATCTCCCCAGGGAAGTGGTGGATTCCCCAGTGTTGAACACTTAAGTGCCTGGACAGGGTGCTGGGCCATCTTGTCTAGACCATGCCAAGAAAGGTTTGACCAGGCGATCCTTGAGGTCCCTTCCAACCCGATATTCTGTGGTTTTATAAAATATATTTTCATTTTGCCTCTTGTCTGCCATACAGAAATCTGACTTGTTCCCCGTAGCTGCTGTCCAGGCCCTCATGGCCTGGTTGGTTCTAGGTCCTGAGGGAGTCCCTCACTAGACCCAAGACCTGCAGCATTGTGAGCTCACAGCTTTCACTTGTCCCCTCCTCCAGGCTCTTCTCAGTTTCCCAAAGCCATTTTCTCCCTGGGCTGCCCAGTTCCTACTGCTGACTGAGCCAGGAGGCTTAATGTACCAGCAGAGTGGGATCCTGAGCCAGGGGCAGTCCTGAACAGCCAGGGCACTGGGACAGCCTTTCTGTTGCCAAAGCACTGTCCCTTCGAGCAAGCAGTTCTGGAAATATTTGCATTTTCCAGGTCTTGTTTTACAAAACCCCGAAGGAGAACAAAGTAGCTTTAAAAGCAAAGACAGTCTTTTTGAGGACAGATCTTGTTTTATGTTGCCTTAAGTTTTGCTTTGTACTTCACCTCTTGCTAGGTGAATCCTTTTTGCCCATCTTATAATAAAGTTGGTTGAACAGAGTGCAACTCAGAAAGCCACTGTGGTCTGGTGCAGGACATTCAAGCCCATAGTAAAAGTGCCCCTTTTCTACCTGCAAGAGTTTATCTTTGCAAGGGTCTGTGCTCTGGCTGCTGTTGTGGTGCTGGAGTTGCAATACCGAGCCCTGCTTGCCTTATTCTCTCCCTTCTGCATCTCTGAACCCCAGTAATTCTCCCTCTGCCAAACCTACCCTTTTCCACCACAGGAGTCAGAAGATCACGTTTTGCTAAGGGTTTGTGAAGCAACCCCATCTGTACCTTGTGTGAAGTCTTCCACCTCTTGTCTCAAATACGTGAGGAAATACCACATTTACCACTCTTGATTGTAGTGTCTTGCCTTTCAGACGGAAACCCAAAAATATATCCAGAAACTCCATGATTACCACAGAGGTACGTGTCACACATTGCATTATAGAAAGGTACAACTGAAATGTATCGATATAGCTGAAAAAAATCAACTTTCTGTTTTAAGGAAAACTGGTGGTGATGGCCAACAGGGTGGGATTTAGAGTGAATTGGATGGAAATGGAATGAATACTGTGCTGTAAGCATACCCTCAGTATTCCCCAGAGTGCTCTCAGTTATCTCTGTGTTCAAAGAAGAGGAACTTGCTTTTTGCAGCAAAGCTATCACTTAACACACACAGAAAAATAGAACATTATGAGTTTTAAGTTAATACCGTGCTTTTTATCTGTCCTTTTTCTGCATTTATGGCATCAGTGATGGTTTGATTTCTCTTCCTTGCTGTCCCATTTCCCCTCTCTCTATTTGAGCTATTTTGGCAATATTCATACCTAAATGGATAAATGTACTCACAGCTCTTGTTTCAATGCACGTTCATATGCTGATTAAGTAGTTCTCTGCCAGCACTATGTCTGGTTAAATATATATATTTCTAAATTTACTACACCAAGATAGAAAGCAATAAACAGTGCTAAATGACTTTTTGAACCATTATCATTGTATAAAAATACCGAAGTGCAATTTTTAACTGTCTGCAAAATCCTTTGAAGATGTAAAGGTCTGCTGCTTTGCAAGACTTCTAAAATATTAGACCAAATTCAATACCTGCACTGACGTGTGACAGTGATCTGGTGCACTAAAAGCAATGAGCCTGCTTTTCTTTGCTCTGAAAGCTTTTGCAACAGGCAATATGAAAATCCCTGTCTTTTGTCAGATCATTTTACTGTCCTAATGATGTTTGAATGTAGCATACACTTAGTGAATTTAAAAAACGCTCTTGAACTGAAGTCCTTCCTAATTTACCAGACACCTGAACCATGAAAATGAAAGCAGTGACAGAACTCGTTCTGTGGCAGTGACCTTGAGCTGTTGGGAAAGATTTGAAAGCATCACCTGCTGCTCTTCACCCTAAGACCTATTGCAACAGGGCCCCTCAAACCTTTACTGTATCATGAAGGTTTTATTCACTGTAAATCAGATGCGTTCACCTCACTTTGTCTGGACTTAATGCAGTCCTTCATCCTCTGTTTCAGAAGCAAGGATGACCTGCTCAGTTATCCAAGTTCATATTCAATTAGCAGTTAAGGATTCCTAATTTAAATACCTCTGGGGAAAACATAAGCTTTTTAGAAGAGATACTTGGACAAGTTAAGCATGATTCACATTAGCAGCAATTTGTAAAAGCTGGGTCTCATTGAAGATTACATCTGTTGTTAAGAAGTGTTAACTTGAATAGGCAGAGACTGTGGTGATTACGTGTATTATCTACACCCTGGGGGAGCTGTGTTGTTATTTGAGGGAAGTTCATGCTGTACTACTGAATTTGGATGGAAAAGTATTCCAAAAATATGTCAGTGTTTGCTTGGAGTGCCAGACTTTCGACAGTTTCCAAATCGGGCTTGAAGTGTTTTGTAGAAAATGCTGTGGGATCATTGATCCTTCCTCTTCTTGGGAGAGGGTCTATGGACAGTTTAAATAAAATCTGCAAAACATGGGCCACACCTTTAATTAAATTTATTGGCTTGCAAAATTTTCTACGTTGAGGCATGGCGGTGGCTTCTAAAAGGCCTTTTTGTTGCACCTGTGCTTGAAAGAGCACATCTTTCAAAACCTGGAAATTGATGTTGATGTAAACCTTTAGGATCCGAGCCAAATCCAGCTGCCTGTGAGGGTGCCAGGAAGGCAATCCTGCTGCGACAGTGCTTGCCCTGCCTCAGTGGTTCGTCTCCCTGCTGGAGTGGTACTGGAGCAGTCGCTGCTGAGTGGGCAGGTGAGCACTGGGGAACTGCTGATCCGTGACAGACCGAATGGGGGACTGCTCTGGGGCAGGCTTTTGGCTTGTGAATTTCTGTGTCTTTTCCAGGTACAGATCCTATCTCCCACCTGTGCTGCGGGGCTGCACACTACCAAAGAAACAGAAAGAAAAAGGACCAGGGCTGACTCAGGCTCAGTAGACCTACTACGGTTAGAAAATGTTTCTTTTTGCCATTGGTCTCTTTTATTTAAGAAAAAAATGAAGTAGAACTAAGCAAAATTTGAGCCTTGAAAGCTTTCCATAGTATCTCACAGTGTTATAGCTCTGATGTGTGATTCATTATTTTCCCTTGAACCACAGGACTCTGTTTGCCTGGAGTTCTTGCCAGGGAGCTACCACACATTCCTATATGTGATAGGATGTAGTATTCCACTGGGAACCTCACTGCAGGGGCATAGATGGAAAAGAAATATGAACTACCTGAAATACAACTTCTAAGAGGTATTGCAATAACTTACATTTCAAAAATCCTTTTTGGTTTTTGCATAATCTTTTTCCATCTCCCCACCTTTGTATTTTTGAGTTTAGAAAAATATCCACTCTCTTCCATGGAAAGCAAAAACACCTAAGAGAAAGGGTTAGTTGGATAGTTTTCTTGTGAAGTTTCACCAGAAACTTTTTAGCCATCCACAGTGTTAAAATTTCCAATTGTTTCTTTTCCTTCCTCTTATAAAAATATGTTTTATTATTTGTTAATAAATGAAAAGGATCAATGTGAGGAATGATATAGTAACAAAATTAAATTAGTTTAAGAAAACCACTTCCTTATTTTTTCCATAATTTCCCTTGTTAAGTGTATATTATCCTGTGCTATCCTTTATCAATGTGGGCCTGTGCTGTGAAATTAAATCAATAACCACTGTGCCTAAATTGAACTCTGAGGGGTAAGAAAACCAACACCTCACACTATTATTATTTTTCCTTTCATTTCTTATTTATTTCCCCTTGTCTTTGGGTAGTAATCTATGCTTGTTCTGAACAAGCATCACTGGATAGAAAACAATACCACATAAATTATGTGATGCTTTACAGCTACTTTGCACTCAGAAGGTACTGTTGGAATGGTCGAAACTATTCTAGGTGATTGAAAATTTGCATCTTTTTTCATTGAAAATTACAAACCCTGACTGTAACGTGATTTGCTGCGAGGATGAAAGGTGTGGTTGTGGTGAGTGTGCAAGAAAAAAAATACATCAGACTTTCCTTACTTGTGCCCTTACCTTATTTTCCAGGACATGGACAATTGCATAAATTTGAAAAGGAAGAGAAATACTGAGGCTGAGGGCATTTGTACAATTGACAGCATCACAAGCAAGGTCTGAGGTAAGCAAGCTCTTCTGTGAACACACTGGCTTTGCCCATAGATTGGTGATGAGCTGCTGCAGTTTCCAGAGGGATTTCCCATGCCCTGGGTCTGACGTGTCCATTCCAGTGTCCAGTCTCAGCAGGCATGAATGCCCAGCAGATTGGATGTGTCCTGGCTACGGCCTACCCTGCACATGCCAGCTTTTCTGCAGTCACATTGTCCTCTTTTTGCTACCAAAAGGATTTTTCGCTCACAAAAACTTGAGAATTGCTTTGACAAAAATTCAGTTGGACAGGAACACATGTAAAACAAAAGTATGGAAAACCTTATAAATTACTGTTTCTGCTGCATATCATGTTCCAAAACATTAAAGGCTCCACAGGAACAAGAGTTCACAGCACACACAGTGGTGTTTTCAGTTTTGGGGTTTTTTTCATGGTCTTTTGTTATTTATTTCTGTTGGAAGTTGCTCTGAAACTGACTAAAATGAATTATTAAGCAACCTTGAGTAACTCCTGTTTATGTATTGAATTTATAGACTGTTGTGATTGTTGCGTTTGTTTACCTTGTCTATTAACAGGGTTAACAAGTTCATAGCAATAAAAATAATCATCCCTATGAGTTTACACAGTACAGAAGCTGACTTTTTCTTTTTTTTTTCCCTTTCTCCCCCTTTTACTTGCCTTCCTGACCTGGGCTTTACACCCATGATGTTTCTGTTTGCAAACACTGCAGACTAACCTGGATGGAAGGGAGGGTGCTTCCAGGGATCTTGTTGCAAGTGGGTCCCCCCAGCAGGCAGTCAGCACTCGCTGTGCACACTTCACCTCCTGCACTGACACTTATCCCTGGATCCCGTCCCTTGTTCCAGGCACGGCCACCTGCATATCAGGGCATTTTCGTGTTGATGCTGTGCTCCCTCTCTGCAGTGCAGCTGGTGCACGGGGGGCATGAAGGGAGTTCAATAATTGCGTGTCAGCAGGTAAGGTTCCAGTCTTGCTTTCAGCAAAGTGAGCTCCTGCTGTGTCCATCCAAAATTATATCTTTTCAGGCTTTTATTTATTGCCAGCAGGAAAGAACAACAACAACAACAAAAAAAAAATAAGCTGCAGCAGTCTGTGTCCCTGAATCTATTTGGTCCTAGACCTGTGTGTGTGACCTGGAGGTCAGGCACCCTATACCCTCCTAACCAGGGCATTAGAAATGTACTTTTCCCAGCTTTGTGCCACCCTTTCAGCATACATGGAATCCCCAAAATAGTCTGAAACATACAAAACATTTAATTTGGGTAACTGGATTGTGGAGTGTCTGCATTTGCAGTTGCACTGATGCATCCATGGCATCCTCAAGTATGGTGAAAAACAGCAGGGAAGGGTAGGGGACAAACACCTCAGTGGCAGCAGAAACAGGATATGTGTCTACAGCGTTCCTCCATAAATTGTATCAACTTCAATTTGAGGTTTTATTGTGACTTACGAGCAGCACACTGCAGTAAAATTTAAGCTTTTTGAAAATCTCCAAGGACAGAGCTCCTCCAGCCTCTCAAGCAAGGCACTTGCTTCAGTGGTGGTCCATCTTCATGGTGAAGGACGTCTTTTTCTGCATCCACTTATAGCTGCCTTTGCTCCACTGCAGTCATTACCTCTCATTCTCTCTGTGTGAGATGCAGAGAGGTCTGGCTGCCTTATCTACAACCCCTAAAGGTAGCTGAAGACAAAAATTGGCTCCCTTCAGCCTTCACTTCTCCAGACTGGAAAAACCAGCTCCTTCTATCTCATGTTCACATTTGGTACACATGCTCTCAGATCTGGAATAATTATTTTCGCATAATGTCTAATTTTAAATAATTGGTTAGAATTTTAAAATGATGTTTTTTTCTTTTCTTTTTAAACTGGATTTGATCACTTCGTTGAGTCCCTTTGTTCCTGAGGCCAAAAAATGGCCTCACTCATTCAAGTCCATCCTCTGTCTAAGCAAACCCAAAATGTAACGAGCAGAAGAAATGTAAAGGCCATTTTCTGTGGTTAACTCATGTCTTCCTGCTGAGTCTAAGCTCCAAGAGGCTGAGCTTAATGGGCAGAAGTCAAAGGCTCCAAGACCTGCCTTTTTCTCCCCTTCTTTTCCAGCTTCCTAAAGGCTTTCAAAGAACACTGTAGCTGCCAGCCCCACTCCCTGCAGCCCTGTCTGGGAGTTCAGATGACTGTCCATGAAGATCTAGGATCTTTGCTGATTTATCTGCTGCTTCTTGAGGAGCCTGACCTCAGGTCTTGGAGGATGCTCCCTGGTGAGTCAGTGCACTGGTTTTAGGCACTCTGCACTCCTCCTGCTCTGTGTGCATGCTGCCTACAGCACTGCTCCCGGCTTCCTTTTCTCCTTGCCATAACTGCAAGATAGGATTTCACCTTCTCCTTTAGCTAATAAAGATGCTTAGAGATCTTTTAAAAGAAGCTGATACCTTTATGCACTATTTTTCATGACTGGCAGCCTGTACAGGGCCTCAGCTCAAGTCACTTGTTCAGTCTTACTGTCTAAGTAAATGTGAGTATTTTATTTCCAGTGTTGTTGCTGTTTTGTGCAATATGGACGGGGACATCATGAGGTGTGAATATGGCTGAACTTCATGGATGTGCTTCTTGTCATTTCTTTAGGCTGAGTGAAAAAAATAAAGCAAGGCAGTGTAGGCAGTGAGAGCTGAAAGAGAAGTTGCTGTACGAGACAGTAATTAGTAGTTAGCCTGACAACCTCTAGCAAAAATCAAACCTTTATGGCCCAGTGGTCTTTTTAGTGACTTGGTACAAACAGAAAAGCTGGGTCACCTGACACTGCTGTGTGGGCTTCAGGGTGAGAAGCAGTCAGGGAGTGGAGAGAGGTAGCAGGCAGAGACAAAGTTTAGCTTTAAGAGGAAGCAGAGGTAGCACAGCTCCAGGTGTCAGACTCAACAAAAGCAGATCTGAAAATTGTAGCCAGCTAACTTGCTTCTGTAGTTTTACCTCAAAGAACATCATTTTATGTAAACTGTTTACAAATATATGTGGTTGTACCAAAGGAATGCTGAAGTTACTGAATTTCTTCATAGAGGGTTCTGGTAATGCATGTAAGGGTTGCTGAATTTTCTAGAGTCCAACACATCTATATTTCTCCAGTATCTTGCAGTGCAACTTTGCTGTGAACTGAGCCAAAATTTTACCCCAAATCTTGTTTTGTTCTTATAAGAGCTGGGATGATGAAACTCACTGTTTTTCTTTGTGTGGAAAGGCTGTTGACAGTGGGGCCATGTGGGGCTCCAGCCGGTCTCCAGGATGGATAAGCTCGCTGTCATGGTTTAGGAATGGTATTTCCCAATTTAGTGCTCCCAGTGAAACCCCAGAGCGTGTGCTGCCCACTCATTTCCACCCTGCCTTCCCCTGAGACAGGATGGAGAGGAGAATTGGGGCTATAAAAAGGTAAAGATCATGGAACGAGATAAGAACAATTCACTGGAAACAACAATGAGATAAGAAAGCAAGCAGTGACAACAACAATACAAATTACAGAGTGTACCAGACAGGCAAACCATCCACGAGTGATTGCTCACCACAGAAATCTGGCACTACACAACCAGGGAATAACCCCAGGGTCCTGGCCATGCCTCTCCTGGCAAGACTCTGTCTTGCCTGGAATGAGGACACACACCTAGAGAGAAAACCTGTGCCCTGGTTCTTCATGGCTATGCAGCAGGCTGATCATAGTAGTTAAATAATGACATTTCCAGGGCTTGATTTCTGTTCATAATGAAGTTGTGAAGTGAATCTGGGCTAAAAGTCTAGCCACAGTGTGTGTCCCAAATGCATTCAGGTTTTGCACTCTATAAAGTAAAAAATTCCCAGCTTTAGGCATTAAATGTGTCATTTTCCTATTGATATTTCCAATACAAATGTATATATTTCCACTTCTGTCTGCTTTTTAAACCTGTCTCTTCATTTGACTGTTGTCTTTTATCTGGAGTGTATACAGTGCCTCTTCTGTGTTTTCCTGTTCTCTTTCTTTCAAGAGACATTCTGGCTTTTATTATGTTCACAAAAGTCTTAGAAGTGTTTCCTCCCTGAGAATTACACATCATCAGGACAGCAGTAACTAGTGTAAGTATATTATTATTTATTATGTTTATCTTGTATAGGAGTATAGCAGGTACTCTGACTCTGGACTGTAGTACAGTGAAATCAATAGGAAATGATCCTTAATTAATTGGGCTTCTGTTCCTAAAGTAATTCAGCACTTCCACTGAGAATTAACTCATCAGCTTCTCTTGCTAAGTAAACATCACAATAAATAATATAAACTGTTGCTTTCAGAATCTTTTGTTTTCCTGCAACTCAAAAGGAGCTTTTGTTTAAAGTTTAAAATTTTTATGGATCTATGCCTCTGGGCATTTTAGATTCAAGACGAATAAAAAATGATCCAGGGTTTTATTTAGAAAACCATTCCTGTGCATATATAGGCTTGTCATTTTGAAATGAAATTTTCATACAAACTTTCCACCCAAGGGACCAAGTGGAATCTTCATATTTAACAATTTATAAGTATTCTGCCACTCAATGGATCTGAACAATATGTCCACACCAAACCATTCCCCTGCACTTTGAGTTTTTCATATTTACCGGGAGTTAGCACAGGGTGTCTTTACATCACTATCTGCAATATGCAATTAATCCTGCAAAACTAGGCAACTTCACAGACTGCTAAAAGCTACTAATTAATTCCAACTTCAAACATCCGTAAAGACACACTCCATCTGACCACGATGAATCTTACAGCTAGGGTTGCTGTTTGTCAGAGGAAGAACGACTTCCAAATTGTCACATCTCTCCAACAACGTGGTTCCTTCACAAATTGTCAGTGCTGTGCTCTTTTCAGGCTGCCAGGTAGGAGTCAATGAGCTGGCTCATAGACACAAACCCAGCCTGTTTCATCCTTGCATCCCGGCCCTCGAAAGCCAGCGCGGTTGTGTAAGGATCTGTGCTCATACAGTATCCGAGATGTTTACTCTCACCTCCCTCCTTCATCCCGTTCCTCCGGGTCCTGCTTTTTCGTTTGTGACAGCGTGCCTAGATTGTGTGGGATGCCAGAGGCGGGGGAAGAGGCCCGGAGCGAAATCCCAGAGCCAACTTTGCACATCGGCTGCCACCCCATGAGCACCATCTAGCTGACTCCTAACACAACAGCACGGCAGGGGCAGCCACTGAAACCTTTTGAAGCAAGTTTGCCACGCCACAGCTTGGTGATGTAAGCTATAAAAATACTGGGAAGCCCCTGGGAGCCTGATATCCGTATAAACTGCTTGCCACAAGCACATCTGGCTCTTTCACGGTGCAGCGACATGGCAAAAGTGTCTTCTGCTCCAGGGTGTCTGCACGAAGCAGGCTTAGCAGTCTGAGGATCAGAGGTTCTCACCTTTTGTACTCTATAAATATCAAGGGTATTGCATTGCATTTGTTTGCAGCTGGTCATTTCTCTGTAAAGACAGCACTGAGCTGAAGCCCAAAAACCTTCCTTTGCCTGAATATGCTGTGTGATTCTTCACTGAGAAACAGGATTGAGAAAAACTATTTATATAGTTTTTCTTCAAAAGCATTCTGTAAAGATGACTTAATTACTTCTTGCATAGTCATTTGAAAATGGAAAATCCTGTCATGTTCAGAACTAGAAAGGGCTTTTACGCCCTTTTGAAGGAAAACAGTAGTTCCCTGGGTCATGGGGTCTTTTGTGGAGGGGCATCATTTGTGGTTGGGGTTTTATGGTGTTGTTACAGATTTTACCTTTCCAGTCCTGATGTAAAAAATCTCGCTGAAGGATTTCCCTGGAATGATGACAGCCTACCATTACAGAGGCACTGCTTGTTGTACCCTTGCATAGGTACACAGGGGGGATGATTTGCATTGTGGAAATGGGGAGATCAAGGGTCGACTGCACTGAGTGTGGCTGTGAACTATGAAATCGTGTTTTCCCTGTGTCTTTCAGTCTAAGTAGGCATCTGTTCCTTCCTTTCTTTATATCCACAGCCCATGGGTTCATCTTTTCTCAGGCAAAGAAAAAATTCCTGGATTTCCTGACACGTGTTCCACTTGGCAGTATTCAGAGCAGAATGGTGGTGTGAGGAAAGAGGCTGAGTGGGAACTGGGGGAATGCTGCATGGAGGTGTGGAAGGATTGTATTTGTTATTCAGTATATGAAGAGCAGCTTCCAGTCTGACTGCTGTTCATTTACACGTTAGAAAAATCCTGATCACATTATGCATTTCCCTATGAAAATTCACATTTTAAATGAACAAAAACAATATTGGGCAGTGTAGCAGACACCCAGTCACGTGGATGTTTGGTACATAAAATTAAAGAATCACTTACGTGATCTACATTGACGGGCTCTGCGGACAGAGCAGCTTGAAAATGTTTTTGTTATTAAACCCAGGAGGAGATGGAACCACCTGAAAAAGTACATCGTGTCAGCTCACACATCCTCAGGTGCACAAATGTCAATCTCTAAAGCTGGTTGGGAGCTGAGAGTGAGGAGATAGTGATAGACTAAACCACTGGCAGCGACATTCAGATCTGTGGGGTGCTTTTAGGCTGCCTCAGTGTTTTTGAAGACAGGTTGATAAAATGTCTCAGAAAAATTGATAGGTTTTTGAATGATGGGACCAGCTTTTACTTGATAGGGGAGCATGGCTGTGCTTTGATGGTGCAGTGAAAAGTTGTCTGTCCTGACAAGCCCCACTCTGGGTGCAGCTGCTCCAGTTCCTAATCTCTGCATGGGGCTGCTGGTGAATTTATGGCTTGCCCAGTGCCAGCAGTCAGCCTAAACTGTTCCTGTATTCTCTGCCCTATCAAATTCAATTTGGTGAGCAGTGCTTCATTTGAGGGTTGCTCTAGTTCATGTAGTAGTGGCTGTCTGCCAGCTGGTTTGAAGTGATTTTGGCAATTGTCTCCTTGCTCTGGCCAGTGTCATTGAAACTGTAAGAGCTGGGTGTGAGTCAGTAGACTCATCCACTGTGCTAAACTCCAGAAGACTCTTTAATTTAAACCAAGTAGAGATTCTTCAGAGCTAACTGGCATGAGTGTTGGCACCCCCAGAAAATACATGGAGCTTGTGTTACCTCCCTTATCCCAAAAACACGTCAGCAAAGCAGGCTTCCTGGGAACTGGCTAGCTCCTATCACCAAGAACATGATTCTGCAACCTGCAGGAGAATTACTACAGGGTTGCCAAAGCTGGCTAGAAAAACTTATTTTTTAAAGTTCAGAAATGATAATTTATAGATGTATTCATTGGGGAATTGATGTCTTTTTTCTTTGAGAAAAATGAATGGTGTTTCTTCCTTCACCGCTTTTTCCGAATGCCTGCTTTAAAAACGAATTCCCTCCTCGCCAGCCATCCCTTAAGTTTTCTTTTAAACAGAGTTGTTGTAAGCATAAAAAATTGTGTGAAAGCCTGCAGGTGATCCTCATATTGAAAGACTGATGTGATTTTTATATTCTGGAATGCACTCCCTGAACACCTCACCTGCAGTGTTGAATTTTTCCATGCAGGGGAAAAGAAGCAGCGGTCCTTTAGAAATTGTTCTGCCTCCAGTGAGTGGAAACAAACTATAAGCTGCATGCACTCAGGTATGGTGTACCTAAAGATGTAAATAAACGCCTACATGCTTAAGGCAACAGTTCCTCTGACTTCATTTGTGTATGCGTTGATCTGGGAGTTAGCAAAGATATCTTCTCCCAGTCCCCCTATCCTTGCATGGTGCTCCATCCCCTCTGAAGGGATCGAGTGCCACTAGAGGGCTGGTGCAGGAAAACAGCATTTCTCTCCTTATTTACATGTTGCATTCCCAGTCTGGCCTTTGGGAAGTCTAATGATTTCTCCTGACTCCGCGTTTGATTAAAGATAGAGTGATAATGCTGTCTGTGTTCTTCCCTCAGCTGTTGTGAGGGGAAATGTATTGATATTTTTAGGTAGACAAATACAAGGACTGGGGCATGTATTTTCTTTTCTCCTAGGGGAACAGTCAGTCATACACATGTAGGGAACAAAGACTCGGTAAAATATGAAACCTCTGTGAATGTATTCCTTTTAATTGTATTCCATATTGTATTTTTGAGTACCTTCTTGTAAAATGGTGCATAATTTTTGATGAACACAAGACTAAAGCTGTCCTTTGGATTTATATTCTAAGTATTTGCATAAATTTAGCTCCATAGAATTATTTTATTTGCAAATCAAAATGCACACACAGATGTACCTTTCAGAGCTTAATTTTATAAACAAGGCATCATACTCTCAGTGAAGCTGACACAACTCTATGGTAACATCAGTAGATTTACTTGAGATTTAAAGTTGGGTAACAGAGAGCTGAATTTGCCCTAAAGACTCCAGAGTGAGAAGCATGTCGTTAGTCATCTGCCCAGTGAATGCAGTCTCCCCCGAATATCTACAACTAGAGGAAAAATTTTGTGCCCATTAATTTTTAGTTTGCCTTCACATCTGCATTTTTCATCCCTATCTCATTCTTCTGTTAGTTAAATAAGATTTTTTCTCTCTTGCATGCACATCAGGGAGCTCAGACTCTTGCTTTTTCCAGACACGAAGTCTTAGTGCCGTGTTTATGTGGACAAAACAAAGCACCATCCATTTAGTTTAGTAGGAGATTATCTGCAGACAGAGCAATGGTCTAATCATGGTCTCAAGGGCTTTGAAATATTAGACCAGATTTCAGTCCTGAGTTATTCTGTTATCTGCTTCTCTGATGAGAACATGCTGAGTGAAAGGAAGACCTTATAAATTGCTTCACAGTTGTAAGATTGCTACAAAAATTCCCAGATGATAAATTGTGTATTGTGACTGCCAGACAACAGCAAGAGACTATATACACATGGCCCTAACCTTAATATATGATGAGTAGCTACTTTCCTTAATGCAGAGGAATTGCAGAGAGATTTCTGTTGTTCAAGCTGCGGAATATAGTCACCTGCCACAGCCTGGAGCTAAGTTACCCACCACCCTTTAATCATTTGGTAGCTCTGGCTGCCTGATATTATCTGACTTTCAATTTTTCTTCCAACAACGCAGTCTGGGACTTAGATTTTTAATTTATTTCAGGCACTGAAACAAATATACCAATGGAACACAAAATTTTAAATTTCAAATTATATTTATAGGCTAGAAGTAAAATCATAAAACTATTTTGAAAACTTTAAGATGAAATCCTCTGAGTGTTTTGTTAAATATATAGAGGCTACTACAGGCAAATGAAAACATGCTGTAAATGCCTACTAAGAATACTAGGTGGAATAAGTATAATAGGCTCATCTTCTGAAATATAGAGTCGATACAGAACCATTATAAACACAGTGCATTAGCACATCCAGAACTAATGGTGACCTTTGCTTTAAACACGACTTGCTGAATTTGAAATAACATTTCTGATGGGAAGTAGATTGCGTTTTCCCAGGGAGGAAGGACGTTCAGGCACAAGAAGGTAGGTGCCAACCTTTGCTACCAGGGCTGGTTGTAGAAAAGGCAACAGATCCTGAGAGTTAATCCAGGATCATACCTGGGGCAGTTGTTCGGTCATGATTTTGTGAGTGTTTTTCATCAATCAGGCATTCTAAAAGAAGTATAAGAGGGGAAAAAAAAAAGAAAAAAAAAATAATGACAAAAGGAGACAAGAGCTATCCATTGACCAAGCATTGAACTTTGAGTTGATACCTTTGGCACGTTTCGGATTCAGTTGTCCTTCATAATCTTTGTATGGGAGTTTGAACCTGTGTTCAGAGTTAGCCTCAAGCATTTCCCATTCTAAACACTGGGGTTGACACTGGAGAATGTTGGTAATAAAAGTGGCTTCTCAATGGATTTCTTTTACTTTTCTTTTTTTTAATTTTTTTATTGCTTTTACTGTAACACTCCAGCTTGGGCACTTCCAGGAAAATGCAGCACAGCAAGAGCCCTGGGGTCAGCTGGGATCTCCTAGCAAGTCAGAGATCAGTGCCAAGACAAAGATCTCAAGGATCCCTCTCTCCTGCAGTAGTCTGTCCCTGCCTGTTCCAAGTTAAACCAAGGAGAAATTGTTGAGGGTGAACACTCAGCACGTCAACTGCATTGTCTCAAAGAGAGCTTCTCTTACCAGTGCCTCCAGCTGTCTCAGTCTGCAGGCTTCTCACTTGTTAGTCCCACAGCACTTACCTGGCGTCAAAACTGAGTGGCAGACACTATCTTATTTCTTGTTTATGCAGGGCCTGACTCCCTCCCTGTGTTATTTAACCTGTGGCATCAGCAGAAGTCCATGGCAGGGGATGACTGCTGTTTTGGAGGCCAGCAGAAGCCTGAAAGGGCCACACAGGCTGTGATCTGAGAGCAGAGCAGTAAGTGCTGTGCTGGGATCAGGCTGGGTTTCTTGAGAAATAATAATGTTTTGGTCAAAATTAGCATCCTGTAAACCTTTGGTTTGAAAAATAAAAAAAGCTGGAGGGGGAAGGGAGAAAAAGAGGGAACATTTCACTGCTACATTTAAGCTGTGGTATGACGGCTCAGCTTTCAATCTCTCCTGGGATAATAACTTCTGAAATGGAGAAAAACACTGTAAAAATGATTGGACAAAGTGTGTGTATCGCTTGTTACACAAAGGGCTATTATTTCTCACTGCATGTGTACTTACCATTAGAAAAGTTTTAAGGATAACACAAAAAAACCCCAGATGACAGCTGCCAAAGGCATTTTAAGATTAACTAGCATAATTGTACTTCCAGATGGGGGGAAGTTCAGAAACAACTTCCTATTCACTGACCTTAAGGAGGCAGAGGTGATGTGTTCAGCCCCTGGAAGAGGCATTTAGTCCTTCCTTCAGTGAGTGTACCTCTAATCCTTCCCCACTCGCCAGTTTATTGCCGCAGCAGTGGCACTGGCTTGGCATCTGGAGGGAGCTGTTTGGTTTGGGGAGATAAGGTCACAGTGTGGAGATGCTGAGCAGGACTGGGGAATTGAGGCAAGGCAGTGGGGAAGCAGGTACAAATGCAGTGAGGTGAGAACAAGCACCTGCTTCTTAAATGAATCCTTATGTTTGCAAACTGATTAAAAGCTGAGCTGCTGTCTTTCTTGAGATGAGGAGCAGGGCCAGTTGGGACTCCACTGAAGATGATAAGGAGCAGTACCTTTTTGGATAGCCAGGAGTTTAGATGTGATTATTCTGCTGGGAGAAGCTTTTTTTGGTAATTGTGGGAAAGTGAAATCTTATTCTCAAAAATCCCTTCTGTGTTGCCTGTTTATCCTTTCAGATAAAAGGCTCTTCTTCATTTCCGGAGAAAGCCCATGTGCCCCCTTGACATACAATTACCCTGATTGCTTGCAAGTAGCCTGTTTTTAAGGACAGACCCTTTGATCAGCTCTGTGTGAGCAACCCAAAGATTAAATTAATTCCTGGCCACTTGGCATCAGATATTTAAGTAATTTCTGAGATGAAGCAGTGCTGGTGCCTCAGTGTCCTTCATGCCCTTATTCTGCCCTGCCTTTTGCCTTCAAGGAGGGCAGTACTGGCTGCTCTCTTGCAGTTGCTCACCAGCATCCTGCATCAGGTGCCAGGGGTGAACAGGGGCAGGCACAAGGAGCAGTGGGATTTACCTCCCAGTTATGGTGGACATAACTCCTACTGAGACCAGTACTTCCTCTGCAGTGGTAAGATTTCAAAGAAGCATCATTTGTGGATATCTTGCTGCATTCTTAAAAGTTATATCAGTGCCCCTGTTCTCCGAAAATATAATTAGTTAGGATTTGAAGGGATCTGTACTCAGGAGGCCTGTACCTCCTGGAGTAAGAGAAATATGTACAGAATATACATTCATGCACATGGCTCCTAAATGGTTTATGTTTTTCATCAGTGTGTTGTGGAAACTGCTCTGCTGACAAGACTTCCTGCTCTGGTCTCTCTGTCTCATGGACCAAAAGGGGGTGTGTCTCTGGATGTTCTCAAAAAGTTAGGGAACAGAAACGTAAGGATCTCATTAAACTACAATAATTAATGAGCAAAAATAGAGGATTTTTTTTTAGTAGCATAGCATTGGAAAATAATACACATTTCAAGAAGCCAAGCCCTATGTAATTCCATTTTTTAGTATTAGTTTTGTTTTTGAAGTATTAAAACTGGTTATATAGTGTTAAGCAAAGCAGAAAGGAAACAGTTTGAATACAATGCAGGAAATCTTGGAGCTTCCTGTAGTCATTGTAGATGTTAGGCCACAGAAGCATAATGGTAATTCTTTGAAGGGGTATATATTTATAAACATATGAAGTTTTAAATAGTTATTTTAGACTTTGCACAGACACCAAGAAATGAAGTCGTGTTTTGCTGTAATACTTAAATTTCTTGAATATTGTAACAGGAACAAAAATGAAAGTATAATCTTGAGCCGATATTCAGATCTTCCACTAAGGCAAATTAATTTGACTTTGAGTCGTATGGTCTTTTTGCAGACTTGCAAAGTTTTTGATGAAAAGAACACAGCCACCCTTAAACTACAAAATTTTGGTGCAAGGCAGACTCCAGCATCACCTCTGTCTGCAGTGAATTGTGCCACTCTTAAGGACACTTAGTGTGACTGTGTAAGAAAATTATTAGGTGATGTGCTCCTCTGAAGGATAGTGCACAAAACATTAGCAACAATACAAATTGTCAGTGGCACTGATCTTGTGCTATATTCTGGTTTTGATTTTGTGATACAGATGAATATCTTTATAGCTATGTTGTGGATATATTTAATCACTAACTACAATGTTTTCAAAGATTAAAGAGGTTTCTAAATCTTTTCTAAAGCACCTTTGAAAAAAGGCATCAACGAACTTTATGAATAGTGAGTATTTGAATCTATAATACATTTCTAAAAATTACAATATCATTATAGTATTGGTGTCTTTTGACAAAGCATAAGAGAAATCTGAAGATTACTTTAATACAATTTTATTCTTCAATTAAAATATTCATGGTCACCTTTCACAGTTTCAACTCCCTGATCATTATGAGAAATGTAAATTATTTCAATTCACTTATTCAGATTACACACAGGAAGGAAAAAGTATTGAATCCTGCTGTGTACTGAGTGACCACAGAGAATTTTCATAGGAGTGTAGACCCAGCCAGGTTTCTAAATTTGACTTCAGAATTTTAATTAAAATGGGCAGACTTTCCTATGCAACAAAATGAGAAGAGCCAGAATCCTAGTGTGTGGCTTATCCTGAAAATGAGAGTTGTTGTGATGCTGTTCCACATTTTATAGGATGTGCATTTATTCCACTATATTACAACCCTCACAGATCTACATCTCATCTTTATGAATTTTTATGAACTGTATCATACAGATGACCCTAGATTTCCTTCCCTTGTTCTCACTGCTTTTAGAGAAATGCTAGAAAACGGTGATCATAAATAGGGCTGGTGGGGTTGTTAAAGCTCTTTTTATCTGCTGATATTCACAGAGCTTGCTCCTTGCAAATGGCTTTTGCTTTCTGCTGCTGTGTCCATTGCTCACTTATTTTCAGTTTTCACCCTTTCCAGCTCTCTTCTACCTAACCCATCTTTCAGCCTTTAAGATTATTCTTTTCTTTTGCCTTTTTAGGACTTTTTGCTGTCACCATCCTTGTCTTTCTACCCTCCAAACCTGCACTACTGACTCTACTGTTCTGAATCTTCCCGCTTGTTTCTCTTCATTTTGCTCCTGTGCTTTCTCTTTCTTCTGCCAGGGAAGCAGAACAGGTCCCCGTGTTCCCATAACACATCTCAGACACCACCAGGAGGTGAGACTGCTGAGCACACCAAAATAGGGACGATCCAGCGAGCATTCGTGCCCCCAACAAGCAGTTGGCTGAGGTCCTCTGAGGAGGAGAAAGCTTTCAGAGAGGTATCTGCAGGTTTTGTCTTCTGCCACTGTCTCTCACCTGGAAACATAAAGCTACACGGAATATCAAAGAGGCAAAGAGTAACAGCTTTGTGTATTTGGCTCACTTATGGAATAGGATTCCCTGGGAAACTGCCCTTAGGGACAAGATCTTTTAAGGATGCTTCCCATGGGGTGCAAAAGCTCTTCATCCCCAGGGGTAAGAAATCAGGAAAGGAAGGCAAGAGACCTGCTGGGCTGAGACTAAAGGGCAAGAAGGAGATGCACAGGCAGTGGAAGCAGGGACAGATGACCTGGGAAGAGTCCAGAGACACCATCCAGTTGTGTAGGGATGGGGTCAGGAAGGCCAGAGCCTGGATGGAGCTGAACTTGGCAAGGCATGCAAGGAATGACAGGGAAGGCTTCTACAGGTGTGTCTTTCAGAAAAGGAATGTCAAAGAAAAGGCACATCACCTCACCCCCTTCCCCCACCCCCCCCATGAGCAACAGCAGTCACAAGAGATTAAGAGAAGGCTGAGGTACTCAACAACATTTTGCTCAGACCACCTCTAGCAGGGTGGAAGAGGGTGGGGGAGGGGAGGCTGTCCCAGCCTTGGGATACCAGAAATCTCAACATCAAGAAGACAGCTGGTGTAGGGCTTGAGTGGATTTTGGTTTTTATGAATACAGAGAGCAAAGGCCTTGGCAGTAGGGATGGAATCACTGATCCAAGATGTGGAAAGCTTTTAGCAGCCGTGACCATCCTGGAATAGAGTTTGCCAAGTGCATCCATTTCTCCTAAAAACCCTTCTCCTAGAAAAGGATGGTTTCTCCTAGGGAAGACCTTTCCTGGGGAAGAGGCACCAGCGAGTGTTTGAGAGGGAGGAAAACTTCACATAGCACAGGGAAACAGATGTACAACAAATTTTTTCTTGTTTAACTTTTCTTTGTTTAATTAGTTTAATTAAGGAAGGGGGTGGAGGAAGGGACAGGGATGATTTATCTTCATAACTCCTAAAGCATGCATTCCAGCACTCAGGATGGAATGTTCCACCTGAGGAAACTGAATATGCCTAAGTCTATGGAACCTGACAAGTCCTGAGGGAATTGGCTGATGTGGGTGCCAAGCCAGTCTCCATGACATTTGAAAAGTCATGGCAGTCAGGTGAAGGCCCTGGTGACTGGAAAAGGGAAACATTGCACCCATTTTTAATAAAGGGTAGAAAGGAGGATCCTGGAGGTTACAGACCTGTCAGCCTCACTTCGTGCCTGGGAAGATCAGGGAACAGCTCCTCCTGGAAGCTGTGCTAAGGCTCAGAGAGGACAGGGAGGTGACTGGGGACAGCCAGCACAGCTTCACCAAGGACAAGTCCTGCCTGACCGCCCCAGTGACCTTCTGTGATGGAGTGACTGCATCAGTGGAGAAAGGAAGGGGTATGGATGTTATTTATGTGGCCTTTTGCAAGACCTTGACACATTCCTGTACCACACCCTTTTCTCCAAACTGGAGAGAAGTGGATCTGATGCAAGGATGAGGAAATGGTTGGATAGTTCCATTCAGAAGAGTGTGGTCAATGGCTCAATGTCCAGTCAATGATCAGCGAAAGGTGGTGTCCCTCAGGGGCCCACACTGGGACCACGACTGTTTAGTGTCTATCAATGGCATAGAGAGTAGATTTGAAGCGCTTGATGGCTCTTAAATGTCCTTTCCAAGCCAAACTATTTTGTGATTCTATGACTGGCACTGTCTGCTTTAGGCATCATAGGACAATGTACACGACTCAGAGGAGCACACCACACACCCTGCAAACTATTGTGCAGAAATTTAGGGTTTACAATTTCCTTTCCTGAGAAGAGAGAGTTTACCAGCTAAAGCTGTGCTAAATTATGGAAGAGAAAATCAAGTGCTATAATTGTGGGTGTTTATCACAGTTACAGTTTTTTTCTATTCATAGAAATTTGATTTGAACAGGGTAAATCTGTGCCCACAATACAAATGAGATCATCTTCAAACAAAGTAAATGGAAGAGGCACTTTTTATGGCTTTGTTTTATAACTGTTCTACTTGCGGAGTTGGTCTTTAGTTTCATTTTTTCTCTTATACCTTCATTTTAAATCAAACACAGTATAGTATAACTCTTCAATTAAAACAGGGTTGGTTTTTTTCAGTAGGAAAACCTGATAGCAAAACTTGACTGACCACTAGTCATGGTAACTGATTTGTGGAGCAGATAGGAAAAACACTAAAGGATGGTGTAACTCCAGCTAATGTCTGTGATGGCTTTCTGTCATTGATACAATGGGAAGTCCCTGCAGTTTAATGGTTTTGTCGTAGTAGTACAACAAAAGTACCTCCCAGAAAGCCCAAACACCTTTACACTAGTCAAATAACATGCCTTTCAAAGAGCTGGACCTTTCCATCAGTCTGTTCCCCAGTGAGGGAAGCTCTTAAATGGGAGAGCTGATGTATGAGCCCATACTCGGCCTGCTGCGTACTGACTGGTGGATAGATAAGCAGTCTGCCAAAACCATGCATATCAGGGAAAGGACTGTGCTAGAATGTGATGTACATAAGCTATATTCCACTGAAAGATGAGACAAGGATCATTTAGCTTCCTCTGGGGGTGGGAAACCTGTAACAAAAGCTATTGAGCTATTAGAGCCCTTGCTGTCATCCCCAGGTCCTGGTGGCAGTTAGGCAGCACCTTGGTAGGCAATGGCAGCTGGAAAAAGCTGGTGGGAGGCATGTAGAGACACTTCCTTGCTTCACCAAGCCCCTTACTTGTTCCCCTTTTTCCCTACTCAGAATGAAAGTAACTTCATTTGTAAACATTTATGTAAGCTCAGTCTTCTGGGATTGAGAAACAGTTCCCAGCTGGGTAGAAACTTGCTAAGCCTTCAGGAGGAAATGCAGCATGTACTCAGTTTCTAAACAAAGCTAGTTTAGTATTTTAGCGTAAATGGACGCAAGCATGAGACTCTTTCAAAACTCTTTTTGCTGTGTGGTAGCTGGAACCCAAAAAGTTGTTGCTGGACTGCCTGTGGGTTATTTGTTTGGCTCCCAAACTGGAGCTCATTAGCCACATTTGACTTTCTACCTTGAGGAAGAATAGGGGTTTCATCATGATGCCCAAAACGTTGAGGATGCTGGGAACCAGCAGGAAACTGGGAGAGCTTCACAAGTATGGCTGCAGTAGGGCTCTGGGAAAGCCCTGTGTTCAATCAGGCCCTTGAATACCCTGCCAGAGAATCAGCATGTGCAAAAACTCTTTGGAACGACCCAGCAGCACAATTCTCATTTTAAGACAATTGCCCAGAAGAACAGGAGGTCATAATAGCTGGGCAACAGATGAAGAAGCAATTAAAGTTTCATGGGACCAGAGAAATCTGAAAACAGAGCATGGGTCTCATCACTGGGCACTTCTACTCACAATTGCAAATAGCAGATGGCAGCCCTTGATTTTCTG
This sequence comes from Edolisoma coerulescens, assembly GCA_013397115.1. NCBI lineage: Eukaryota > Metazoa > Chordata > Aves > Passeriformes > Campephagidae > Edolisoma > Edolisoma coerulescens. Next base: position 296,549 of record VWZW01003626.1, on the reverse strand, counting down.
AGCCTTGATCTCTCCCCTGTTTGTACATTTAGGTTGGTGGAGAAATTAGGCTCCACTATCACTTGGCTGTGTCCCTATTTTGCAGTAGCCTGTAAAACTGACTACAGTGTACATGAGGACAGCTTTACCTACTGGGTTTCAGTTGTCTGAGATTTCCAAATTAGAAGGTTGCAGGTTTCCTCTCCGTCCATCACAAGAAATTACGCAGTAGTTGATGCCTTAGGTTGAGGAGAGCAGTCGTGGCAAGAGTGCACATCTGCATCCTCTCTGCCCTCTCCCACCCAAGGAGCTGCTGTCTGGGCTGCCTGGGCTGATTCTTGTTGGCAGGACTTTAACCCAAGGTGACCTCTGCTGTCTGAGGGAAACTCCAGTGTTGCTTTTGTTTGTTTTTCACAGATGGTAAATATCTCAAGTGTACCATTATACAATTTTTGAGATCACTTGTGTGCTTGGTTGTGAGTTAGCCACTCATATTTTCTTGTTCTCACTGTTATCTGATACAATGCCTTGTTTAAGAATGTTGGAGGCGGAACTAATGAGAAGAAATTGTATTTTACAATGAAGACAACTTGCTGCTTAGTCTGGTAGGATGGGAGCCTAAAACACTCTGCTCTATCAGTAAAAAAAAAAATGCCTTTCATACAAATAAGGAAACTTTTACTTACTCGGTTTTCTTTTCTGCAGAGTGTCCCTCCCTGGCTGACCCATGCTGCTACGCTTTTGTTATAAATCATAGCCAGAGTGGGAATATCAAACTGTGATATACAGCTCTATTCAAATCACACTCGCTTTTCTACCTCTGAGGAGCTTGCTTGTTAGGGAGACATGTGAGTTATAAATAGGACAACATATAACAAGGTTCGTTGCAAAGATATGCCAGAAAATATTTTCGCTGTGGGGAGAGAATCTCTTAAAAGAGCCTTTTGATTTTTCTGCCTTCCTTCTGCAGTTTTCAGACCTGAGAATGCAAAGAATCAACCAGGGCAGCAGGAATCAACTTTTCTGGACTTGCTGCTTCTTTGCCCTGCTTTGCCACCAACCTTGATGCAGCCTTTCAGTTTGCTCAACAGGACAAGGGCTATCTCCACCAGCACAAAACATCTCTGAAGGCATTTGAAGCTTCATCATTCCAGAAGCAGAGGAGAAAACTTGTTGTGATTTGAAGTTAAATTCTTTAACCAATCTTCTCTTTCTCCGGATAGCCAGTGTAATAATTTTGGAGGTCAAAACTTCTCCATTTTATAACCCTCCTTTTCTCTGCGGTCACTGGTACCACAGTCTGACCCACAGAGAAGAAAGGAGGGAAGGGAAAGATGACCTTAGTGTCCCATTAAGGGTGAGGGGTGGCTGGGGCTCAGCGATGGAGCAGGGGTACAGTAGTAACCTTGGACAGTTTAACAGTCCCGGTGAACTCTGACACAAACCATCTTCTCTGCATGTGTAATCCACCCTAAGGTTTGTGGCAATCACACTGTACAAGAACAGTAAAATTAGCTTTATAGACAGCTTTATTAGATAATGGGCAGTGAGACGACATGGTCCTGACATTGCCTCTGGCTTGCTGAGTGATCCTGAACTTGTTACTTTATTTCTCTGGGGCAGTTTCCCCCTCACTCTCTGTATTTTGTGAATCTTGACAGGAAGGATGACCTCTTGCTGTGTGTTGGCATCGTGTCAGTCTTAACTGCCGTCTTACCTGTGGTCTCCCAGTGCTGCTATAGCCTCCTAATTCCTCATATTCACAGCAATCCTGCTACTGTTGAACACAAAACTGTATCATTATATTATTACTAATAGATCATTCACACCATTGTTTTTCTGGGTTCTTGAAAATTTCAGTGTGAAGCAGTAAATAGGAGCAGGAAACTACTGAAAGTTCTCTAGATCACCTGGAGATGTGAAGGAAGTAAACATAAATCATGGAACAATAAAATCTTAATTTTTAATGCTTTTCCTTTTCCTGCTTTAGTGATGGATTTTATTCCTTCTCCTTAAAGTTCTAGTGGCAGTCAGCTATTACACACAGCCTCCATTAGGAGAACATACTTTGTTGCTATAGCAATTCTTCTCACAGATATTTTATTGCACTTAGATGCTGCTGGGGAAAAAAAATAAGTAAAAAGGCAAAAAGGCAAAACCAAGGCACAACAAAAAAAAGCATCTCTGACCTCCTCGCAAATGGTCAGCCTACCCGATCTCTTATTTCTGAGCAACTTTTAACTGTATCTCACAGCAATCTATATTCTGGTAAACACTTTGTGTGAGGCACTATCTGGGAAGGTTTATCATTGCTTTATAAGTGGCATACGGCACACAGCAGGACACACTGCAGCACGGTGTCTGACATAGCAGCTATGGATTACTGGGAAGATAAATTCATCCTTTTTGATCTGAGCATTTCACCGGCTCCAATTTGAAGTCTTGATATCACCCTGTCAACCAAAGGGGATGTTTTTAAGGGAAGAGTTATCAAAGGTTTGCTCAAAGTTCCTTTTAGAATGGCTTCTCCAGGAGCACGGATATATATTTATTGTGGGTGAATGTAGGGCTCATCAAAATTGCTGCTCTAAAATCCCCGTAGACATAAGGCCTCTGTTCAGCACCAGATACTGAACAGCAGCTTCGAGTTTTTTTCTCTTCTGTCAAAACCAGATGCCTAACCATACAACTAATGAGGTAAAAAAGGTCATTAATTCTGTCTTCTGCTGACTGCAGGCAGCTGCGCTCTCCCACCCAGAACGCCGGCATCCTCCTCCTGGGAACAGTCATTTGTATGGAGCCAGCACTGCCTGCGCTCCCCTGGCCATGTAATCCAGACTGGGACCAGGGAGAGGGAAACTCCATGGGAGGGAAATGGAGAGCCGCTAAGGACAGCGCTCTTCTTCCACCCCCCTGGCTCTGAAGGGAGAGTCATTCTGATGGATAAGGCACTGCCTAGAGATAGTTGTGGTCAGCACGTTGGGGCATGTGGCCAGCACATGCCCTCTGCCAAAGGAAGGGCAGAGTACAAGGTGAGTGGTGGGGGGAGATACTGCTCCCCTTCCCTCAGCTGCCTGGGTGGGCAAAGGAAATGTGAGGGGAGAGAGCAGCAGAGGTGACTCCACATGTGGAGCACTGTCCTCACCAGGGCCTTGAGACTCCTGCCTCCAGCCAGCAGCATTCAGAACACCAAAAAGAGGTGGCTGCACCCAGTGTGAACCATCTCCTGGTTTTCTCCTTCTTTCATGGGTCCTTGTGTTGCGCAAACCTGTGAGGTTTGGGCGGGACTGGACATGGCCTGCTCCTTCTACTCCTCTGCGTTGCTGCTGGGAAACATTTCCATCAGAATGGACAGGACAACAAGCACAGCTCTCACCAACGCCGGCACAGCCTCTTGTCTCCTTCTCTTCACCTGCACCACAGCTCATCACGGAGGCAAAAGCGAAACAAGAGCTATTTCACAGTCCGGTGGCTGTGAGACTCTGCGTTGGCAGAGGGCAAGGCGGGAGGGTGTGCTGGGGGAGGGCAGCATGCAAGGTCGGCTGCTGCGGGTCTGAAAGGCAAGGAGGAAAGGCAGGAGGGGCAGTCGGTGCTGCCTGTACCTTGCCCTGTGCTCTCACTTCACGCAGCTCTGTCTCGCCAGGGACCTGCTGCGCATCCCCGAGCAGAGCCCAGGCACGGGATAACGAGTTTTGCACAACAGCACGACGGAGGGTATTCCAGAGGAACTCTGCAGGCTTCCAAATGGAGCCCTTGGTGCTGGCACAGCCACCTCTATGCTGGGCATCACTGTGCTTTTGGAAACTGACTAGGGCTTACTGATCCATTGCATGAGGAGCAACTCGGAAGTATTCAACAGCAAACCGAAGGTTAAGACGAGGCTTGCAGCTTGTCTGGATTTGAGTCACGCATCTGCACGTGGCCAGTTCTCATCACTCAGGTCCGTTAAATCAAAGTGTTCGAATTCCACCTTCTACTTTCAGCCTGAGGTTTTAATTGTCTGCATTTTGTCAGAGTACATATATTTACAAAAGAAGAATTTGTGAGTAGTCCTGACTCAGTTTACTTGCTGTTTATAGCACAGGTAAGTGTAGGTTGCATCATTACCACCACAAAGCCCTTATCATTAAGGTGATCACAATTTTGGCAAACACTTGCCGGTTGAAATTTTGCACGCTTGGACTCAGTCCACAGGCAGAGCTTTTGGAAGATGGAAGTAAAATGATCTTTGAATTGTATGTGCTTCAAAGACATATATCCCCCCCAAAACACAGCATGTTGTTGTTTATTCTTGAAGTAACATGAGCATGGGTGAGCTGAGTCATTTAAACTGTCTTGTTTCGTAAATCTTATAAAGATTTACAAATAGAACTAAAAGTGGTGCAATTTTGAAATAAACTGCTTGCCATGCTAAAACAACACATCTATTCCCAGATTTTTCCCTCACATACACAGGAGAGTGAGGTGCTTGACTTAATGGCTTAAAATATCTGGACTTTGGTGACTTGATGTCCTATTAATTTACTTGAAATTGCAAAAATTATTTGTGCTACCTTGCTAGCAACCATGCAGCTCCTAAGGAGACTCTTTCCCAAAGAAAACAAGCATCCATGTTGCTGGGTTCCCTGTTTTGGGATCTCTTCTTTTCCAGCAGGCTTGTCTGGCATTGGCCATTCCCAAAAGGGAAGGGAGAGTGTGAAGGAATAGGGCTGAACTTTCAGCCCTCATTCAGGTTATTTGATTTCACAGCATTAACATTGGCTTTTTGCTGCACTCTGCAAAGAATTGCAGCTACATATGTTTTTTTACGGGTAAATTCTAACTGAAATCTGTAGGGAGAGTTAACCCCCCACCAAGATTTTAGATGGCTGTCATATTAAACAACAATACTGCCTGCCAGGAAAGGATGTCTACTGTAATCTACCGGGTAAGGATTGTGAGAGCTGCATTTCTTTGAGCAGCTGGAAAGTATGGACTTTTAAATTCAATTTTTTTTATTTACGAGTTTATTTACATACCTTCCTAGAACTGCCAGAAAACTTATTGTCATGAATTGTCACGGGGGATTTCACTAAAAAACCCAAACAAACTAGTATTTGTGATACCAAACCAAAAGCTCTGCAGTTTTGATTTCATATGTTTCTTGTCCAGCAGGGACATACTAATTAGTGAATATTAATGACTGCCCACCTTCTGCTGTGCTACCATCTATGATGTTAAAGTTCTCTGGACGCACACATTGCTCACCTGTGGTCAGAATCCGACTGGGTTTCTTCACTGCTACACTCACAGCAAGGCACCTCTCTAAAGCGCATCACTGTCTCCAGGTCTTTCCAGTCTGATTCTGGGTCGAGTGCCAGGATTTGTTAACAAGCAGGGATATTATCCTACATGCAAGTCCTCTGGCTTTGTTCACACCAAGAGAATGTACCATCCTTGGAGACTTTCTGCTTGAAATCTTCCATCAGGTGTGCTGTAGGAGGGAATGAAACGAGGTCCAGGGAGGTCCGTTTGTATGAAGAATACAACGAAGGTAAAATCAGCCATTAGTTGGATAAAAGGGAAAAAAGTTCAAGGGAATAATATAAATTGCAACAAACACTAAGACAAAATTCCTTAATAAATGACATGCCACAACTGCAAAACAGCAAGTGCCCAACTGCCAATGGGTTCATGCTTGATAATGTAGAGTTGATAAACTGATCTTAATGCCTAAGTAATTAACAGTCAATTATTTTAATATGACGACTAAAGCTGAACAATGACTACTGCTGCAGCACTAACAGCTGAGCAGCTGTATCATTATCTGTGTCTTTGCCTGTGTAATCTTTTTTACAGGGAAATTTCTTTAATTTTAGTTTGCTGAAATAGCTCTGAAGGGGCAAAGGAGTCAGCAGACATAAAATATCCACAAGCTTACAGAACGTGGGCTTCCATTTATCCATGGTGGAGCAGGATGAACAATGGCACGTTATCAGTTGCTTGAGGTAAGTTATGTGCTGCAGTTTTTCATGCTCTGTTCCAGAAACAACAACTGTATCTATGTCCAAACCCTAGAATATCCCTTTGTAGGAAAAGCAAGAAGAAATAACAGGGAGTGTTTAATCTTTTGTCATAGAGCAGCCTTGTATAATGGGTATGTGAAGAGTGCTTTGAAATGACACTTGTGTGATGTGAGGCTGTGTTTACATCTGAGTACTGTCCCATCAAAAAGCTGTGTCTCTGTTCAGAAAACATGATTTTAGCTGATCATTTAAAAGGTAGCTCCCTAAGACCACATTTGTGTTTTTAAGTTCTTGTGAAGCAAAGGCAAGCAAAAGGTATAGTTACAAGTTTTGAAAGGATATATTAATTTAATATATCCTGCACTCAAATCATTATGTGTTAAACTTTCAGGAGCATCAACATGCAGAAATTCAGGGAACATCATGCATTAAAACACGATGATGTAGTTGCTCTGGGCTACCATTCATGCTGCTGAGTTGTTATCTATGACATTACGAACCATCAGCTTCCATCAGAACGTAAATACCTGGTGCTGCAGCAACAAAGGAGCCAAGTGGATTATGTTTCTCTGTTCCAATGTTTTTCTTGTTTTCTGGGGATTTGGAGCACAGTTTGTCTTGGTTTAATTTTTATGAGGGCTTTGGGGCTTTTGTCTCACTTGGCACAGTGAGGAATAGCAAGATTTCATTTATGATTGTATACCCTATGTTTTTAGAGAAAATATGGCAGAAATAAAAATACTATTTTATGGTGGACTCCCTTTCTGCATGTGCAGCACATAAACTGAGGTTCCCTGAGCACTACGCTCAGAGGCTCGGCTCAAGCCCTGTTTTTTCTCTGGGAGCTGCAAAAACTGATGGCTAGAAAATCTGTGATTTGACCTCCTCAGGGCCATGAATTACTTACCTGTGTATGAGTTTGCATGGCATAAATATAGATGTGGGAGGTATCAAATTTTCCATATTCATCAAACAGAAGGCAGCAGGATTTGGATGAGACTCCACTTAGCTGCAGTAGCTGGGTAGATGGATAGGTCCAGCACAGGAGACTTTTAGAGGTACTAATGCAGGCCTGTAGGAATTTTGTATCCCCATCACCTTGTGTTTATCTGGGACAGATGCCTGACCCCTCATTTGTCAAACCAAAATGTTCTACTTCCTTACTGGTCTTGAAAACTACTTTTCCAGTGATACTCACATGTCCAGTCACTGTAATCTTCCCTAGCTCTTTGAATAAAGAATGTGTAAAAGCTGGAAGCAAAAGAGGCTCATCTTCCCTTTACAACTTTTCATCTACACAATTGAGATGGACATAATATATATCGTGAATTGACTCTCATATCTGCTGTGATCTTGTCTCCCATAGTAAACTTCAGAGAATTCCTTGTTCTAAACATGCTCCTTCACTGTATAAATACATCTTCAAATATAGATGATAAAAACTAGAAGCAATACTAGAGTTATTGAGATTCCTGAAGGCAAAAATAGCAGACAGGGAGAGAAGTGAGAAAGAAAATTGAGAGACATTGGAGTGATGCCTGTGAACATTTAGCTGATCTGTAGCTGGGCCATGTATTGGAAAATATGTGGTTTGAGCAATCAGTATTCTACTTCAGAGGATGTAATGAAACTTTTGCTCTGAAACTAACATGTGAAATTGTTTCCTTATGTCAAATCCCACTTAGTATGTAAGTTTTAAAAAAATTAGTTCTGTTTGCATTGGTTTTCCTAGGCTTTTTCTGTGACTGCCCTTCATCGCCACCACCAAAGGAGAATCATTGTTGTGTCTCTGCTGGCCCTTTTGTTGGAGATTACAGGCATACCTGCAGTAGTCACCTGTTTTCTCATCCAGGAAAAGAGGCAGAATGTGGCCTTTGAGATGTCAAAAGCTTTGTTTCAGTGGGCAGCTCCCTATTGCTGTGCTCGTGCTGAAGGTGATCAGTACTTAAGAATATCAGGGCCAGGCTGTCTGAGATGTGACACCAAAGAGCTGAGGCAACAGAAACGAAAAGCAATACTGGAAATCTGTGCCTAATTAACTTCCATGATAGCAAAGCTCATTGTAGAGGTGTGATATACTCTCACACTCCTGATAATATTTTTTGAACGTGACCTACATTTTCTGTTACGTTCCTGTACTTAGTGCTTCCTCTTTGTTTTGTGTTATGAATGTGTGCCTGAGAAAATGTTCCTTACCTTTGCAATTCCTACAGCAGCATGATATGTAAAGAGACAGAAATTGGCTTGAAAAAGGCTGAACTCACAGTTAGTCAGTGAGAAACAAATCCTGTCTGGAGCTGCTGTCTCACAGGCTTTTTGTCCCGCCTGCAATTCACACGTCATTTCTGTGAAAGGAAGTCCTGCAACAGAGGATGGCTCTGACAGGTCTCCTGTCCTGGTAATTTGTTGTCTTGATGCCCTGCATGACCAACTGGAAACCATATCCAATATCCAGTGCTGAGATGGGCTCTTTCTGAGCTTATTGGAAACTGCAGGAACCTGAGGGGGAGCTCACCAGGATCACTTAGCCACTTGCTGGTTCACAATTTGGGTGTTTTTAAGCTTAAAAGCAAAACAAAAAAGGCAGGAATCCCAATGACAAATGTTTCCCTGGAATCAGCAAGTTTTCCAGTGCGATGAGCTTAATTAACACTAAGAGAACATTTTAGTTGTGTTGTAGTCTTTTTCTCTAATGTGTTACCCTTGCAACCTGCCTCAAACAAAGCCATGTGGTGCATTTTGGAGTCCAATTTGAGCTGGCCTGCAGGCAGTGGTGCATGTCTATCAAATGGGTGTTTGACACACTGCCGCAAGCCAGAGAAGAGAGAACAGCTATTGCCTGCTGTTGCTGCCCCTGTGTGGGGTAATCCATTTTCTAGGAACAGTGTGATATATCTCTGCATGGGTAGAAGAGCTACAGGTGCTATCGGACCTCCCCAGCTTGCCAGGTGAAGGGCCCCACACTTCCCTTGTCCATCACTGGGATCTCCAGGAAGGAACTGCTTTGGTCTTCAAGGGTCACAGGCTGTTTCCCTTGCTCACAAGTGCTCTGTGTGATGCTGGCTCTGTGATGTTCACACCTCTGAGCACTTTGCTCAGCAAATGACAGAGCTCTGGGTGTTTCCTGCTGGCAGCCAGGACTTGCCACCATGGATGGGCTATTTCACAAGCAGTGTGCCCAGATGCCTTTCACCCAGAGCTGCTGCACAGACTTGGAATTGAATGTGCTCACTCTCATCTTCTCAGACAGGTACATGGTATATGACTGGATTTAGACCAACAGCATGCCCATTATGGTGAGGCATTTATTCCACTTCACAAGCAAGCCAATTAAAACATAAAGTATTTATAGCTTCCACCGTGCCAATGCTGAACCTGATATCCTGGGATGCACTCTGCCTGCTGCATCTCGCGCTCTTGAGCATCCCAGCAGGCTCAGAGTCCCATCCACTCAATTTCTTGCCTAGAGCTCGGCCCATGCCTCGAAGTCGGGCTGACTCTGGTGATTGACAAAGAGCGTCAGATGTTTTTTGACATTAGATGTCACGCTGCAAGTGGAGCTGTGTGAAACAGGTCCTGCTGCAGTTGTCTGACAGCCCCCGTGAACATCGCTGTCAGCTTGCCGGGTCGGGTGCTGTGTCCTAGCACGGGCCTTGGCACTGAAAATCGTCCCCTTGCTCTTGATAGTCCTGTCACCACATTTGCAGAATGCATGGGTAGAAGCTATTGGTGCTATTATTCATCTCCCTGATGATCCTGGGGGTTAATCTGAGTTTTATGAGGGCAGACTCTTCCTTCCCAAGTGGAGGAAGAGCAAGACAGGGGATCTATCTCTGTGTCACCTAATCTTAACACTAAATTGAGATATAGAGGTAAAAGGGCTTGGCGGATTATCCTTCTCCTGTGTTTTGCTTTTAGTAAAAGTTCTGGGTGTTATTCTGTTGACAAGATAAAAAGCAAATGATTTGAAATTACTTCTTGCATCTGCCTTTCACTGTCTTCTTTGGATGGACTGAGAGGTGAGTAATACCATCACCAAGGGCTAGAAACCCTGCCTGGATAACTGCAGTCCTGTGCATTGCTCCTGGCAGAGGTTTTCCACGGGCAGAGGGACAGCAAACCAGTCAGAATGTTGTTGTTATAGTGAACCTAATCCCATTAAGCAAAGTACTAGTGGAACTGGAGATGCTGTTGATTGCTAGCACCTGCCTGATGGCCTTCCCAGGAGACACCTCAGGGCTCTTTAAATTCCTTTGGGAAGGGCCAGGGGCTTTCTGCTGCTTGTCTCCTCTGAGGTAGGTGCAAATTTATGAGTACTCTCCTTTTATCAAAATGTAGAGTATGTCTTGGTGCCCTGGAACCTGCTCTCTGGCAGGTTGTTTGGCAGACCTCAAGCCTGTTGTGTGTTTCTGTAGGAATTGCTGTGATTTGTAGGTTCACTTCCGAAGTGTGATTTCTTTTGTTGTGTTTGGTCCCCAGGTGCAGGTTTTCAGTGAAAAGATTTAATTGTGTGTCTGGAGACTGTCCTCTTGCTCTAACAAAAATGCACAATTGTAACTTTCTGCTGGTCCAAACTTAACGAACTCAGATTTGTGAGATACTGCTGCCCTTGTCGTAGCATTTTTTTGTGCTTTACCTGCCCTATTACACTTGTTTTGTGCCTATGATGAGTGATTGCATAGTAGAAACCCTAAACTCTGGGAGGAAGGTATGGTCCCTTTAAAGACTGTATAGAGCCTTGGCTGTTTGCCCCAGAGCCCCAGATTATCTCCCCTAATGATAAAAATGAGGTCAAATAAGTGTTTCACTTGTGAATGGACTATTGGACAATGCTTATAAACCAGCTTGTTGGCAATCTGTGATGAATGCATGGCAGAGAGTATGGCAGGCTAGGCATGGAAAAGGAACTGTTGTGGGATGGCATTTCCTGGCAGGAGGTGGGAGTCCTGCCTGCCTCCTTTAGTCCTTGCGTCTGTCCTCCTGTGCCCTCACCGGAGCTAGCAGGGAGGGAGTTTGTCCTGGGAACACCATCACTGCTCTGGATTAAAAAGTGATTAAGTTTTTATTTCTCCAAAGTCCTATACCCAACACACAGCTCTCCAGTTTGATTTGGGCAGTAAGGCGTTTGCATGTGCATTATTTTGGCTGGCAGGTACCTGGTTTGAATTGTTGTTTATACCACAAAGGCTTGTCAGTGTAGGTTTTTTTTCTAGCAAGCTCTCCCCCAGTGGACAAAGCTCATAATAATATATTTATTTTGTTGAAAAAATTTGAAAGTGCTGCTGTCAAAATAAATGTTTCCTTTGAGTCATTTTCTTTTCCCCCATTGCTTTTCCATACATGTGTGTCTTTAAATAGAGATCTGACCTTGGAGTTTCAAAGCTGATGCATCTCTGTGCAGCTAATAGAGCACACTTTTCTTCCACTGGGCAGGTATCTGTAAAAGAGCAGTTTTATGACAGTGTTTGAGCATCGGGCAGTAAACCCTTTGCCCTGCATGTTAGTGAGCAGCTGCTGGTAAGTCGGCCAGCAGATGTGAGTCAAACTTGGAAGCATCTCTGTGGGGTACAGGGCCTTCACTGCAAAATTCCATGTCTGTTCCTGTCTGGGGGAAGCTGCTCCTGCTGCTTCCCCCAGGTGAGACTGAAATGGGTCTGCACCAAGCAGAGATGAGGACGAGAAGGCAGGCCCTGGCACCAGAGGAGGTTTCACAGCAGTTATTTGGTCTCGTGAAATCTTTCAGGGGGCCATTGGGGTTTTATATCTTGAGCCGAGGGGCCCTGCCATAAAAAAGGGAAGCTCTTTGTAATGTGGGTGGAGGGCAGAAGTAAAATCCCCTGCTTGGATTTACTCTGCATGGCAAACCTAGTCCTATTTCTCTTTTATCCACTCTGATCCCTGCCAGCTAGCCAGGAAGCTACCTGCTGCTGCTTCTAGTCAGCTCACACTGGGATGATTGTTGGCTTAGCAGGATGCACATTAAGTGGCACTAAAAATAAACAGAAAATTGGGTTTTCTGGCTCTCTTTTTGATTTTCCTCCTTTAAATGAAAGAAATTGTTAAGCTCTCAGGATTGTTAAAACAGAAACAAAATGAAGAAGCCCCTGCACTGCGAACACCTTCTGAAAGCAGGGGTACATGAGGAGGAGATGCCATCCCTGGTGGGTGCTGCAGCACAGGCATCTCCCAGATAAGCCATTACACTCCCACAAGGAGCTCCACAAAGTGCTGCTTCTTCCCCATGCAGAGCCCACGAAGCTGCTCTTACAAGCACCTTCAGAAATAACATCTTTCCACTGAGGCTCCCCAAAGCCTAGGGTGGGTTAGCGCAGGATTCAATTTTGAATGACCCATTGGAAGGAGACAAACAAGACCATCCTGAGCCCCTCTTTTCTTCCCCCAAATGTTGTAGCAGTACAGCAGTTGTGCCAGACTAAATGTTGACAGTCTTTAACATAATTTGTCTGTTCTAAAGTTAATGCTGCACTTGATGTACTATATTTATATCCATCTATTCCCTTTCATGTCAACTAAGTTCTAGTGTGTGGGATGCATAACTAGATTGACTGAAAAAATGATTTCTACAGTTTTACAGCTTCCTGCAGGTAGGGAAGGTTGAGGTTATTTTCCTATCAGATGGTTATGGTGTGCTTTACTCTTTTTTTCCTGACTCTTTATTACATTTTGCTATTGTAAAACTGTAGCTTGAAAGGTGCAAAAACCTTGGTTGTGGGGTTTATATGCAGTTCAGCAATGCAAAACTTAGAATATTGTGAGGGATGCCTGGAACTTTGCTTAAGAAGTGGTTTGGGAAACCCTCCCAGCTGTGAAGGAGGTTTACCCCTAGGCTGTGTCGCTCTTACTCAAAGGAGGCTCCTACTAAACCCTCACTGAGAGGAGGCCTGGAATCCTGCTGTGATTAAAGTCCAGGAGACATTCCTATCCCTCCTTGGGAGGTAGGAGCTGGATAAAGTTTCTCTTCTCTGGGGGGGTGAATTATGGTGTGGAGGTGCCTCTTCAAGTATTCCCTTTCCTGCCTGTGTAGAGAAGCTGGTCAGAAGATTCAGCATTGTCCTAGCTGCTCCTATGAAAGGTGTTTGTCATCCTCTCTTTTCAGAAGGGTGAGACAAATGGTAAACACCTCTACAATTTTATATATGTATGTTTGTATTCATGTTGTTGTCAGATGTTTCTTTAGCTTTATGCTGTATAGGGTAAAGGGCAGCAGGAGCGGGGAGCAGGAGAGTCAAGATAACGGGTCTATACCTGTAGATCTGCTCTCAAGCAGACAAGGACCAGATTTGAGTCAGTGCCTGGCTTTAATTTCTCCAGACCAAGTTCTACTTTAAAGTCCCCCTGAACCTAAAGCCAAATCCCTTCTCATTTGCCTGCCTTGGTAAGTGCTGAGCACAGATGCTCAGCTGCTGTAAATAATCTCGGCTCTGACGTCAGGGCTGCTGCAACAATTGACATCAGCTGAAGACACGTCTATGGCTAAGCATAACCCACAGGTATTACAGCATGATTTACAGAGGCTCTTAGCAGTGTAAACCATATGTTTTATAGCTGCTGAGAAGGAGAAGAAAGTGTCTGACAACAAGCAAAGGCACATTTAGTAGCATTTTTACATGGAAGAAATTGCCCAGTTAGGGGTTTTCAGGAAACACATTTGCTGTGCTACGTAGCACCACATAGTTCAAGCACATAGCACTCCAGGCATTCAATTTATCACAATCTATCATGTTAACTTGGCTAATTTGACATTGTTTCCTGCTGAAATGCTCTCAGACAGTTCTGCATTGTTTGCTAATCTCCATGACATGAGGGCCTGTGGGAAGGACCCTAAAGAAAAGCAGAGCTCGGTGCTATGGATTTGAATGAAGGAAGAAGAACAGATCTCAGTGGTTCATAGAATCATAGAATATGCTGAGTTGAAAACGACCCACAAAGATCATCAAAGTCCAACTCCTGGCCCTTCACATGACAGCCCCAAGAGTCACACCATGTGCCCAAGAACATTGTCCAAAATCTTCTTGAGCTCTGTCAGGCTTGGTACTGTGGCCACTGCCCTGGGGAGCCTGTTCCAGTACCCAGCCACCCTCTGGGGCAAGAACCTTTTCCTAATGTCCAACCTAAACCTCCCCTGGCACAGCTTCATGCCATTCCCTCAGGTCCTGTCACTGGCCACCACAGAGAAGAGTATTCATTATATTTATTATGCTGCAATATGATATAAATAATAAGTACAATATAGCATATTATTATTATATTAATTCATTATTATTTCTTGTAATTCAGTTAATTTTTGAAAACAGCTGTAGTGAAATACTGTTCCTCCCATGGTGTGAGTAAATGACAGCAAATTTCAATTAAATATGCCTTGAAGGAGGGGTGGCTCTCTGAGTTCTTGCTGTGGAAGAGCTGGATAATGAACTGAAATGTGAGTGAGAGGCAGCAAGGACAGAGAGGGGGTATCTCCTGGAGACAGTGGATTCTGCTTAAAGGTCTGAAGCCTCTCTCTGGGCAGCTCCTTGCTGAGCAGAAATAGGCAACTGAAGCAATGCTGTCGAGTCTCTTGCAGCCCCCAGCAGCGACTTCAGTGTTTCCCAGTACTTGAGAACTGGTCTGGAGACTGTGTTAGTGCAGAGCAGCTAGGAAGCCAGGGAAAATGCTGCCTGCCCAAACTGCTAATCCTGCACATGCAGCAGGCTGACCTTGGGATGTGTCATCCTCTTGAGCTGCAATTCCTCATTGTTTGTGTAAGAGAGAATGCTAACCCAGCCTGGACTGTGCAGGGGCAGATCTGGAAAAGAAAAAACGAGAAAATAGAGAGGTGCCATCAGAATGGGTAACATCCCTGTGGTACAGGAGCCACGAGTCAAGGTATGGATGCTGATCAAGAACAATTGTCACCTCCAGGACAGTGAATGCTGTGTGTCCTTGTCTCCCCCTGAACTGGAGATGCTTTTGTCATTATGTAGCCCCTGACAGCATGTTGTGGCAGTGCAGAAGTGAAAGGGAATGTGTAGTTAGGCTTTAGCTTCATAAGTCTCAATTGTTGATCTATATGAGCTAAACATTCAAGGACAGAAAGGTAGGTAAGGAGAAAAAGCCTCTTTAATTAGGCTGCTCAAACTTGGATATCTTCATTGTTAAACATTTGCTAAGACAGCAGAGGAGCCAAAGGGGATTATTTTGTCTATTATTAACTAGCCGCTGAACATTTCCTAATTGATACTATATTGTCTCTTTCATTAATAAACATTACCAGCGTTTATGCAAAATTAGCACTTTCAAGTATTACCTGTTTAAATGGACTCAAGCACAGATTAGTGCCAATTTGCTTTTGTGAGTTTAAGTAGTAACTTGGAGTGTCTTACAGCCACTGACTTCTGGCAAAAATATCCGTGTCACCTTGCTTCCCTTGGATGGTCTATCCACAACAAAATCCAGTATGTAGTCATGTCCATTTGGTATATTAAAACATAAATGGTTTTACAGTGACATTGAAAACTTCTGACAAAATCTGGGGTTGTAACAAAAGATCTCTATTTAGAAGGGTGTCTTTGAGGCAAAATTTTTGGAACCTTTTATTTCAATTGTGAATATGCACAAAGCTCTATCAGTAACTGAGTTGAAAAAAAATCCACTTTTTAATTATAAAAGAGCCAGTGTTTCATGGCTGGGTGTGGGCTATAATCAGAAAAGTGAATGGAGCCAGGGATAAATACTGAAGCAATGATACTGGAGGCACGTGTCCCCGTAAGAAATCCCTCTCTGCACTGGATGTGCGTGCAGAAGCTGTGCAATGCCCTGGTTTTATATTGCCTGCAATAACAGAGCAAACAAAGTTTGTCATAACCAGCAGGTGACTCGTACCTGGCAATTTCACACCAGGGCTTGCTCACAATTTACCTTGTCAGAAGCACTGTTCTGCTGACGCATCCCTGCTCTCCTGCCTGGGGGTCAGGCTAAAGGATCCACGGACCACAGTCTGTTTTTAGGGCAGTTTCTGTCCCTGCTTCTGGTGATGTTGGCAAGGAAAGCAGAACAAGTACTTGGAGCACAGCAGAGTTACTCCTTGGTTGACATTAGAGTGAGTTAGTTGGCTGGGGGTCCATTTACAGAGCTGGATTGAGGGGTAGTGCCAAGGAAATCAGAACGTGCCTTCTGGGGTGTACTTTCAGCCTGTGAAATAATGGGTTTGTTTACATGGCTGAAATACAAGGTTCCCAGGTAAGCAGCTTCTGGGACAGAGGTGTGCAATTTGAAGTATGTAGACATAGCAGAAAGGTTGCACGACATTGTGTGTTTGAAAAACAAAACCACCCAAATTCACCCACACAGGTTCTGGGTGTATGTCATAATTCTAGGTATTATGTTTAAAAGTGTCTAATATTTCCTCCTGCATTTAAGACAGTGTATATATAAAAAGATAAAAAGAAACAAAACTAAGGTTGTACTGATAAAGCCAGTTCTGGCATTTCCTTGCTTTTGAGACCTCAGCTACCTGTACATTGGGCATGCTGCTTTGGGTTTGGTTTGGTTTTGTTTTCTTTTATTGTGAGGTTTTAGAGGCTTCTGGAAACACAAACACAATACATCTTGTGGAAACTGTTCTGTTCCTTGTGATGTTCCTAAGTGTGGAAGATATACTGCGGGAGGCTGTAGTGTGAGCCACCTGTGGCAGGGTGCCATGGATGTCAGCCAGCCACCAGATCAGAATGAAGCATCGATTTACTATTTCTCTCCTGCCAGAAAATAATAGTCCCTGTTGTGACCTCAGGCTCCTGTTGCACTGCAGTTGTAGGCTTTTATGCTCTCACCTTCCTGCTTATTCTTGCTCTTTCTGTCTGCAGCCTGCTCCTGGTACCAGCTGATATCCCCACAGACACTTGGCTCCTGTTTCTAACATCCCCACGTCTGCATAGGGACCGCTGAGGAGAATGTGCAGAATATTCTCCCTGTTCTGAATCAAGTCCACCTCCAGCAGGCAGGACCAGTGTTTGCAGGATAAATCATGCTTGTCCTTGGAATCTTGTCTTGGGGAAGGCTGTTTGTGTGCAGCAGGGATGGCACAGAGGAGTGATGTGCAAGGGGAGCAGGGTCAGCACAGCTGGCAGATCCCTGCCACCACTGAGCTCCACCAGGCTTTCAGCTTTCTCTTAAAATCTACCAGTTTATCAGTGGATTACTTAAATTTGCTTTGGTTTTCTTCATGTGGGCATCAGATTCTTTCTGTAAACTCACACTGAGGAATCACTGTGTGATTTCTGCTGATGTCTTCAAAAAAAGAAATTCAGAGCAAGCCAAAATAGCTGACAGTATTCTTTCACGCTGCTAGATGATCTGGCCAGACCCAACTTGAATCCTGCATCCTGTCATCTCACCACACACTCAGCTTTCTCTCACCCTTGAAATATCTTCAAATTCGGGAGTGGCACCTGAGTTCCCACTTCAGAGAGTGGGCAGTGACTAGTTTTGAAGCAAAAGAGGTGAGACGTACTGCATGGTCTGTTAGGGGGAAACCAGCCAAGAAGGGAAAAAAAGTGGGTAAAAAAAGTGAGGAGAGGTGTGCAGGCTTTCAGAAAGATCAGCAGATAATTTGAGTATGTTTTGTATTATTTAAGATATCATCTGGCAATTGTAGTTTGCCCTCAGAACAGCCCATTAAACAAGAGGTTTTTACTTTTTTAATATACCAAAAAGTTAAAACTTGTGTGGAAACCTTGTAGACATATATTTAGAATAAAGAACTTCTGCCTTAGTGCCAAATGAAATCATTTGGAGATTAAATTTCTTCTTTACTGTAGAGAAATACATCTTGCATACACCTGTTAGTGACAAATTTTGGCAGCTGTTGTCTAATAAGTAAATTTATCTGCTGCTATTCTATTTTGAGATTTATTAATTTAGAAAAATGTTGAAAAGGAAGGTGTGAGGAGTGCTGCTTTCATCTGAGACACAAATGCGCTTGGCTAAATCGAAGACAAGTTCGTGTGAAATGCCTCTGTTATCCAAATGGCACATTTTAGGTTATTATACTTTTACAAATATTGCAGTGGCAGAACAGCTGTAAGAAAGGTCATACAGGGAGAATGCTAAACAGGAGAAATGATGCCTGTACCCTGCAGTTTCTATGCACTGGGAAAAGGGATGTATGTGCCAGGGGAGCACCCAGGAGCTGGAGGCAGCTCCGAGGAAAGGCTGCCCTGAGAGAAGCCAAAATAACTGCTGGGCCCCTGTGAGGACTTTGAAGATGGAATACATTTATATTGTAGGTAGAGGTGAAATCTGCATTCCACAGAGTTCAGCTGTGAAACTCGTGCTAAGATCAGTGGCACCAAGAAGGGGAGGAAGTAGGTTCTTCCTCAACTTGAATCTCCCAGCAGTGGCCTGGCAGGATTTTAAAATAGAAATAAAGGAATTAAAGGCAGACTTGCAAGGATAAAGGAAAGTCTCTGCTTTGCAAATACTACCTGGTGGTGGAAAGGGAGCAGGAATCAAGGGAGGGGAAAAGCAGAGCAACTTTCTTAACATCATTATGAAAATAATGGCTTCTGAAAGCAAACCCTAAGGACCAAAGATCAAAGTTCTGTGGTCCATCCCCTTGGCCAGATGATGTATTGAAATAAAATAATAGCTCTGCCTGCAGATGCTACAAGTTAAGCAACATTTCCATGCCAGCAATCTATGTAAAGAGCAATCATTCAAATGCAGGAGAAGAGTGAAAATTAAATAGATGGAGTAGTCAGAGATGGAGTAGTCAGAGAGCACCAAGGATGCAGAACAGCTAAAGATAATTAAATTACATAGAAATAAATTAGTTACCATAATGGTCAGATTAGGAAATAAAACACAGAAGCATAATCCTGCCAAGCATTTGAGCAGAGCAGCAGAACTAGAACTTAACTGAACTGACAAATGAGAGAGAGATTTATAGCTCTTGCCTAAATTTGCAGACAGCTATGAGTATTCAAATTTTGCTGTCACATCTGAAAGCAATCAAAACTCATCCTGCCTGGACCTTGTTAAAATCCTAAATTTAGTTATTTTCTATAAGGTTTCAAGGCAATCTTAGTTGATGGCTTTGACTGAAACTGTTAGACCTGATGGGGTTTTGAGTCCACTTTGCATGTCAGGCAAATTAACACTCAAAAGAAGTTTGTGTTATGAATATGAGAAACAAAAACCTTGCTTATCACCACACCTGTGAGCCAGATTGGTGTCACTTGCACAGCTTCTGTAACAAGCTCTTATACAGCACCATGGCTGTGACCTAATTTGGCTACTTTGTGCCTGGAAACAAACCATGGACAAAGGTAAACAGCAGAGAGATTATTTTCTTTTAGCTCATCTCAACTCACCAGGATGGATGAGCTGCTGCAGTTCATCTTCCAGCAGTCACTTGCCCATGGCCCTTCCCCTGGGGGTGTTTTTGCCGCAGCCAGAGGGGATGGCTGTGTCTGCTGAAGGGCAGCTGGGCTGGAGCTGGTCAGCAGGTGGCTGATGTCCCCTTGTGAATGTTGTATCATGTTCTACCAGGGCCTGGACTGGCACCCAAGGGTGGCTGTTCCATCGTGGCTCCTGCAGCCTCGTGGCTCACAGTGGGGAGCAGGGGCAGGGTGCCCCCTTTTTGTGGAGTTGGAGGGATCCCTGTTTCCCAGGCACAGATGAGGGCTGGGACTGTCCTGCCTGCTGTGGGCAGAGAATAAGCTATGGTCACCCCAGGCTTTGCTCAGCCTGTAGCCCTGCTCCAGAGCATCCCATGGGAGTGGGTGGCTCTGGGAGAGCTCCCACGGTGTGATCCATAGTGGACCATTGTCATCCCCAGCTTTTTATAGGTGGCAGGACTGAATTGCTTGCCAGATAAATGTGGGGGAGGCTGCATTACCAGGGTGATGAGGGGGTAGACAGGGTCCTCAGAACATGTATTACTGGGGTACCCCACACCTCCCCAGCAGCAGCACCCCAGGCTGGGATGTGCCATGTGGCACAGGAGCCTGCTGAGGTGCGTGGGTGCCACTGCTGAGTTATAGCTGTGCTCCTCGCACGGACATGAACATCTAAGAAAGCATAGAGCAGGTTCTTTTTCTTTTTTTAATTTAATTTCAGAACCGTATTGACCTCTCAGTGTGGTTCTATTAGCATCCCTGCTCCGACAGTTTGAAGCTCCTTTCTAGGCTGCTCTGTGTGCAGATCAGTCTGTCTTTCATGGTGACTTTGAGCTGACTGGAAACAAATCTTTCTTTTCTTTTTTTTTTTAATTTTTTAATAGTAAGACTCCATGAGATACATTTTGACCTTGCAGGGGAGAAAGTATGAAGCAGTAGTAGCGACTGATGTATGGGAAAAATCTGGATATTAATAAATACAGCAATCCCAATGAGGCTAGAGCAACACAAAGAGATTGATGTTTTTTCTCAGGTCACAGTTTTGCCTCTGGCAGTATTATCATGGATGCCATTTATTCATCAGTGTGATTTTGTTTACAAAGGCAGATGTATTCCTACCTTCTTTATTATATTTTGAGCTTTCTTTTTTTTTTTTTTTTTCTCTCAGCTTAGAACTTGAGGGCTGATAATTGTACAGTGAGGCTGCTGGCACTTGTTCATTTTTCAGGGGTGATCATGAAATGAAAAGCTTTAATTCTCACAGTAACTGAGTAGGATGGCCCAAAATGGCACAAGTATAGAAATGATTAGCTCGGCCTGATTAGCTCGGCCTTCCCGGCCATTCATACAAGGCATTATAGAAACACTGCACAACTATTCATGATTTTCTGTCTGCTTTCTATTTCCCTTGTTGTCACGAATCAAGTGAGAATGAATGCCCTGCATTCATTATGAAAATAATTTTGATGGTTAGGGTAATGGGAATGCTCAATGTTATGAGGGAATAGTATTTTTAAGAATACTTTAAATAACATATTTAAGCAAACAGTTGGGCAGTCAGCACCTCCCGCAGATATGAAATTATCTCTGGCTTCCAAGAGGGGAGAAAGTTTAATAATTTCACTTCTTTCATGGTTTGTATTTATTGAAGTAGTTAACATTTGTCTTCTCATTGAAATTACTGACTTTTTTTAAGGCTCTGGCTTTAAAAAAAAATGACAAAAAGAACAAAACCAACCAAGGCTCCAAAATGTGTTCTGCTGACAGAAAAAAAAAAGGTGTGAAAGTAAGTCTTTTAAATCACTTTTCAATAACTGCAAAATAAAGGCCAATTTTACTGTGCTAGGACATAAATGGCAGTTGAAGCAAGCCAAGACATTGTCTGTAATGACATCTCCACTGCAGCTGGCCCATCGTCACAAATGCTTTTAGTGGGTTGTGTTTCCAGCTCTGGAGCTCTCAATTCACCCGAGCTGATGCTTCCTGTGAATATGTTAAGGAAACAGTGTTGGTGTTTCAGCCTTCAATCTCCAGAAAGGCTTCCTGTGATCTGTCTTTGTGAGGGCTTGGTCCTTCCTAGGCAGCTCCTGGATCCTCCTCACCCTTGGTGTGTGCACACCACTTCCAGGTTGATTTTGCAACCTCCATGATGCATTTTTCTTTCCCAGCCACACAATCTCAGGTAACAAGAGGCTGGATGCAAGGGCAGCCCCCTCCGTGTGTCGCACCGGAGCCGCTGCCGTGCCAGGAGCAGGATGCATCCTGCCAGATTGGGTTGCAGCGAGTGACTCAGAGCTGTTGCATAAGCTGCAACAGGGTAAACTTGGCCTTCCAGGAACATTCCCAAATCAGAAGTGTTTCCCCCTCCCCGCCCCAAAAATCCTAAGCAGAAAAGATCCAAAGATTGCACGTGTCTCGGGTTGGTTTTGGGATTTTGGGATGCACGTAGTTTGCAGTTCCAGGATGATCCGTAATCTCCAGGGCTGGGAATGCAATTAAAAGGAAAGATGTGTTTGTGTGTATGGGTGGGCGTGTAATATTCTCAGGCTTGTGGCCTTGAGAGGAAACAGTGAATAGCATATGAAACTCCATAAAATGGTAAGCGTTGGCAGCTTTGTTCCTCGAGGATTATGCACCAGCCTAAAGAAGTAAAACTGTGTTACCTAATAGGATAGACAGGATCTTGGCAAAGATGAGACTGGCAAGTATTACGCATGGGCAGAGCATGGTCAGCATCATATTTGGTATCATTAAAGCTTTTTGCTGGAAAATATGTGGTGAGACATTTTCAGCAGGGAATTCTCTTTGTCATTTGCAGAGATTATGAAAAAGTTGAAGCTTTTTTCCAAAACCAGTAAAGGAGCAACCATTGCACAAGCTCTGCCCTCTAGTAGATAAATTGGAGTTTAATATATAAGTCTATTCTACTTAGGAACCAGCTACACCAATAAATCAGTATTTTCTTGCTACGTATGCAATATATAAATGGCACATTCACAGATGTCAAATAAGTTTCCTTAACTAAGGAAACTGCTCAACACACTTGAGATCTTCATAGCAACGCTTAAAGTACCACCCTAATAGCATCAGTGGAGTAGAAACTGTTTAGCAGAATAGCACAGACTTTATATAGGGTCTTCCTTGGGCTGGTATTTTTAGTCTCCAGACTTCAGTTATTCTTGCTGAATTAGTAGAGCCTTCCAGAATATCTGTTTTATTTGAAACCTGCAATCTTGACAGCAGCTTTTCAGCTAGTTCTCTGTCTTATTGCAAACTTTACCTGTTTCCTTCATACAGCAAATACAGAGGGAAGGTAAAACATACAGGATGTGGCCATACTCTCATAAATTCATGAAACATGGGATTTCTTGCTGTGAGAAAAACAGCTAAATGATTGCTGCTTTATCTAGTAAAACAAATGTGTCCTTCCCAACAGAGATGATAATTCTTACTGACCTGAATGCTTATAGATTTTACCCCTAAATATCTGGCTTTCAGAAGAGCTCAGATCCTACTTCAGCATTTAAATGAAACTCTCATGGCTTCCAGCTGCTCTTTCCAAGGACTAGATGCCCAGATGAGTATACCACACACACATACCTTGGTGTCTAAATCAGGATATTTAGGTGCTGGGCTCATTCAGAGATGAAGATCTTTGAAAGAATAATGCTAAATTGCACTTGGAGAGTTTCTGAAAAGCCTGGTGCTAGCAGCAAAATGAAGTGGAATCTTTTTAATGCTGCCATTTTAGAAAGTGAGTATCTACAATTAGCCCCCTAAATTCTTATTTGGATACCCTGCTTTAAATCACATGCATATAGTTGCAGATGGAGATACCACACTCTTACATGCCCATTTTAGATTAACATGGCATAAAAGCCAACATGGCTAATACCAGCTATCACTAAGTAATAAGCTATTTCCACTAAATTGCTGCAGAACTGCTGCATTGAGAAGTGAATATGAGCACTGGGAGACCGTGCACTGATTCTTTTGTGCTATTAAGCGAATGACAAAAAAATTATTTGAAAAACGAAATCCTGGTGCACCAGGTTTTTGGTGTAAAAACTCTCCTTTTGATGGAAATGACAAGATCTTGAGCGGTAAAGACACAGCTGGTGCTCACATCTGGGCTAGGAAAAAAGGGCCAGTGATGAAGGGTTGCAGCAGAAATTGTGGGTCTTCCAAGGAAAAAAAGTAGACTATTTAGTGTTGTGGAAAGCCTGTTGTATGTATGATTGGGACTCTTCACTGAAGAGGAAGAGTAGAAAATGAGGGGGCATTAGGGTTGTACACAGCAGTGCTGTGATTCTGTGAACACCATGAACAGGGATATAAACCTCTTAGCATGGGACCCCTTGGCTTAAATGGAGAGGTTTTTAAGAGACCCCATGCTCTTGTGTGCCTTCTTGTGAGGATTTTTGTCTAAAGGGGACTGTTTTGGTCGGTGTTGAGGACAAAGTTGCTGACTGCATGGACTGCTGCTCCCAGCCACCTTGGCAGCTTGTGTGGTCACTCTGTGGCCCTGACTGTCGAATAATTAAGTAGGTACTTGGCGTGAGATCTCTTCAGCTTAGCCTTCCGCTCCTGCTTCTGAAAAGAGCTGAGCTCCAGGTCAGCACTGCAAAAATCTGAAGTAGATGAAAGTCAGTGAGGAAGAGTGAAAAGAAAGAGAAAATGGCTATTTATAACCATCTAATAACTTGGTTGATTTTTTGGAGTATGCCTAAAGACCTATTTGGATCTTTTGTGATGAGACATGTGCTTAGCTTGGAGAAGGAGGCAATTATACTGTGAGAAAACTCAACAGAGCATATATGTTTGATATGATCTGCATAAGGACATAAATCTAGCGTCTACGTGAAGATTATTTCAGCTGTCTCATACAGAAAGGCAGCTGGATTTTGGGACAAGGCCACCCACTGCCAGGAGAAAAATGCTTGAATCTTCAATACCTTTGATTCACGGGCTTTAGGAGGTGAGAATCATACTGTCACAGCATGTGCCTGGGAAGCATGTTAAATTTCCTACGCCTTGTCCTCTCCCTCTCTCTCACAGTCTGCTTCTAAATTGAACTCTCTGCAGATAAAACTTTAACTTTGTTTCTGATACTCTACATAAATCCCCTGTTTTTCATTTTGACAGGAATTTAACTAAAAAAAAAAAAAAAAAAGGGTTTTTCCCCCCCCCCCTTGTCTCTGCAGTGCTGACGGTTTTGTGCTTGTCCTTTCTTGAAATATCTAAGTTAATTTTATAGCTATTGAGGAGCACCGTGTAAACGCAGCTTTATAACCCTTAACCACAACAAAACACCCTCCTCCCTGGGATCTCCGCCTCCTGTACCTATTCTTGCAAACTGCCTGGAGCAATGTTTCTGCCTCATAAATCTGAGCCTGTAAGAGAGGCAGCGTTGCATGCACTGCTCTAGCTGAACTAGTCTATCTGGCTGATTTTTCTGATAATGCCTTTTTGATGTGTTGCTGGTAAATGGCTTTATTTGTAAGAGATTACGGTAGAGGCAAAAATCCCGATACTGACAAAAATAACCACTATGGGCAATGCTGGATTTTCCACTCATTTGTAGTTTACCTTTAGCCTCCAGTTAAGCTTGTTGCCAATTTTTTTTTTTTTTGTGCCTTCTATACACAGACAACAGAGGGTTTTGCTCTTCCTCTGTCTAAAGTCCCACACCATTAATTATTACAGGAAGATGGGTTCCTCCACAGTATTTGAATCCAAGCAAACCTAAACCCAGCAATGTTTTGCTAATCTTTACATGCACCTGCAGAGGAACAGAGGCTGCACCTGTGGGGGAAAAAAGATACCAGGAGCTTTTCATGTGCAGAGCTCTTAAATGTAGCAATTACACAAGGCAAATTATGAGGGGGTGTGGTTTATTGGCGACTGCTTTTATTGTACCTTATCATATGCAGAAAATGAATCATCTGATATAGAAATGGCTCTTTAGGGATCAACATATGCACCTGAGCCTCGATCTGAGTTTAAAAGATGGGAAAGAGATCTCTTAGAATGTTGCAAATCCATGGGGTTTTGACAGGTAATTAATCAAAAAATATCCATATTTAGATACTTAGGTGCTAGGCATCAAGAATTCCGCC
Organism: Edolisoma coerulescens; assembly: GCA_013397115.1. Classification (NCBI taxonomy): domain Eukaryota; kingdom Metazoa; phylum Chordata; class Aves; order Passeriformes; family Campephagidae; genus Edolisoma; species Edolisoma coerulescens. Next base: position 271,052 of record VWZW01003626.1, on the reverse strand, counting down.
TTCTCTGTATAGTAACTCTTAGAGCTGTACATTTTTAACACATCTAAAAATCAGGCTGCTGATGTTGATGCCTATGTTTATTTCCAGAGTCTGTGTAGTTGGATGAGCCGTAGCATAATGGTGGAAGCCCTTTCCCTTTAGAGAAAGAAACAGCAAGTTGTGCAGTGGCAACAGCAACAGGCAGGTCTGTGCTGGCACAGGGACTCACTTTGTCACACGAGTATGGCAAAATAGCTGTGAGAACCTTTGAGAAATCCTGATCCAGCTGAAGACTGGAAGCCCAGCTGTGTCCCTGTGTGTTTAATGCACAACTTCAGTTTTCTGGCACAGAGCAGCTTGCTTTTCAAAGCGGACTAATTAATCACAGCCACCAAGAGAGCAGAAGCGGCCATTTGGGGTTAATGAGGGTGTGACAGCAGTGAAGTTGTGCCAGTGTGTTGGTGGAAACTGGCCCTAGGAGGGGTGCTGTGGATGTAAACATCCCTCACTATGCATATTGCATAATTGCATGAACAGAGTATTGCCTGGTGTGTCCCTTTAATTTTACATTGGGGAAAAGCTGGGGCTTCTTTAAATAGTACTTTTGGAAAATAGGTATCACAAACAGTTTATTTGTGTCCCTTTAATCATGGTACCAGTTCATGACTCTGTCCTTTGGCTCGTCATTGTCCTGAATAACCTGTTGCTCAGGATTGCAACATTTTCTTCCCTGCACACTCGTGTCAGTGTGTGCACAGTGCCAGCTTAGCTGTGCTCATCAGTCAGCTCAGAAGGTTTGGCAGTGGAGTTTAATGGCAAGCACGATGCTCACATCAAAAGGGAGGGTGGCTGTCTTAGAGATATTTGCAGCTCATTTTGAAGCAGGAAAGTGGCTTGTGTCTGCCTGCATAGGAGGTCCTTGAATTCCAGGCATAAGAAGACACCATTTGGAGAACACTTTCCTGTGCTTGCCTCCACATTTTCCTGAAATATTTTCACCCAGTTCAGGGGACGTTCTTATTTAGAAAGTTTTGTGGCATTGATCTGTGGCTGCTCTCGTGTCTTCTATACAGTCTGCCTTTGCCACAGTGACAGTGTACTCACATATTGACTTTCATCCCCAGCCAAGCCAAGCTGAAAGATTAGGACTTGAAAATGCCTTATGCCATGTCACCAGGCTTTATTAAGAGCATGAGGTTAGGGTAAGGTTCTGCTCCACTCTTGATGACTTGTCTCCTTAAGATATCTCCAGACTTCCAGCTGAGCTGTATGTTTTCATGTCTCCTTGCTCTGTGCTGTGCTCTCTCTCTCTGTCATTAACAGCTCCATTTCTGCTGCATTTCACAATGTTTGAACAGAGGTGACATCCAAGCCTCTTACTCCCATCCTTGCTAGAAGGTGACAGGAGACCAGAAAGAAATAGAGTTGAGACAGAAAATATCCCAAATTACACTCCTGTTCATAGTCTTAGAGTGTGAGAAGGAAAGGCAGAGAACACAGCACAGTCATCTACAAATCATTTTGTCACTCAGAGATTGAATAACTTAATGACAAAGTTATTGCTGCCAGGTTCTGATGGCTTCTCACCTTCACAACATCTGCACTAATTAGTAACTTCACTTGGAAGCTGCTTGTGCAGGGTATTGTTCTGCTGTCAGTCATCAGACAGTGATACCTCTCTGGATGAGAGAAGGAGCCTCCTGCTCTGCAGTTTGTTCAGTGATCGAGTTAAATGTGTGTCTGTGGTGCTTGGAACGCAGGTCAGGCACACCAGTTATGAGTCCTTCGGGTGGCCACAGGGTTGTCGTGCACTGATAACACTGAGTAAGCGCCATAAAGACAAAGGTGAGTGGAAGATGTGTCAGGACAAGCGTTTCCAACCTGCAGTATCTGGTGTACTGTGTGAAGCTTGTTAGGAGAGCTCATTAAAAACACATCCATGATGGAAAAGATAAGAAGGGCTGGGAGAAATGGAGAACCTTTAGCAGGAGAGTAAAAATGCTTTCGCTGTTTCACACAGCAAAGCAAGACCTGAGGAGCAGCATGAGTGGGAGAAAGAACACTTATTTAAGGAAAATTCTGTCTCAAACCCTGCGGGACAGCCTGCAGCTGGCGCAGTAAAGGGGAAAAAAAAGCTGAAGTCTCTGTAAGAAAACTGAGGGATTCATTCAAGTGTTTGTGTGACGTGGTGCCTGCAATGATATAACCTTGTTCTCAGTAACCTGGGAGATTCTTTCCAGTTGCATTTTGTTCTGACTGCCCACAAAGCAGCAGAGGGGTCACCAGTACCGTGGTATAACCCAGTTCTTTTTTCCATCTAAGGTCTAGATGAAAAAGAGAGGTGTTACTTTAGTGCTTTGTTTGGCATTGTTTTTCTGTATTTTTTTTCCTCCTTCTGTCATTCATAACTTTCTTGTTCACTGCCGGTTTTGGTCCCCACTTCCCCTTTATTATCCAATGTAGCCTTAGAACCTTGCTGGGCTATTTTGTCTGGTAATTCCAAATTTTTAACGGCAATTTTAACACATTATACTTTGTCTTAGATTGACACTTGTTATCTGATTTGAAAATTTTGATTAGTTAATTTCTCTTGGGTTTTTTTTTACCCATGACTTCTTCTACAGATTCTTGAGATATTTAAAACGAACAAACAAAATAACACCAAGACCACCCACACCCAGATACCCAAAAAGAATGCCACCAACCCTTTCCCCCTTTAATTACAGATCTTAAAACGACAAACAAGATAACCATTCTTCATTGCTTTCTTCTTTGCATTACTCTACTATTGCACTTTAGAAAGCATTTATGCTAAAGAAAATTGTGTGTGAAAAAACCGGATATCACCCTCTTTTAAACATTCCTGCATTTTTTCATAAGAAAAATAAGTTTGTAGCAGCCTTCCTCCTCTTGGTATTATAGAATTTAGACAGCCACAGGAGTGTTCCAGGGAAGCTGGACACTTTCATAGAGCTACTAAATACAAAAGGAACCAGCATCCAGTGAAGTCCCCTGAGTAGCATTGTCGTAGTCTTTTCCTTATGCATCTTCCTTTTCTGAATGTTACCAGTTTGTATATCCTTCCTAGAATTTCTACAAACCACCTCCCCCTTTCTGTGAATAGTGATGATAACAGATCTCATGAAAACTTGCTTAATTCATTAAAGGTACAGAGTTTGTAGGAAATTCACCAGCATTTGGCAGGGGGTACCAGGCATTTAGGAGGAAGAAAATCTGGCAAAGGAGATAAATTGAATGGGTCTGGGAAGCAGGGGCATTCCAGACTGGTGTTACTGTGCTCCTTGTGTTATTTGGCCAACCTGGGGAAATTGAGAAGTGATTTGGAGAGCACAGTGTGTCTGAGGTAAGGTACAGCTGAAGGTTATCAGTCCATCACTGCAGACACGGTTTAGGTGGAAGAAGACAAATCTCTCTGGTTTCACACTAACTGGTAAAGACTTCGTGGCTGACGACCAGCCCAGTGCTGTCTCTGTTAATATTGGCAGTGCCCTGAATGATCACTTTCTCAGGATGCTTTCTTTCTTATTGAATGTATTTGTAAATTCTAGAATAATTACTCGAGGCTGAATGCTGTCAAATATTTAGATAACCAAATGATCTAAAGCAAGTCGCGTCACTGAATAATCCAGATGTTCTGTGTGCAGGATTTTTTGCAGCCATTAGCTCAGACCATATTCTCTTTTTATCTTTTAATTTTTTGCTCTCTGAAGTAATTTTTTTTTACTATTTTGTCATGTGTCACTACTACCAGCAGACAATTCACAAATCCTCTTTTAAATAATTGAATACTGATGATCAACTAATACATCAAAGAATGCTGATGTAAAGTTTTTTCTGTAATTTCCACTATGCCAGCGGCAAATGTGGTGAATCAAGTGTTTTATCCATCTTCCTCTTTAATATCAAGCATATTTAATTTTATAGACTAACTGAAATAAAAATAAATGACAAGGAAAACCACTTTATGTTGCTGAAAATGTGTACTGAGTGGATTTCAGAACTTTGTGATAATTCATAACTTCTTGTGCAGAACAACAAAGTATTGACATTACAAGTGAAAAAGGAATGATTTCAATTACATTCAAAAATCATAGTGGATCCAAGTTATATAAATGTAACAGTAATTCTTGTGCACTTCACAATTATGCAAAAAACCTTCATATTCAGGGCTTGGTTTTTATCTCATGCCAGGGGAGCTGAGTAATTCACAGTATAATTTAAGGAGAAATTCAATTTTTGCATGAAATATACAATATTGTCAACATGTCTGCATAGGTTTTTACATATGTGAAGACCAAATACAGAAAAGAAATTAAATTTACCATATATCAGTATTGTATCAGGCATCTCACATTCTCCATGAAATAAGCTACCTTTTTGTGTTCTAATTATACACATTTTAACTAAATTTACCCCCTGAAATATTTTCCTTAAAGAGAGGTTGCCCGATGAGGTGCTCACACATCAGTTGCCTCACACACAGGGTTTACAGTTCAATAGCTCTGAAAACAATGACAGTGAAATTGCATTAGTGGACCTTTTTCCTTTTTAAGTGCTTAAAGATCAGTCAGACAACTTAAGCAGGGTGTTTCTGGAGAAGGAAGAAGTGTTGTGGACCCATACTGTAACAAAACTACTGTCAAGGTATTTTTAATATGTTGATTAGCCATCGAGTGCTCTGATGTTTGAGCATCAGTTGATGAGCAAGGCTCAGTTATTCCAGCAAAACCTACCCAGACCCTCTCAATCATGCTTTTTTCTCCTTCTTTTGTACTTTATTTTTAAGTATCCCAGATTGGCAGAAGAGAGGAAAATGAGTGTTCAAAAATGTCCATTGAAAATAGTTGCACTGAATGAAAAAAAGGGAGCTAAAACATTCGGACTTGGAGTGCCACCAATATTCTGATTTTGCTGATGCACATTCACAAGCTCTGGGCACTACTTTTCCATCCTCAAAGTGAGGGTGAACATGACATTAAAATAATAGAGCTGTCTTTTCAGATGACATTTGTTTTGTTTTGTTTTCCTTCATGCTGTTTATATTCCAGACATCACTATCTTCCTCCTGGCCTAAGTCTCCTTCAAAATATTTTAAGCTTTTCTGTTAGATGGGGTCCTCCAGCTGCTCAGCAGAACAGCCTTTCTGGACACAGATGAGCTAAACCCAAGTGTTACTCCTCCTTTAGGATCAAACCCAAACAGTGGTCAGACCTCCCCTTTTTGTTTTTAACACCAACAGAAGAGCTCCTTTTTTCCCAGAAGAAGGCCAAGCCTTTCTGTGCATGTGTCGTGCACGTGCAGAAAGCCCAGAGCTCCACGCAGAACTTGAAGAACCTCTCCAGAACAACCATGTCCTTGAGTCCCTGTTGTCTTTCTGCCACTCCTGATGTTCTAGGATAGTGTTTCATGAACACTCAGTATGCCCAAAGCAAAATTCAGTGCCTGTACTTAAAGTCACTTAGGCTGCTTGTGCTGTGAAAAGATGTTGGTAGGAGTGAGGCAGATTGCTGTCAGAAATATTTCTTTTAAAAAACCACCTGTTGCTAAGGTCGGGTCTTAGATTTAAAGTTTCTTGCAGGTTGTAGAGGTGAGAGGATCAGTGAGAGCACTTGTGGGTACTGCACAGCAGTGCTCACTTCTAGAGATGTATATTAATACATTGAATATCTCATTGTCTTTAAGCATAGCTGGTCATCTATACATTGCCTCTTGCTTGTCTATTTCCCAAAAAGACAGGGATAATATGGCTCTCACAATAGGATATTCCACAGCAAGGAAACTAATCTCCTGTGTGGCCAAACTCTCTCAGCAACTTGAGAACTACACAAGGCCACTTTTGAGGGAAAAAAGGGACATTTTTGTCCTTGGATGTGTACAGATTGTGTTGAGTGAAGTGCTTGGAAACCAAGGTACATCTTTGTAGCAGGAATAGTTGAGATTTGTGGAAGATTATGGCTAGAAAAGAAAAAGAAGTTTCTTCTTTTCCACTCCTTTACGAGTGGTGCAACTATGGGGCAGCGGGGAAGCACGAGCAAATATACAACAATTTGTACTTTGCAGGAGGGCTATAAATGAAAAAAGAGAGGAAGAAACAGAGGGAGGTGGAGCTAGATGTTATTTTACTCCTTAAACAAGCAGAAAAAGTTCTTTCCTTCTCTTTAAAAGTTGTCCTTCTACAAGCACATTGCTGGACAGCAATATAGGGAGGAAAGAGGAAAAGAGGATTTTTCCTGTTATATCCCATTCTGATTTTTTCTGCCATGCTGAAGCAATCTATTTTTGTAAACAAAACCCCAAAAAGATGCAGTCTCCAAGAAAGAGCAGGGCCTCTGGGTACCCTCTGGAGCAAGCAGCTCTAAGTTAAACCCTGGATGTCTAGAACACCTGCCACCACTGACAGTGGAGCTCAGTCCTTAGGAAAGCAACTTGCACAGACCAAAAATATAGTCATTGTGGAGCTGACCGCTTCCCGTGAATTGGACAATTACCAACAGAAATATTTAATCCTAACTCTCTAGTGGAAAATGGGATTTTTGTGAGATTTAGTTTGTATCCTAAATAAGACATCTGTGTGTTTCTAGCTTGTCGTAAGCTGATGTGTAGGACTATTAACTGAAGAAAAATCTTTTCCCTCAACCAAGTAAGAAATAAAACAGCAATAGCTGAAAGTGTAAGTGCTATTGGCAGGAATGTGCTTTTTAGGGTAATGGGTTTGTGTCTGTGTGTGTATGCCCTGGACAGCCCAAGCTGCAGCTTTCTGAAGAACATTGAACACTGATACAGCTGACAGGGATACTGGTTACCAAGGGTAACATGAAGTGTGGGTTTAAAAACATGTCTGTTGGTATTGCAAACAATTTACATTTTCTTTCCATTGATACTAAATGACACACTGTTTGCACTATCCCCATTTTTGAGACTCTCTCATTGAAGGAAGTAGGAATTAGTTAATTGGGCATCTTTGAACATCAGGAACAGCTCATAAGAAATTTATACCACCACATTTCCCAGGGTCTCTCTCCAACATTAACACAAGTTTAAAATAAATAAAGCAAGCCCGTAATGTTATAGCCCATAGCTTCTGATAGCTGGTACCTGTGCTAATATGATAACTGCAGAGCTTGAATTAAGATGTCTCTAAGGATGAGCTGAAAGATTTCCTCATCTTAATATTACTGAAAGCAAGTGAGTAATGTTTTTAAAGCTTTGTATTGGGAAATGTCTTTACCCCAGTACAGGGCAATATCTTCATGTGTTTTCACACATTCAGGCTGAATTTTTGTATAGATGGTGTATTATGGCTATTATGTATAAATTACAGTGTACAGAACTGGTTATACTTATTTCTGTAACACAGGCAGCACTGGTGCATGCTGTTTTTATGGCATGTTACTGTTTTGAATGAATTGAGATTATCTTCTGTGGAAGGTCAGCAATTTCAGTGTCTTTCTCATGACAGGAGCTAGACAGTATTATCAGTTGCAATTTTCAGCTCATAAAGTAAACTGCTGCACAACATAACATGCTCCTGTGGGTTCCACCTTAGGCAGCTGAGTGCTATTCATTTGTTAAATGATCCTTAGGTGTAGTCTGAGCATTTTCTTCTGAAAGCTTCTGACTCACAGAGCACACGTGTGCTTGTTTGACCGGAGTTGCTGGCAGAGAAGGCTGCTCAGCTCTCTCGGGACCAAGCACTGGAATAGGGATAAAGATTGTCATTTGGGGTGTCTTGGAAGTGCCTCATGCCTTATTCTTGGCCGAGTAGTTCGTACTGGAACTTTCTGTGTACTTTCCTGTGTAGTGCAAAAGGTCTGGGTTTTTTTTTTTTATTTATCACCTGCTGAGACATTCACTTTATTTGCCACATATGCAGTCATTCAATATTTGTTTCAGGGTTGCACTCCTGGAACTGAGTGTCATAATAAAGCACCCAGGCCAAAGATGCTTCCCTGGAACAAAAGAAAGATATTTATAAGGAAGCCAAAGTCCTTCTTTACCTACTGCATAAAACTCCAGCTTGGGCATTTGGCTCTGTCAAGTATGCAATCTGGTGAAGGCTGTCATAAGTCCAAAACAGGGATTTTACAAAGAATGAATTGAAAGATACAGTGCACACATCTTGGGGCACAAGAATAAGAACTCTGTCACTTCTTGTGTAAACACTAGTGTGCCCAAAATGCAAGACGTAGGGCATTTGGAGGGTGTCTATAAGAAAATTGTCAACTGAGCAGGTAGATTAGGTAAACTTCTATTACGTTTGCTAAAGATCCAGCTGGGTACTGTGACTGCTCATAAATGAGCTTTAATATTCCCCCTTTCTCAGCTGCGAATGACAATCCCTGTTTTATTCCTCAGTAGTTCATAGAAAGCCAAAACTTTGTAAGCTCCCAACATATGCCGAGGGTTGGCCTTGTGCGTGACCTCTCTCACCTCTCGAGCTGTGCTGCAGAACTGCAGACCTGGATCTGCAGCCATGTGGGCTTCTGATGCTGTCGTCTGTGTTCATTGTCAGGGGAAAAGAAGATAAGAGGGAAATGAATGTTCAGAGAGCAGAGTGTCAGCGTGGGATCAAATGCAAGAGATAATGCATGGGCAGGTTTGTAAAAGAGATGTTTGCTGTGGCTTCTGTAGTAAACAATGTTCTTCTCCAGCCCTAATGAAGCCCACAGACCAGCAAGTAAAGGGCACATCATCAGCGTTAATTTACTTGAATCTCCCAGCAGAGGACCAATATGAAATATTAATCCCTGAGAGAGGGAAATTACTGATGTGACCTTTGACCATGTCAGAAGTGTGCCCACATGTAGGACTCCTCTGGTGGGTTGTTGACAATTTGGAGTACAGGCAGTACAGTCCCTAAAGCTGTGAAGTCAGTCTGCATCTTCATCAGAAAAGCCCTTTCCTTTTTTTTTTTTTCTTCCACAATGGCTTTATTGCTATGGGTTTTTTCAGCTTCTCAATGGCAGCTGGTCATGGCAGAGAGCATGGAGACCATGAGCTACATCTTGAACTAGGCAAGCTCAGAAGTCTGCTGCAGATGTGATTTGTGCCAATGAATACTTGGAGAGAAAGGATAAAGAAAGAGAGGCTGCTGATGTGAAAGTGGGATGCAGTGTTCCTGGCAAAGTCCAGCGGGGGAGCAGGTGGGGAAAGTGACACAAAAGGGACAAATGCAAAGTTTAGCAACTATCATTTGCCTGCTCAGGGTGCTGTGTGATTTATATGACTAACCAAGTCAGCAAGCGGTGAGTGTGGATAATTAATGGTGTGCCAATGATTTATGGATCAAGCACTACTCTCTCTAAGCATAGCCTCATAATTCTAAATAATAAATAAACTAATAATTTATTAGTTTTGGGAGCAGGTCTTCATCAGCAAAAGGGACAAGAATTCTTCGTGTTGTTATTTGAGGCATATTCTTTGCTTAGGTGTATTTAGTTGCTTACACATTATCCTGGCAGGGGGAAGAAGAACCTTGAGTATGGGATAGTGAAAATAACATTTTTGTTGTTCTGTCTGAATGCTTAAGGATTGGTGAAGTCCTTCATCTGTTTTAACGTGGCTATGGGTGTTCCCATAACTACTGATTTCCTGGCAGGTTTCCAAAACCTGGACTTTCAATCTGAGAAAGAAGTAGGAGAAAAATCCTGTCACGTTTTGTGCAGATTTCCTGGTCAAAGCAGGTGCAATGGGATGCTGACTGTGCAGCCAATACCAGCACATTTCAGCATGCCCCAGAAACCTGAGGCAAAGCTGAGGGAGGAGAAAAAAACCCAAAACATAACAGATGCTACCATCATTGTCCTTTTAATCACTGCCAAATTTGCTACCTGTGGGTTTCATTTGTACTGTGGGCTGTACGAATTGCGGTGACTAGAGACTAGAAGATAAAAGCTTTCATAAATTGTAGATAACCAGGAAAATGGCAGTAGCTGCTTTTTGCCTCACTGTCACCTGAACACCTCTGCAAGCCTGGCAGCTCTGGGAGGGCAGAGGCCATCGAGCACTGCTTTTATTTGTACAGTTCCTGATACAATGAGGCTTTAACCCCGACAGAGGTTTCAAAGTGTGACTAAATATTGTATAATAAATAATCCAAAGGCTTAAAATATGCAAATTCATGCAGCTACAGCACATGCCTTCAAATTACCCCAGTGAATTAGGAGAGGGCAATGTGGTGGGAGTAGAGAGGTGTAGTTCATTCAGCAGTTGCCCAAACAAGGAAGTTTTTTCTCCTTTTTTTAATATTATTATTATTCTCTATGGAGTTTTCTTTGTTATTCCTTGTCACTCTCTAGTATTGTTGCTGAGTGTAGCAGGTCCACTTGTCCAGTCTGCTGTCCACCTGCACTTCTCCAGGCAGCACAGGCAGTGGTCAAGCTGCACCTTCCTTCCCATCACGTGTGGGTATTTTGACTCATTGATAAGCTGTGGTTTTACTGTGGTTCATCTGCAAGAGACACTAAAAATATTTCAGGATTTATGTCGCTTTAGTGGTGACATTATGCCAGCACTGTCACCTAGGTAATGGAACTAATTGCCATAGCAACAAGGCTTTATCATTCAGCAGCCCCAACATTTTTGACATATGGGAGAAACTAAAGATTTGAAGTGGGACACAAATGAAACGTCTCTGATTGGGCTAAGTCACATTAATAGTCATGAGCAGGAATCTTCTGTGCAGAGTAAATCAAATCAGAGTAAATGATATATCTTTTAGAGGCCCATTTACTTCAAACTAAATTGTTTAATGTAAAAAAACTTTCTTCCTCTGGGGAAAAAATAGAGGCATTTAATTAAGACAAGCAGATAATAAACCTGATTGTTTAAGTGTTATTGTAAAGCCCCTGGGTATTGCTCCCATTCTAGGCATTGTATGAGACTAAGGAAATGACAAAGTACTTCTAAAAAATTTCAGCTGAGCATTCTCTCACTTCAGGGTTAGTCATATACCTCGCCAAAATGCGATTGCAGGGAGAATGCTGGAACTGGTGGCAAAGTTCCCTGAGCCATGCCCTGGGGAGCTCCAACTTGCTTGCCTATTTTCAGCAGCGCTGGCTCTGCCTCAGCGGCTTTTTTGGGAAGGGCATAACCTCCACATATACCTGGCACAGTCTAATTCAGATAGGATTAGGCCCAAAATTATAAAAAGCCAGAGTGAAATTTTCCCTTGCTCAAGTCAATGCAACTTTTGCTGTAGAATCAACAGCCAGAAGACATTTTTGACCACATGATGGAGAAAGTGGTTAGCAGTACCATGCCTTATGCCCCATCTAGAGTTCTACACCCAAAGTGGGGACTGCCAGGCATCAGTGAACTGGAGAAAGTTTAAGGGAGAGGAGACCAGTGTGGTTGGGGCAGGATCATTTGCCCTGTAAAGGTGGACAAACTCTGCAAGAGGCTGCACAGAGGGGTCACAGTAGCTCCATCCTTGGAGGCTTTCAAGCCCTGCCTGGACAAAGCCCTGAGCAATCTCTTCTGAATTCGGTGTTGATCCTGCTTTGAGCAAGAGTTTAGGCTAGAGATGATTCAGCTTTCTTCCAACTGGATTTATTCTGTGACTGTGATTTTACTGGAAGATACAATTCCTCTTTATTCCTCCTAATCTTCCTACCTATATGTAATCTCTTAAAGCTGTATCCCTGTGGTGTCCTGTGAAGCAACAACAACAAAGATATTGGAGAGTTTCTTTTCTATAACAAAGGGGAATGCATCATGTTTAGGTAAAAAGTAGCTAATCACAGAATATAGCCTTTAATTTAGTGTGTGTTATACTTGCCTGTTCTGAGGTAAGCGTTACCATTTTAATCAACACAACTATTTTGGTTCAGGCAGAAGCAGTGAACAAATTTTCAGATAAAGAACAGTGACTCACTCACTTTCTGCCTCCAACATAAATATTAGCTGCTCTTTAGTGAATGCAACTCATCTGTGCTCAGAAATGCATTACTCTGATGATAAAATGCTCCTTCTTCCAATTATTTACCCATATTATACAGGCTCAGCATTAACTTAAGCTTTTCACTCTTGTGGAATTAGACACAATAATTATTTTTAATACGTTGTCTGATTGTTTTCCTTATCAGGAGTTCAGGTTTGCATTCCCACCTTTAGTCTCAAACCCTGTCTAATAAAAGAAGAGAATTTGAGCAATTAGGCTAGAGGGTCAAAATAATCCTGACAATTACTTTTCATTCTAATAGAGATTGTAAACACTAAGAATTTCTCTCTGCATCTTGTAAGTTTTTCTCATCATCACCCTTCCAGGCACACTTGGAAATAGATGCTTTGTGGTTTATGTTCTATAACCTCAACGGCTTTGGGGTCTTGAAAGCCAATTTTAAAGGCTCAGAAAAATCACAGCGAAACAGCTGCTTGGTTTTATGAAATATAAATGGTATCATTGAAAATGCACAGATGGCTTCTTGGTGATGCATTTCACAAACATGCTTAGATGTTGTTCAAAATATGAATTTGAATAAATCTATGATTAATAATTTTCTAGTTGGTGACAGCAGCTATTGGGGCGAGAGCAGGTAGTCAGACACCATAGGCTTATTTTTCTTCTTTTCTTCTTTTTTTTTTTTTTTTGCATTTTTTGGGATTAAAATTGCTTTCTAGCTTTTAATTAAAATTCAGTTTCAGACATGGTTTTACTTTGGCTTTGAACAGTGTGGAAACATGGGATGGAGGATTACCATTGGTAGAAACAAAAGTGTAGATTCATTGCAGCTTGAACCACTGCATTCTTTGTATGAAGAGAGTACGTTTGAGTGGGTTTTGTCTTGCTACACTGGGCTACGCTCACATGAAAAGAAAAAAAAAAGGAAGAGATGTTACCCCCTTCACAGCATGTGCAGAATAGTTTTGAATCTTTGATATTTGAGTGAAAAATAGCCAGTATTTTATAATATGCTTGAACAATAATTGCCTTAAGAGGGGAGAAAAAGAACCTTCATTGGGTGCTGGTAGGGATTTCTTCTGTGATTTGAGCAGTCTCTGAAAGGAGGTTGTTTATTTTGGCTACGCTACATGTCAAGAATGGTTTGAAAGAAGCAATCGAATGCTTTTCCTTGCATACAGATCATTCATTATATAGCTATCAATAACTGCCTAATAAAACTGGTCCAAAATAAATCATGCTTTCTTAACTGCTTGGTAAACGTTGGACAACACTTAAAGGCACTTCTCAATACAGTAGCACTTTACAAAAGCAATCTATACCCTGAGCACCCATTACTGTTACCAATTCATTAAAATGTTGAGTTAATGTATTCAGGCTCCTTCGTTGGGAAGTGAAAGCCAGTAACAAAGCCAACAAAGATGCATGTGTCTGATTATACTATGCCAGAAGTAAATAATAGAGCGTTATTCAATTCACAGCACAAGTAATGGATTTTGGATAGGAGCACACATCCATTTGAAAAATGATGGACATGGCAAAATGAAGTATGCCATAGGCACAATGTACAAACTTCTAAAATAGATGGTGATAAGTTAAAGACCTGTGCCTGAAATTTTGAGGCTCAAATTAGTCTTATTTGTTTCTTTAAAAAAAAATTTCATTGACTGGCAATCACATTTTATTTAATTAAAATGTGCAGCTTTAGTGAAATGTTCACAGGATTTTTCAGCATATGCCTTGTATCTGTAAAACTTAGAACAATTGGAGGCATGTATTGGAAGTGAGGTAGTACTGACAGGAAAGCATACATGTTTGAAATACTTTGTATTAATTAGAAGTATTCAACTTGGCACTGAAGCTTCAGGCACATTTGGGATAGATTTTATTGAAAATAACATGTAATTACTAAAATTCAATGCTTCTAAACATTCAGGCCTGGAAATCTCAGTGTGGTCATCTGAAATCAATGAATGAAAACTCTGTGTGGAAGTGTTGGTCCTGAAATCCAACACAGAAGCCCATATTCACCCAATAGTGTTTTAGCTGTAGTAAAATCTGGACATGAAGCATTCGGGACATTAGCTGAGTAAATCTGCTGGATAAACAAAGTGCATGGAGTTTGTCCTGTTCCTTTGCAGCGATGAGGATGGGGTAACTTGCATTTGAGTGTCACGAGCAGGTCTGACTCTCTGGCCATTGGAGACCTGCATTTGTTGGGCAGATCCACGGCAGCTGCAGCCAGCTGCAGAGTTAAGAGCTTTTGCTGCCCCTTTTATGGGCAGCAGTGGACTTTGCTTTCCAAAGCACGATTGTCCACGACTTAGTCAAGGGAGCCCTCTGGGGTCTAACTCTAAATCATTTGTCTGCTGCCTCACCATCACCTCTTGTGTGTGGAGGGTAAAGAAAGTGGAGGGGGATCTACCGGAACAGAGCTTCATCTGCATGAGAGGGCTACATCTCTGTGTGCCTGTAGCGCTGAGGGACATGGTTTAGAGGGGGACTTGTCAGTGTTAGGTCTGCAGCTGGACTTGATGGTCTTAAAGTTCTTTTCCAACCTAATGGAGTGGAAGTCAGGAAGCCAAGCAATCCATCTCCTTACCAGCCAGACCCGATCACAGCCCTGTGGCTCAGAGTAGGTCTTTAACCCAGCCTGGGGGGGGATTTTGGTGGACTGCTGATGGTTTAGAGGTGCCAGGTGTTGCTTGGAAATGTCCTAGTTGGTCAAACATGTCCCAGGGACTGGATCATCCCTTGTCAATTAGATGGCAAGCACATACAGCTTCTATGGAGGTGAAAGAAGATGTAGAGGCCTGCTAAAGCAAGGGGGTTAACACAGCATGAGGAAAAATGTGGTGTCCTTAAAATCTGCTGACGGGGTTTTGATGGGTAAAAGGAAGGATGCTGGTGTGAACTGCTGGAGGAAGGAGCTGTGGAAGTGTGGCAGAACTTCCATCAGGGGAGAGGAGCTGCACACGTGGGGAATCTAATGGGCACTGAGGGAATGAGTCTGGAGTAAGAAAGTATAAGAGAGGAAAAGTGGTTTTTATCTTCTGTGGGTAAATTGGAGTTTTTAATGGACAACTTATCTGAATCTGTTACTAAAGATTTTCCGAGATGGAATTTCTAAAAATTCTATAGATAATTAAGTATCTTTACTGCTGAAAGCTTTTCCTAATATCTACTCTTGCTGTAGTTAAAGTTCATTAGCTTTTAACTGTCTTCCTTTGTCACGGGCAAGAGCTTTTTACAGTGTTCTTTTGCACAGATGAACACTATTATATGCTGCATCTTAGCATTTTCCCTAAATCAAACTAGCCCAAATTTTTGCAGAAAACTGGGATCTTTTTGTCACTCTGTACTTCTCCCCAAGTGTTCCACACCTGCCTAGAAACATGCTGGCCAAACCTGAATACACTGTTCTCACAAAGGCCTTGCAAGCCCCAAGGGAAAGGGAAGTATTATGTTATGTAATGACTTTGCTAACGTAAAAATTTGCATTTTTCTCTTATCTAATATGTTTGCAGACCTGTCAATTTAACACACATCCTATATTTTATCATCTGGGTCAGAAACAAATCATGGAGACACTGCACCTCTCCACAGAGAGGTATTGTAACGGGTTGTACTTCGGCAGTATACATTCTGCGGATGTTTTTCAGGACACTTGGTTTTCCATCCTGTAGTTTCATTTACACCATGTTTCTTAGGTTTTTTACAAGGATGTTATAGGACATAAGGTCAGAAATCTTATCCAAGTCAAGATATATGGTATCTATTGCAACTTCTTGCTAAATACAAGCTGCTTACCCTGCCATGGAAAGCAACTAAACCGGTGTTACAGCATTTGTTCGTAGTGACTGCTTATTGGCTGTTTCTAGTCTTTTTTATTCTTTTTTTAATTGCTTATGCATTCTTCAACTGGGTTTTTTTCACTGTCCCTCCAATAGCTGAAATTGTGTGGTCTATAATATTCTCCTTTCTACCTTAAGGTAAAGGTGCACTGTTTTTATCCTTTTGGGTTCTTTTGGGTCTCCATTTATTTTCCAGAAATTCTCAAAGATAACCACTAGGAAATCTGAGACTAATTCAGCCAGTTCTACAAAAGTATTTTACGAGAAATTTAATCAGACCCAGCCACTTGGAAAACATCTAGCTTATCTTTATCTAAGTGTTCATGGCACTGCTCTGAGAGATCATTCATCCTTATCTATAGGTGTTTAAATAAGTAAGCACCTTAATTACAGCTGACCTTTTTAATAAAGAATGAAATGAAAAAGGCATTGATGTTGAGATTAAGTTCACCATCTCAGTTTTCTCTGTTACTTCTTGTGTTAGAGCCTATTTTATGCTAGCAACTGCATTGTCCATAAAACAAAGAGGAAGAAAAGACTCCAGAAACTTTCCAGACTCTCTGAATCCCTGGCAATTAAAAACCCATCCTATCACATTTTGAATCAAATTTTGCTAGGGGCATAACAAGCATGGCTGGGATGTGTTCAAGGACTTTGTATCACTTTGAGTCATCCTTGACAGGAAGGGTAAAAAGGAAATATGGGAATATTTGCAAAGTGTCAGTTGTGTCCCCAGTGGTACAGGTAACATGAGATTGGCACCAGATTCCAAAGTCTCAACTGCAAATGGCTCTAAAAAACCTGATATTCTACCTTGGACAAAAAAAGTAATCTCTTTTTTATGCCATCTTTTTAAAGGTTTTTCATGTTATGCTCTGACATAAGAGAACATTAGCTACAATAAAGAATATCAGTAAGCCTAAGTCTCGGATGGGAATATGATAGGAGCATAAAACAAGACTCCATAAATCTTAAAGGTTTTGGCAAATGGAAATCAGCACTCACAAACTCTGCAGTTCACTGGATGAGCAGCATACAACAAGGGCTTGTTCTGATGCACTTGCAGTGCCAAACCCATTATTTTTCCCTTTCACATCCACACTACTCTCCAAATACAGATTTTGATAAAAGGCTAAACAAGTGTGAATTCTACCATTTACCGAAAGGCCAAGAAATGCAACAGTTTTGTTTCTGACTCATGCATGGATATGCCTTTTATTGCCAAGGGTAAGGTATCTGGTCATCAGGTCAAATGGGAAACTCTCTCAGGATTTGTGTAATACCAGAGGAAAACAGCACAAAGGGCAAGTAGTAGCTCTGACATTCCTTAAAAAAAAAAAAATTTAAAAAAAAAGCTGCAAAGGCCTTTAATATGACTTTATCATCTTGAATAGCTCCTACGGGAGTCTGGACTTCTTAGGAGGCTGCAAGAAAGCTGCAAGCACGGAAGGAATTGATAGCAATGTAGCACTTGGGACTTTACTGCATTCCTGCTGAACCAATACTTTTCAAGAGTAATGTTTCTGGAATTGCTATTCTGCACAATAAGAAAGATGCTTTAAAAACACATATATGTGCACATGTGGGAAGAAATCCTGCTTCTGCTGAACTCCTTAATCTCTTTTCCTTTCTGGAAAAATTGATTTTAGGGAAGAAATATTCAAGGGTATCTTCTTGTAGTGATGTCTGTTGTCATCCTGCCAGGGAGAAGGAAAAAGTACAAGATTTCCCTCACAATCTCATGCTGTAGGATGCTGAGAAGGCTGGATTTCAAATCTCTGGTTGCCCAGAGAACAATGATGTTTTGGTCTTCTCAGCCTCCTGCTCCCAAGCTGCTGCATTGTCCTGGTGGCACAACTCCAACATTTCTGTAGGACTGAAGGCTACTCAGCCCTGCTTTACTGCTCCTCGTTTCTAAGGCACGGAGTAGCTGAGGGGGAGGGAAAAAAAAGTACATGTGTAAGCAGTATTCCAGGCTTCTGTAAAATGTCTGCTGTTGTGCCAGATGGGAAAATATTAGGTAAAATTACAGTAACTTAATTAAATTAGGATGAGCTTATGAAAATTATGAAGTGATGGTGAAAGGTGGTCCAGAAGAAGCTGGCAGAAGGCCATGCTGAAAGGGAAACTCTTAGAAAGTGTCTAGGAAAGTACAATTATCAGATTATAGCATCATAATCCAATAAATAAATAATCATAATAATGACTTAATATTTCCATCAACAACCTCAACACCAAAAAGTAGGAGAGAATTAATGATCTTTTTTTTTGGGGGGGTGGTGCAGATGTGGGACATATTAACAATAAAAAATGTGAATTACCATATTATATAGAAATAATTAGATGACCTTGAGATCAGGAACCATTTAAATGTGATGGAACATTATAGTACAAAATGCAAAGATATGCACTTTGGGACCATGAACAAGAATTTCAGGCATTAACTGGTGCTTGAGCTGGGAGCAGAGAGGGAGCCGGGTCATGTGTTTTAGTCAGCTGCAGACGTAGTTACAAAAAAGCCCATTGGGGTCATAAGTTATTAAATTCTTCCTTTAGTGTGGTGCCTTCCATGCCCTGTGCAAGGCTCCAGCCTGTATCTGAAATACTGTGTGCATCTCTTTGTATAATCACACAAAAATTAATTTAAGATGGAACAAGTGAGATGGGTGCAATGGTCTTAGCAGGCGATCTTACAAAAGGAAATCAAAAGTGTGGTTTCTTCAGGTGAGAAAAAACAAAGGTTGACAGAGGATATGACTGATATCTACAGATTTCCCAGAGGAGGAGACACTAAAGGAGGGAGGAGGAGAGAAGGGCTCTTTGAGCAGCAATGATGGTGTTGACAAAACAGCACTTTCAAGTGTAAAAACAAGCAGTGCATTTAGGTGTTTTCCCATGGCACAGATGGCGTGATTCCTTCAACTTGTTTTTAGGATAGGAATTGATGAGTTTTAATTAAGAGTTTACGACACCCTATTACCTAGGACAGCACAAGGCTGCAGGCAGACGTCCATCTCACTCCTGTGTTCAAAGCTTCCTTGCGGACATCCCCATTCCCTCCACTCCTCTGCTCCCCCTCTCTTTTTGTTCCTCCCTGCTTGCTCCCATCTCCAGAGCTGCCCAGATAAATCTTATTTATTTTAGTTGCATCACTTATTTTGCACATTGCTTGATGACTTTTTTTCTGAGATAAACTTGCCTTAGAGAGGGGACAAAGATTCCTGCACTTCACTCAGCCCTCTGGAGACGTGCAAGAGCTGCACTCACTGTGTCTCCTGCTTTTCTGATAGAAAAGGAATTCTCCTTCACACTGGGTCTGGCTTTTCAGTTCACAGACAAGAGGAGGGAGATGCACTGAATGTTTGAAGAAGAATTTAGAAATCATACTATTCAATTACCAGGAACTCTGATTTTTTTGCCTAACATCAGAGAAAAGCTCCTTGTTTTAACATTCAGATAGGTCCATAAAATAGTTATTGTTTTCCTGGCCCTACAAAATATGCTGCCATATGTTCACAGTCAGAAATGGCATGAGGTACTAGTCATAATGGCTTTTATTTATGACAGTTTCTGGGATCCAGGGCTCTAGCTATAATGGCTCAGCAGGTTTCCACAGCTCAGCTCTGAGTAGACCTAATTCTATTTCATTCAGACTGTTTCTGCAGTCAAAGGCAGTAGCAAATAGAAAAGATACTGCTGATAAATTGCAGACAGAAAAAATTTAAAATCAATGTAACAATTATAGGTGATCCAATCAGAAACAAGTAGAGAAATTAAGAGAAGTTCAAGAAAGAACAAGGGGATAAAATCCACCATGATTAGTACTGAGTGTGTAGTGCTTATCACAAGATTCAGATACCTTGATATTATGCAGCAGGTTGAAAGAATACAGAAAAAGTGCTGCTGAGGAGGAAACTATGTACACTCAAGGAAAAGTGTTTTGCAGAGACAGGAGTGGTTTAAAAAAGTACCACCCATGGCATCACATTCAGCTGTCTTGCACCACTTTTCCCTTTTCCACTGTTGCTCTTGTGGGATTATTTCACTCAATTGCCGGCTCAGTAGTCAATAAATTGCCAACTCAGTAGTTAAAAAGATAGAGATTACTAAGAGGTTTTGCTCTTCCCAAAAGGAGCATCTGCTGCACGCTTGCCAGGTTACAGAATGCAAAGCAACCTATTCAGTGCTGTGCTGGAACAGCCAGCAGCCCTTGCTGCTTTCACCATCTCTGCATGGGGCAAAAGAGTACTTGTTGTTTCAGCCAAGGATTTAGCAAGTCCTGTTTAAAATTTACTGTTACTTTGCAGGAAGAACTAGGTGTGCAGCCTCTCAGGAGTTATAGGTAGGGGAAGGGAGGAGCTCTGTTGCATCATGTGATGGCATCCCCATCAGCAGGGCAAAAGCTTGAGAGATAGCAGGAGAAAATTGTGCTAAAGGGAAGGGCATTTTGCCTCTTGAATGCTTTTTCAGCTCTTTGAAAAGATTAAAAAACATATTGGTAATATGTTTAACATGCTCTTACCTATGGTCAACCCTTTTTGACTGTGTAGTTGTGTTTACTTGAATAATTTTTTACCTAGCAGAGGGGAAATCCCAGCTCATGAGAAGCAACCTGCTCAGAAGTCCTGTGAACTTGCTGGGATCTATAGGAACTTAGAAGTTAAAATGGTTTCCAGGAATATGCTGTCCACATCTCAGCCCATGTCCTGTCTCTTCTGTTCCTTGTTCCTGGCTGGTTCCTGTCTGTCAGAAGGAAGGATTAGCCCTTGCCTAGCCCTAGCCTGAGGCCACTTGGCAAAACCACAGGTTACTTCTGGGCTGAGCCCCGAGTGCCCAGGGTTTGTGGTGAACCAGGGTATAGTTCCCAGGTGCACTTACCTGCGCAGGTGGAGTCATGAGGTAGGAGCAGCGAAATTCAAATAGTGTTATCTTAGCATTCAGGTGGACACAGACCTTTCTCCTCCCACTCCTGCCTAAAAGAAAACTCTAAGTTTAGGATATGACTCTGATCCAGGGGAAGCCACAGACCTGGTGGAAGTCAGACTATGTTGCTTGCTCCCTACATTGTGTGAACTGGGATCCAGTCTCACACCTTGGACATGGCTTTTTTTTATTCCCTGCTGGGGCAAGACCTGGATGTGCAGCATCCCTTCCCCACAGTGACTTCCAAGGTGGGGAAAAAAAAAAAAAGATGTACAAGTGCAGAGAGTCAGAGTGTACTCTATAGGTCCAAAATAGCTCCTCTGACTTTAGGGGTGGCTGTTGACAGCCCTTGACTGCTGGACACTGGCTGTTGATACTGTAGGTCCTCACTTCTATTCTCAAATGGGTATTTGAGCAGAAGTATTAGGCAGGTAGGTATTCATCCCTTCTTCTCTCACTGACATGTGTGCTGTAGATGGTTTGACACTGACAGTTTTCCCTGCTGGTCACCCTGGAGGGTAATTAACAGCCAGGGTGCCAGTTTGACTCCTGATCTATGGCAGTGTTGCTTAAGTAATAAACTGTCCCTTCCTTGGATTTTGCAAAAAAGCCAGAATTCAGCAACTGCTCTTGAATGTGAAATACTGTATCTTTTCAGAGGACACTTGAATTTAGCTGAGCTCACCCTGACATGGCACTTTACTGTAATCCAGTCGCGATAGCCAGGAATGAATTTTTTTCTGTGCTGCCTGCCACGTAAAAGTAAACTTTAACAAGTCACAGATGCTTCAGTCTGTAAATTCATCACTGAATTTATGTGAGACCTGAAGTGATGGAAACAAACCAGAAGTATTTATGGGTGTCGAAAGTCTGTGTGATAGACTGGGATCTGCAGAGTCATTGCTTCCCTGCAGGAAATGTCCCGTTCCCAATATCGGCAGCCAAGTGCAGCTGAATGTGATTTGTGTAAGAAAGAGAAAAAACAATCATCTGTAGGACACATGCAGCTGTTTTGGCTAAATTCTGATGAAATATTGCTGTGGCTTTTTTTCCCCACAGGCTGCTGTTGGAGAGGCTTATACTCTCTAATTTAAAGAGCAGAATTAGGTCTCATGGGGGCCTGCATCTTTATTGCCATGTAGCTCATGTTGTGGGATCTTCTGCCAATCTACCAACACAAACAATAAGATTATTAAATGTAGTGTGTGTTTTGCTGCCTCTTGAAAATAGTTGAAATAAGGATTAGCTTTACTAGCTTTTTCTTCCATAGCAAAATGGAGGAAAACATTGACTCGTATCTAAAACTCTAGTAGTTCATAGTTTGTGCTTAAATTCATAGAACTAAGTGACACACACCCTGGACTGGGTTATTCCTCAAAGGAAGACAGCTGGTGCCATTTCCATGTATTCTGCACTACTCCTTGAATTTTGGATGAGTGAAATGAGGGATTCCTCTTCATCCGCCCCCAGATGTCAGCTCCTCCAAGAGGGAAGAGATAGAAAAGCAGTGGTGGGGACTTGGCTCCCAACGCTTGCCAAGCACAGAGAAAGAAGCAGGATGTTCCCCCTTTGCTCCAGGAAAACCTGGCTAGCAGGGCTGCCTTCAGACAGGAGCTGTACTAGGACTACCCCAGGACCAAAGGGTTCTTTGGTATGGTTTTTGCTTTTTTTTTTTGGTCCCACACTGTGGGCTGCAATGAGAAAGCTATACCCAGGGCTCAATCTGCTTACTTCAAACATCCAATATCCTCACTTCTTTGCCAGGGAGGATTATACATTTTTCACAAAGTGAGCAAGTATGCTTTCTGAGGAAAAATATTTCCATGGCTACAGATCCTTCTCACGCCATAGAATTGCTTATGCAACTCAGCTCGCACAGAGCTAATGAAATGAGAGTAAGTAATTAAACGAAAGGATGGCTGGGTGTTTGATGTCAAATTTCTGTTTTACACCTGAGACCCTTGGGAACTGTCTCAGGTGTCCAGGGATGCTGTCCAAATTTGTATTTTGCATGAAGATTACACTCCAGTTTTGATCCTGTGGGTTTTTGCTGCTGCATTGTGCACAGAAGTGGCCCTTGTGCAGCTTTGTAATTGCAGTTAGTCCATATGCTGTTGTGCACTCATCTCACATATAAGGAAACATACCTGTTATGCAAACAGAAGTTTGACTCACGTTGCTGGTATGGGTATGAAAGTGTAAAAGCATAAAGGATCTGAACAGTGCTAAAATACCAAAAAGGCATTTATTTCCTTGTTCAATACTTTTGCAATGTGAAGTGCTGGAATTAAAATCTCCCTGGCATCAACAGAAGATGATGGTGCAGGGAATATCTGGCAGGTAGTTTTTGCCTGTAGGGCCCTTACATATTTTCTCTGAGATTTTCTGCAATATGGATCATGAGAGCAACATAAAATTTCCTTTTCTCTTCCTAAGCTAAATTTTAGTTTTTTAATAGGTAAAGTATACCAGTTCAACATAAAGGACTGTGTAAGTGGACTCTAAGTGTCAAATTCTTGTTGTCTTTGGTTTATCTTTAATCACCTTTTTAATCATTTTCATAGCCATGCAGACTAGATAAGCAGGAGGAAGTGCTCAGAATTTCTGTTCATCTTTAAAACCCTGTCAAATACTTTTTAAATACTTCTGATCATTTCCCTTAATCCTGCCATTGTAATGAACCTAAGATGGTTCTCCATTTAATTTAATGAGGTGAAGGCATTTCTTAAGGATTAGATATTAGTGTCACATATATTTGTAACTTTAAAAATATCTGGCAAGCTAGAAAGAAATTTCATGTTAATTGAAGGACAGCTTCAGTAAAGATAAAATGAAAGACTCCTCCTAATGGTGTACGTATGCACCAAAACAGATGGAAGAGACATTTCACCACCGTCTTCTAAGTACAAGTAAGTAAACGTGACGATATTAATTTGAGGGAAAGGACATGATTAGTACCCTTTGACTTTTTTTTGTGGCAGGTGAATCTAATGTATCCTATTTATATGACTGTGAAGAGTTTCCAGTCATATTGTAAAGATTTCTAAGGGCCAATTTGAAAGAGATTGCACTATGAGTGTCAAGTTGACAGGCTCACATCCTCTCCTTGATGTGGAGTGCTAAGTTCATGAAGATGTCAATGTGTTGCCTTGCCAAGTCTCCCAGCTGGAGAGTAATACTGCATAATAGTCATGAGACTTCAGATTCAACATTACCAGTTCAACCGTTGCAGGGTTTCACAGGGAAAAACACAGCACAAGAAAGAACTTTTCAGATAAGTTACATTCAGTGGCATTATCGGAATTGATTTCACATTGCTGGGCAGATGCACGAAATTCACACTCGCTCTTTCAAGTCAAATAATGTTCCTGGTAACATTCAGTGGAAGCTCTGCCCGGGCTGGCAAAAAAATCATGAACTCAAAGCAATTTCAGGCTGTTTCAGGGGATGTGCATACATTAGCACATATGAGTAGCATACCTATCCACATCACAGTTCTAACATTCTCCTGGTTTTCTTACCATGTTAGTCTGAGCTGTGATCAGCAGGGGTTGTCTGAATTGGAACCTCCTTGATTGAAATGAGTGAGGAAAGATTGGCCAGGCACTGCTATAATTCAAAAGCTCTTGACACCTGGTCTGAAAGTGCCTCCTCTCTTCTCCGTCTGAGTAAAACATTGTCTGAGCCAGGGCACACTGTGAAGTCGAGGCATGTGATGGGATTCAGTCTTTTCCCTCAAAAGAGCTCCTGAAATTAGTGGGACAGTATGGAAGTGACAATTGAAAGGGTATAGAGTTTATGTGATTGGATTTACTTGTGATGGGATGTCTTTAATTCAGATGGTTGCTTTTGAGATGGGCTCTGAAGCTGTGCTGAGTGTGTCTGACCTTGTGGATAGGAGCCCTCACCCTCTTAATAGCACTTCTATACATCTAATGAATCAATCAATCAATACCATCTAAAAGAGCTGTGCTTCTGAATGCTAACCAGCTGGGGGGTGTTTTGCTTCAGTGAGGGTGTTTTCTCCATGAAACTTTTGCCAGTGTTTTTAATTTTTACTTGCTACCATACATATTCTTTTGAAGTGCAAACCTTACAAAAGGCAGCATGAAAGCTGTCACCAGGCTCGCCTCTCTCTGAGACGCTGTCTGATAAGCAGAGGAAATTGTCCAGCTTGTCAGTGCCGAGGCAGTGAAACAATGTAGGTAAAGTCCAGAGTATGACTTTTGTCTCCCTTGGGTAGTGACCTTAAAATGTTTGATCTGTTCCATGTCATATTCATGTCTAGAAAAGAGGCTTTGACTGCCGCAGTGTAGCTCTATCTTATCCTTTATCCAAAAAAGAATATAGGGATGGCTTTTTCCAGGTTGATCAGGCCGACAAGAGTCACTCTCAGATTTTCTGGGGTAACCATTGCAAAGGCAGTCCTAGACTTTGGTCCAAAGTCTCTCTCCTTTCAAGAAGTGCAGACGAGAGAGCCAAGCACCCTACAACATCCTTGTGCTCCTGTGAGAACTCATTAAAAATCTTCTACCAGTTCTCAGTCCTGCCTTTTGGGACTTGAAGGGAGAAATACGGGGATTCTTTGAGTAGGGTAGTGTCCTGTCAATGAATAATCTCATTCATCTCTTGAGTTCTCACATTTCAGCTTCTTGCTTTCCCAACAAGCAGCCCTTGGAAACCACAGCACCTGGTTTCCCCTCAGTGTTGGAAGTAGGGGTTTTTGCAATGTGTCTGGGAGGGGAAGGAGAGTTGGCTCCACCAGAAGGGTCTAAACAGCGACACTCAGGGCTTCAAAGCCTAAAGAATTGGTGTCCACAGTCTTCCATGCAGCAGTACTCTTTGTGTACCAGAATTCCATCCATCCTTATGCTAGAATTATGGGCTATCTAAGAATACCAAAACACCTTAGCAGTCAGATGAAGACTTTTCTGGCTGCCTTGCAGCTCTGAGAGGCCTGAGGCACTGAAATGTGTAACGCTTTATATTTGTACTTTAACCAAGCAACCACTCAGCCTCTCCCGGATACAGCAAGGAATTTACTCTGGTTAAGGCCTTTTAAAGGTTCTGTAGTAGGAATATCCACTCTTAACTTTGCTAATGTACCAGGAGACTTCCTTTCATGAGATTTTCCCCTCACTGTAGCCGAGTTTGTCTCCTGTGTAGCTTTTGGAATTTTGCTGGAGCATACAAAGCAGGTAACATGATCTTTGACACAACTCAAATAACCCATCAAAGATTCTTTTCTAATTTGCTGGAGACACATTAAAAAACAAGGAAAAAGTGTAAGTGATTAAGTAAAATGCATGATTACTTGTCCTCACGCAGACCTCAAATTAAAATACTGAGCATTATTTCACTTGAACCTGTTTCCCTTTGTTTATTTGTAAAATATTCCATGCAAATAAATTTGATAAGCTGTACTCAGGGCTGGTGAGTTATGAGAATGGAAGTTTCATTGCTGTCCTGGTCCCAGAAGACAGTATCTTTATTACCTTTTTAGTTCAGATTCTGGGCATAATATTATATTTTAAAACATAGATCAAGCAGAAAGGCTATAGTTTTTATGTAAAGCATGCTGCTTTTAAAAGATGTAGGAAACCAAGCTGTTTTTCTTCATATGGATATGAAAACCCATTAGAAAAATTGGAATTATTCACTTTCTGTGCATTAAACCCTCGCTGCACCTTGTTATGACACTTCATGCCAGAAGACTCACGTTTATGTGACCCATAAGTTTTCTAAACCACCTGCATTAGAGTAGTTATTCTCACCAACACACCCAGGGTCTCAATTTTTGTGTTCTCATGAGCAGCACCCAGGGTGGCAGGGAGAAGCCCATTAGCCAGCCCCTAAGTAGGCATGATGAATTCCCTCCCTCCTGAAATCACCCACAAGCCCAGCTCGGAGCCATTAGGGAGAGCACCAGATGAATAAATGCACGCTAAATCCGTCTGCGCCTTACCAGGCGTTGACTTCCTAATGGAAACTGTTTTCTAACGTGAGCAAAGACTAATCCATAACTTACATACTCGGGAAAATCAATCAATAAACACGCCTGTGACAATGGGATTTTTGACAAGAAGCACTGCAAAATCTTATTTACCTCCTCTGCACAGCCAGCAAATATACACCAGGGAAACTGTTACTTTTGATGTAGACGTACAACTTAAATAATGCTCAAATGACTGGTGCAGGCATTGGCTACAGAGGATAAAAAAGAAAGCTGGATTAACTAAAAATAGTTGTATTAAAAATCAGTGTATTTTCTTCCTAGAGGAGAAGAGGGGGAAAAAAATCAACCCACAACTCTAATCTTGGACTAGAAGACTACAGGTAAAAAAGTTCAGGTCTTGCCCTTCTCATTTTTGAAAGACACTTTTCTAGTTCAAAGGGGCTTTGGTTTAGCTTCAGGGGAAATATCAAGGATTATAATTGGAAGACTTTTCTAGTTTTTCCTAGCTGGATCTCAGAAATACGGTATGTACTTAACAAAGCCACACACAGGAAAAAAGAACAGAGCAACTTTGAAATAAACCTTTCATTCCTCCTGCTGCCGTGCAGTCTATACTGTCACCCTGAATTTTTCCCTGAGAGGAAGGAGTATGGAATGAGGGATGAAAGGTATTGGGAAATGGAGAAGTGCAAGATTAAAAATAAATCAAAAAAGGGAAGGCATGTCGAGAGAGGTGGATTTACGCCAGCTACTAAATACTCCTCTGAAATGGGTATCTCTGGAAAGATTTGTCTGCATTTAATGGGATGTTTCCGCAATTAATTGCAATACAGTTGATCAGGAATTTTTGTGGAGGTCATGAGAGATGGACACCAGAAACAGCTAATTTTAGCAGTCTGCCAGCTTTTGCTGTGCTCTGATCCTGTCCTTACTGAAAGCCCTGGGAAATGAAATGCTGGCCCTACTGCAGTCAGGGGAGATGTGTGGCTGACTTAGGCGATAGTGGTGGCAGGATTTCACCCTGGGAAACATTGTTTTGACCTTAATGACTGTCTAAACATTTGTGCCTGTGCTTTGAATTCGAGATGGGGAGTTCCTAACTTTTGTCCTTTTCTTTTTTTTTTTTAGCAAATAATATATTTTCTTGTTCCTGTCTTTTCTTGTTGCATATTTTGTTCATGTTCTGATTAGTTATGGTCTTTTGGGTACAGGAGCATTAAATATTGAGAATGAATCATTTCATCAATTATGTAGTTAAGGTATATTAAAACAATAAAGAACACACCTCCTCTATACAACTCCCTAGGCCAGAAGCTCTTAGTTTGAAAACAGCATTTTGAATGGTGTAGCTTGCAGTAAATTAACCACTTTACACATTAAGAATCAGAAATTTTTGTGTTTAGATATTTTAAGATCTGTTAACAAAGAAGACTCCTAGTATTTTTCCAAATTGTTTCTGCATTGCAACATAGCCGAAGACACACGAGTCACTGCAGTCTTAAAAATGTCAGAAAAGGTTGATAACTACTACCAATGATCACCCGGAACCACTTATTCACACTTTACTAGTTGCTAGAAAAATGTTTTCTCAAATATATTTTCATTTGTTTGCTGTTCAGAGTTAAAAAATGAGTATTTAAAAATCCATGATCCAAGGCTTCGCAGTATTCCTGAGTTGTCAGGAAGGAGGGGAGTGATCAGCTGGTCCTTTCATTCAGGTTAGCTGTTAAAGATATATCAGCCAGGGTCCCTGACTATTCACGGCTGGTCACTTCTGTATACTCTCCAACTCTGGTGGTCTTCCTTCTGCTGAAAAATTTTAACATTTTGGTGACATGAACCTTATTTTTGGTGCTAAATCTTGGATCGACCAACAGTTTGACTCCACCTTTATGTTCTTCTGTGAGACCACTTAGTGTCAGAGGTTTGTAAATTGTTGGGATCTTGTCATTCAAGAGTTTCGATGACAACGTCCAGACAAAAGAAGCTTTAATGTTTGAGAACCAGCTTGTCTCATGTTAAGGGTAGTGGGAGTTGGGGCTTGTGGGTTTTATTCCCTGCTCTACCACTGATTTTCGTTATTGCTGAAGACACAGAGTACCTTGTTGACAAGGCTCAGGATGTTTCATGCTTTATTCTGAAAACGCTGGTTCCCACAGTCACTTTACAGGGTATCTCAGCTTGCCATTGTTAACAAGAGGAGAAGAAAGAAAGGAGCCAATTTCTATTCAGCTTGCTGGGAAGAGTCAGAAAAAGCAACTTATGAAAATACTCTTTCTTTAAGGGTGTTTTTAAAATATCAAAATAATTGTTTCTAACTCCAAAGCCAACGCTGGATCCAAGCATGACTACTGCATGCTGTCAAATTCTGGATTCTGGCTTATGCTCAGACCTTTCTGTACTAACTAAACTCAAAGCAGTGTTTGGTTTTATCTTCCTCCGCTTTAGGAAGTGTTCTCTTGCAGACTCCTGGCAATATTCTGAATATTAAACTTTAGCAATGATACAAGTCTTCATGCTGACAGTGCTGACAGTGCTTAGAGGAAACTTGTGCTGCCTTCATTCTCCTTTTCCTTTCTTTTGAGATTTGAAAAATATCACTGTTTTACCCAAGAACACAGAAAAAGATCTCAAGGTCAGTTTCTGTCACCAGTTTCCCAGTAAGAACTGCAAGAAGTCAGTGTTTCTGTTCTCCAGAATTCAAGATGCAACGGTCAATTCCACAGTGTGGCCAATGTCTGTAATTATGGGGCTCTGGTTTGAAGGGAAAAGCATGGTTAGAACCAATGGACACAAAATAGTAAAGGCAATGAATGAGAGGATGCTTTATAATATGATTATAGTGGAAATCCCTGTGGGAATATGACCAGAGTGGCTTTTCTTCTCTTCTGGCTTTTCTAGACTAAAACCTTTTTTTAATAAGCTCATTCTAAACTGCTGGTACAGCCTATAGTGAAATTTGAGACACTGGCCACTTGCTCTTTATGCTCATTCCTATCGTATCAGGAGCTCCTGATGTGTGGAGCATGATGGACAGGTCCTTTCTAGTCATGGGTGATGTAGCTGTGGGCATCATGGTTATCTCACACTGTCTGTAACAAAAGAAATGACACATTTGGAAATAATGTATCATAAATCTAGGTAGAAATTATAGTTAGAGCTTATAAGATGTAAAAAGGCAAAACAAACTAGAAAGTAACAAACAAAAGAACACCTACCCACCAGCTGTACATCTACTTTGCACTTTTCTAACAATGACAAATTTTTTAGCCGTGTTTCTCTCCCAGGAGAGCATCCCAAATCCTGAATACATAGGTAAGAGGTGACTGTGGGGAAAAAAAGGCTGCTTTCACCCCAAAACAGTGAGAAAAATGTACCTCTGAGGGAGAGAGGAAGCTTTAAATCCCTGTTAGACCAAGGAGGTGACTGAGCTGAAGTAGCCACGGGGTGCAGCTCAGTCATTCTGCACAGCCTGGGATGGAGGGAATGTTTCCCCCTCAGTGGGCTGTATATTTTAAAAGTCCTGTTATGCCTATTTTTTATAAAGCCCAGGAGAACAGGCATGCAGCAAGCCTTGGCAGTTCCTGGGCCTTGGGGGACAGCGCCATGACAATATTTTGTGAAGGTCTTCAAAACTGAGAGTGAAGGTGGGCTCCTCAGCTCATTTCCAGTCCAAGGTTTTCCTGGGTATGTGCCTGGAAATAAAAATTCAAAAGCATGTAGTGACCAATGGCCTTGGATATTTACAGGTTTATGCAGGAGCTGGTTCAGGAAATCCTCAAAATTGTCATATTGTGAGGAAAAAGTTCCATGGAATCTGACACATTACTTTTAGCTGTTATTGATTATGCTGCAGAGCCTGGCTCTCGTTCACGTTACACTTTTCCACCTCCCAGGAAAACACAGGCTGTCTGTAGGGCTGGAGCTGTGCAAAGAGGCCTCTGTTGGCTCTTCTAGTTCAGATCCTGATTATAGATACATCTGAATCCAGCCCTCTGAGTTATTCTTCATCTTAGCTTGACAAAGTAGGGAAGCTTGGAGTTAGGGAGTGCATTTGGTAGAATTAAGGGGAACAAAAGGGCAGCCTTGATATCATAGCTTTTGACAAGGAGAAGAACTAAAGAGAATTACGGTGACCTCAAGTTGCCACAGAGTCTGCTTTAGCCTGGATTTTGTTTGGTAGGCTGGCCGGGAAAAAAATAAATCAATATTCTATTCTAGGTGGCAAATATATGTTTTTGCCTGATCTGTGATTTCTAAGGCATGAAATCAGCATCTAATAACACAACCTCTATATTGAAAATACAAATTTTTTAAGAAAGTTCACCTCTTGTGAAGAAAAGGGGGAAAACGCAATTTCCCTTCTGGTTTCCTGTTATTGCTTTCCCCTCCCTTCCCTTCCAAGGTTTGAAAGGTTCCACCCCTATAGGAATGGCTTTTACTATTTCACTTAACTTACCTGGTGGTTGTAATGTTCTGTGATGTTTTCCATAACTGTTCTATCGGAGAGGATGCCTCAGCACCCTGCCAAGACATTACTGGGGAAAGCAGGTGGGAGGAACAGCAAAGGTTGAGCTGACTGTAGGACTGATGTGATCTTGCAGTGGACAGTGGGAGGCTTTTTTGCTCCTTTGCAATAACATTTGCTGCTATTGGAACTGTCAGTAAAGTGGGAAAAAGCAATTAATATTTTTGCCTCTGTCTTTCACAAAATCCTTACTTTTCTGCAAGCAAAGCTCTTGAAAGGAATCATAGTTCACCTTGAGGAGCTATAGGAGGAAAAAGAACTATAAGAACTCTCTACTTGTCCTTTGCTCATTAGCAATGACAGACTGTGGAGGAAAGATATCCCACAGCACAAGTTTTGTAAATAAAATTCCAATAAAATCTAATTTCAGGACAAATAAAAATCAGAAGAGGAAGTTAATTGGACATTTCTTTCAAAAGCTGCTTTTTCTTCAACTTTTTTGTATTAACAAGTTCAGCCAAAATTTGTGACAGCCTGAAAGTGCAACACAGAGAAGAATTATTATACTTTGTGCCCATTAGGTGGAATATACCTGCCCCTTTTGCAGAATTTGCTGAGGGAGGTGGAAATCTGCCCCTGTGAGTGACTCACCGAAGTCCTGCCAGCAGAGCATTTATTCTGTTATGTGCATCACTGACATCCCAAGCCAAAAGGGAAGCAGCAGGAAACCATGACCTGTGCTCTGAGCAGTCAGACCGAATCAGGCAGTTTGATTCTCACAAGGTGATGAGCTGCTTTGGCTCCCATTGGAATCCTGAGCTGCCCTTCTCTAGGGCGTTGGGAAGCCAAGTAGATGGGAGACTGCTGCCCTCAGCGAAATCCCTCGCTGGGAACAAACACTTTTTCCAAGAACCTGCTGGTCCCAAGTCTCCACTTGGAGCTGGGATTGCTTTGTTGGGTGATCCTGGAAAGCTTTTAGAAACTCACCAAGTTATTAGTAGGGTTTGCTTTTAATTTTCCTCTTCACTGGAATTGCAAAGAGCAAAACTAACACTGATGTAACCAGATTTAGCGTTTCATTCCTGTTCTTGAAACCTCCAATCTCTCCTGCATTAAATCTACTTTAAATCTGAAATATTTGTCAATGTAAATAATTAAAGCACATAAAGGGCAGTGCCTGAAAAGCCAAGCTGTGTTCATGATCCGATTTTTCTAAGCCTTGAGTAGCTACCTAATGAAAATCCAGCTCTCCTTGGGTTGCGTAGGTGCTCAGTAAGACTCCCTGAATTCAGTACAGATGATGCACAATGCCTGATTCATTTACAAGAGTGTTAAAGTTCCTATGTAAACGTTTTTGAAATGAGAGCGTTCCTTAAAAATTTTTAAGTCCTTGGGATGGTTCATAAGCAGCAAATGTCTTTGAGATGCAAATATTTCCTTTTTTCAGTGAAAGGCCAGCTGTACCCAAAAAGTCTGTGCGTGGGATGGATAATGGTGCTTAAAAGCTTCAGCAATGTTAATAAATGGAAAGAATTTTCTGTGGCTTGCAGGTTTTGTACAGTATCTGCAACCAAGTCCAGCCTGTGTAAACCCTGACCTTAGAAATGAACCTTCAGCCACATCAGGCACAAATGGATGGAACAACCAGGTTTAGGGGAGCCAGAGGATTTTATCCCAGCAAATATTGATGTGTAGATGAGTAACAGCTATATCTATTTTTTTTTCCTCAAAACCCCATTTGAAAAAAAAAGCTAAAGGGTTAATATATTTTTCTGACAAGAGTTGTTAGGGGGTTTGATAAAGTCAAAAAAGGATAATTACTTAGAAGTAGGAGAAAATTTCTGAAAATCCAGTTGCATGTCTGTTGCTGAGATAATTTGTAAGGAAATGAGTTGTGGCAAGGAACTGAAGACAGCTTGCTTTTTTCATCTGGCTCTAATCAAAATTCTGCTCAGATGTTTCTCATGAGTTCCTCAGTCTGCCAAACTTGCAGATTTCGAAGACGAGAGAAGGGCTGAGGGAGGTTTAATCTGGTTTCAGTTTTCCCATTGAATTATTACCACTTCAACTATTCTTTGCAGCTCCTGCTCTTTGTTTCCTGCTGTTTGATTACAAACCTGTGCACAGGTGGAGCTGTTCACTCTGTGCTGCCCCTCCAGCGTGCCCAGGGCTGGGGGTGCCGGGCAGTGCAGCTCCCGTGGGGCAGACCCTGCTGAGCAGAGGGGCTTGGTGGGGCTCCTGCCCCTCCTTCCCGAGCCAGCCAGGGGCAGGAGGAGTCTGCCCTGTGCTGCTGGTCAATGCCAGAGCTGTGTTGCTCTGCATAAGAGCCTGGAGGAAGCACGGAAGGAATTGCATTTTGGAGAGGTTTGCTGGCAGCACAGATTAGACCTCTGCTCTGGGCTGTGCCTAAGCGGTAGCTGTCTTTTCTTTCCATCAGAGAGCAAAGCTTTTGTATAATACTGCTTTAATTGAATTACGGATCTCTTGCTTGCTGCTTTCCTTGTTATAAAATCTGTGACCGTGCTGGTATCACACACAAATATTGAAAGAGGGTTGTTTTGCTCAATATTCTGTAGCATTTACGGTTACATATGGGGGTTTTATAGGCATAGCTCAAAAGAAGCTACTGACTTCATTGACTTTTTCTTGCCTAAGCAAGGAAGTCTCTGTATGAGTTGTGCAGACTGGATGTGAGTTTTCTTCTACTTCTACATTGTGTAAATTTGAACCTGAGACCTACAGACCTGTATTCCATGAGAACCTACCTTATTTGTCACTAGACAACTCCGTTCTGTCGTTTTCACCACTAATGGGATCTTGTGACCTTGTTAATACAGCAATATGTTCCCTGTCATATCATCAGTAATGATGCTCCAAATAATAAAAGAGGGGGTAAAATGCCAGCCGAAAAAAATGGTGGAGAAAAAAATTACATTAGTTTCTTTATATTCTTTTCCAGGAAAGAAAAAAAAGCTTCCATTACGTTAGAAGAATTATATTACTTTAGAATCCTGCTTAATGTGATGAAATAGTTAAAGCACTGCTCCTCTCTAGTACAATTTGGCAAAATAGCTCTTTAAAGATCTTCTTAGGGAAAGGAGGGCATAAATACGGAGTGGATCTTTACAACTTAGCAAAGCCCATCATTAGATTGGGAGAATACTACGACACCAGATACCAAGAGAAAAACTTTTGTGAATGGACTTTATGAGGTATCATGGCTTTATTTCAGATTTTTATCTCCTAACACTACATAAGGCAGTATATTTTACCATCTTAATGATAAATATTGTTCTCATTGAAGTAATACCGAGTCTGACTATTTTATATACGTAAAGCTGATATGCACAGTACACAGTGAGGAGTGACCTGATGACTTTATGTACTGAATTAATAATGGGAGGTAGGTATAGGAAAAGGAAGTGGCAATCAAGTCTCCTGAGCCCCTGTCCAGTGCTACATTTACCAGACCACACTGCCTCTTGATTTACCACTAAAATCTCCAAGGAAAGTTTATACTGCTGCCTGCCAGAAGGATATATGAAATGAGGTTGGAATTGCATTCATCACCATTCCATGCCTGACACAGCGAAGGAGGAAGTGAAGATCTGGGCAGGATCATATAGGCAGAACTGAAAAGAAGGACTTGAAGACTCTTCTAATTATCACTCCCTTGTAACAAGCTATGAGCAACGCCCTCAGAAAACAAATGGGTTAATTCAAAGGCAGGCTTTTCAGGAGAGAAGGTGAAAGTGTTTCTGGGGTTAGTGGCCTGTGGGGGAATGCCAGGGTCACTGAGCAAGTCTCCACTGCTCAGTGGAGCATCACGGTGATCACTCGAGCTGGAGATTTCCTCTGCTGAGCCTGCCCAGTGTCAGGGTGCAGTGTCCCACTGAGGCTCATCTCTGACCAAAGAGCAGCACAGCAGCGCTGCTGTCTGGCAAAGAAGGTACCAGCACAAGAGTCTGCTCCGTGCTGCTGCCTGCACCGTGGGCATGTTAGCACAAAATAGTTTTGTTACCCTCAGCGTAGTACTTTCTGTTGGATTCCAAACCCCTTGTGATGTCAGAGCCTTTTTCTGGCCTATGGAGGTGTTGTGTGTTTTATCAGACCCAAAGGTGATGTACTGAGGATTTTTACATTGTTGAGCATTCTCAAAAGTGATGAAGTTTGAATCCTAGTTAAGTTCCTCCCTGATATGAAAATATCCTGCCCAGTTGGTTCACCTTGAATTTTCTGCTGGATGTAGTACTTAGAGTTGTTTACACATAATTAGCAACAATTCAAGGAAGGACTAAGTTTTGATAGCATTTATTACTGTATCATCTTTTACATGTGCTGGCAATTGTTATGTAGGAATTCATAACACACTATATTCCACTGATCAGTATCCGTGAAACTCCTGGGCAAGCATTAAAAATAATAGCTAAACAAGTAATAATCACTAAGCTTTGGATGAATCCTTGTTATATTACATATTAATTGTCCTGGAGAGCAAATAGTCTTTGAAGAAGCACTGGAGCACATGCCTAGGGCGTCTGTGGAGTCTCTGTCCTTGGAGATGTTCAAAACCTGACAGCTGTAGCTGGCTTTGCTGGGAGCAGGAGGGGTGGAACAGACGATTTCCAGAGGTGGAAATTTCTCAGCCGTTCTATGACTCCAAGTACATTCAAGATTTCATCCTCTATGGAAAATGGCAGATGTGAAATAAGGAAACAAAAAATAGCTCAATATATTGACTCCTTTTCTGGGCAAGCCACAGTCCAATCAAATGTGCTTAAATTTAGGCATGCATGTTGTGTAGCCCATCAAGCAGGCTTGCCATTTTGCCTTTTAGTAAATGAGGTATTCTTAATGCTTGAATCTAACATCCTTAATTGCTTTGTTGAAACCAAAGAAAGAAATAAGAAATCCTTTTTAGAAAACATACAAATTTTCCCCAAATTAAATATGTATGTTAAGCATTGCTTGAATATATATAAGTAAGTCTTAGACCAAATTTATGCAGAAGTTACTATAACATTACTAATTTGAGGAGTTTTTACTAAAAAGAAAATTGAGGAAGAAAAATACATACAGCCTTTATCTTTAAGCTTTTATTAGCCTGAACTCCTGGGTTTCCATAAACAAGATTTAAAAGCAGTCTTTACAGGCAAAGTCTTAATAAAATCTGGACTCTCTAAAGGTTTTGTTGGGGGTGGGGGTATGTGGAAGGGCAGGTTATTTCTTTATCTTTTTTCTTAAATCAAAATAGTTCATGATAAACAACTTCTATTGTCAGCCATCCTTTGAGCCAGGGATTGGTGTCAAATGGGGTTGTTTAATGCACAGGGCCTGCCAAGTATGCATCTTTCTTAGCAGACAGCTCTAATCCTTCATGGTCCACCAACTCTACCTTTATGAGTTCTTTTGATTGGTAATTGAGAGAATAAATCTTTGAAGAACTTACATAAATGCAAAAAAGAAACCCCATTAAGATTCAAGCAGTAAAATGCCTCCTGGCATATTTCATACGGTACCTTCTCAGTCTTTTGCCATTTAAATTCATTTTGCCAGACAAGGATTTGAGATTGGCATCCAGTTATGGATTTTGTTTTCTTATGCATTGTCATCTGCACCCTCTATATTTTAACTTTTAATGCCAGCACAGTGAGTGGACTGTTCTGAAACTGCATTGTTCTGAAGCATTTTGCAGTACTGAAGTTGCAGAGCAGAATAAAGAATTCAGTGTGCTGAGGCACTTTATCCCCCCGTCCCTATTTCAGAGATACAGATCAGACATTTTCAAGTTTTCAGTCAAGTGACCACAAGATCCTGGGCCAAAGGTGACTCAGCAAAGGGGAAATTGCAACTGAAAGCCCTTGAAGTTATATTGACTGTTTTGAAAGACAAACGTTTCTCTGGTCTGTAGTGTACAGCTCAGCCCCTAAAGGTTTGGTTACTTAACCTACAGGTAGGAAGAATTATTTCAACATGGCTTGTTAGGTTAAATGGGACTTCATACAGAGCATAATAAAGGTTAAATTTGAAGACCTCTTGGCTCAGTGCTGCTTCAGTTATCAATTTGCAACTCTTCCTCCTCTGTGTTTCTGTTATAAGAGGAGCATGATCACGTACCAAAGGGGAAAATTGAGAAATTTTAGTGGAGAAATATAAGGGATTCATCAAAAAACTGGATCATTTGCATTGTTTATATATTTGGGTAACAGTTCTAAAAGCAGTACTGTAGCAATGTACCCATGATATTGCATATTTAAAAGGATGTATCACAAGAGATTTCCCACAGACAGACAAAAATTATTATTTCATAGCAGATGCACTGCTCATCCTGTGGGACCATGGCTGTAGAACCTGCACAAACTGTGTATTGTCTTTGCAAAGAGATAAGTTTCATTTTTACAGGCTAATTGACTCAGTCTTCTTCCAAGATTAGCGACAACCTCTATAGAAACAGGCGTGCTTGTTTGTGATGTACAATGCATTGTGCATTGTCTTTAACGTTGAATAGGTCATAACCTGTTTGTAGGGTGGGTGAAACAGGAGCAGAAGGCCTTGTTTTTATCTGCTGGTACTGTAGGTAGCATTGAACAATACGCAGATGCAGCCCCTGTGACAAGACTGTCATGTTCCGAACCTAAGCTCCTTAAAAAAATAAAAAATATAAAATATCAAAGCTGAAACTTAGAAGGGGAAATACTTGTTCCTATTTCTCTGCACGAAAGTCCAGGCATGGACCAGGGAGAAAATTTTGTGA
This sequence comes from Edolisoma coerulescens, assembly GCA_013397115.1. Classification (NCBI taxonomy): domain Eukaryota; kingdom Metazoa; phylum Chordata; class Aves; order Passeriformes; family Campephagidae; genus Edolisoma; species Edolisoma coerulescens. The sequence goes on along the minus strand of VWZW01003626.1, from coordinate 233,195 downwards.
TAAATACTTCAGTAATTAGATAAGCAGTAATTGGTAGGGGTTCTTAAACTCTTTTGGCAAAAACCCATGATGAGTTCATAGAACTTCGTTGTTCAGTGCTTTAGAAACCAAAAGCCAGAAAAGAAAGTCCAGCCTTAAACTTTAATTCATAGAAAACCATGACACCAAACCAAATATGTCTTCCTATTGATACAGGCTGGGGAGAAGGGAGGACAGAGAAGTACTTTTATTTCTCCTTCTCGCAGAATTTAATACCCTTGAAGTTGTCACATTGGTCTTCTCAAAGACTAAAAGTTTCTGTCTGGCCAAATTCAGCTTATTTAGCACTAGAGCAAATATTGCTGTGCTGCCACCTCCATGGCTGCTGCTCTGCACAGAGAGGGAGAGCATCAGGGGGTGTTTGCAGGATGTGACCTGGCTGTCAGGCTGATATGGCATGTCCTCCCTCATGGACAAAAGCTGCAGCCAGCAGGGATTTGGTGAAATGGAATTGGCTTTAAGGAGAGGGCTGTCCTAAATCCTAAATATTACAAAAAAAAAGACGACAGCCAAAGCCTTTATTCAATCCTCTGTGTTAGTAAAACTTTCCTTCTAAATGAATGTTGTTTGACCATATTTGACCTAAACTTTTCTGTTATTTCTCATGTTGGAGTACTGTTCTACTCCCTGCCTCATAATTTTTCTATATAATAACATGTGTCTAAGAACTTCCAGTAAGGAAAAATCACACAAGTTCTGGGGTATAACCCATCTGTAAATTGCTCTATCTGCCCACACTGACAGTAGTCATGAGATGACCCTTCTTCTTCCCGTAGTCTTAACTCACTTCTGGTGCTTTGTAGAGCTGCTCTGAAACCAAAACTGACCTGCAGACCCTACCAAAAACCTCACACGTGTCATCAAAGCCTAATTCCTTCTGTCCATATCAAGAATTTGTAGACAATAAGGATACCATGAGATGACATTAATCAGAAAATTGTGGTGGGAGCTGTAGTGGGCTCTTGAAGACCTTTATGTCTAGCTTCCCAATGCTCTATGAAAATTTGCCTGAAGATAATCTTTTTATCTGTATTTAATATTACAATTAGATTAATTTTTAAATAATTAGTATTATTATTTCACTTTGCTTAATCTCCGTGTCTGCCCTGATTTCCCCTTCCCATCACATTTCACTTTTTTCCTCCCCTTCAGCCTGAAGGTTTCCTCGCTTTTGTGTCTCAACCACGACTCCTTCTCTTCCCTGCCATTCCTATTTCCCCTGGAAATGTTGTGCAGCCACACTATTTTTTCCTTCTCCATTAGCCATAAGGTACTACCTTACGGCTGCTGAGCTGAGCATTCCCATGTGCTGCTGCCTAGATGTGACATGGGTGCTTCCAGTTCTTGTTTCCTTAACTTGCAGCAGCATTCCCTGACAGAGGCAGTTGTAATGGCTCTTCCATTTTGTATTAAATTCTTTTTTAATGAGGGCTGTTATGCTGGTAAGCTTTCTTCTGCACAGAAATACATGCACAGTTAACACAATATATTTCAGATAAATCTTCAGATTGTCATTAGAGACATGACAGCCTCACTGTAGCTGTTCCTACTGTCCCTAAACAGGGTCTGAAAGGATCAGCAGCTTTTTAAGAAATTCCTTTCTACTGCAGGGCAATATTCCTCGGATTGCTATGTATTTAAAATTTATACGTTTTGTATTAGAAGTTAAATTATAGATAAGTGCAGCAGCACCAGCATTGCATTCATTTCTGGGTATCGCTAAGATAAAAGGGGGTAGATGCTGTCAGCTTTAGGTACCTTTGCCATGTAACCTGTAAGGGTAAAATTAGTCAGAGTAAACTTAAATTTCCACATTCCTTCAGCCCATCCTTTCTTAAACCCTTAAATCCTGCAATATTGGCCAAGTCTGCACTGTAGCTTGCTTTGAATTCAGTAATTTGGATGATTCTGGGATGGAGAAGAGGAAGAGGCAGATTAGGTCTTTTGGGTAGCACTCATGTCCCTACCCCACTGATGAGATGGTGGTGCTGGACTGAAGCTCCCCCCAGGATTTATCTGGGCAGAGAAGCAGTTATCTGTGAGGGCTGGAAATCCAGACTGGATGTGCTCTTCCCTGCCTGCTGCACGCAGTCTGTCACAGGGACCCCACCTGCAGCCAGCCTAATTCAGCTTAGAATTAATGTCCCCCGTGCTGTCCCAGGAGCACTTGGGGCACTGTGGCTTCAGGCACATGCACATTTGGACAGGCATCACCACAGTGATTATCCTTGGGCAACCTGTTGAGCTTTCTTTAATTTAATTTAATTTTTAATAGAGCTTGACATATTTCCAAAGTATAATCGATGCAGTGACATCTGCTTGAGTCCTGGCTCCACAGGTCCTGTCTAGCTCTAGGTCTTATTCCCAACCTTCATTTAGCTAACTAATATGCATATTTAATGATGTGCACACAGTTTCCTGATCTTGGAATGCTGTATCATGTCTGGCTGGAGTGATTTCAAGTCGTTATTGTCTTGTTTCTGTCTTGGGCATGGTCCAAGACTCTCTACTGCTGCCTGTTAACTTTCCACTGGCCCTAAACTCTGAGCAAAACCATTAATATTTTTATTTACAAGTGTAAATGAAACATTTCTGGGAGAAATAAAATAACAGATTAAAGCTGTCATAGTCTATAACCTTCTCCATGTCTGGTACATATTTTCCCTTTCCTTTAAGATCACCAATTATGCTGACTGGAAGGTGAGAATGGATTTTGTCTTGTTGTTAATGTTATTTTTTTTTCTCTTTCACATTAAATCAGATATTAGATCTAACAGCTATACATTAAGTTTTGTGGGGATTTTTCCAGACCTCTTTTCCTTCATCTCCTGATAATTGCTATAACAGCTGAGTCCATAGGAACAATTTCCCTGAAGTGCATTTAACAATACTAGCAGACACTGCCTGCTTGGTTTGCTGACAATTTCCTTTATTCTTTAATAACGATTTAATTTAACACCTTAATGAAAATAATGTAGGAGATAAAACTTTAAGTTATAGTTAAAGCGTTCCTGTACTATAATTGGCATTGGCCTTACCAATTAAATGTAATAAAAATTAAAAATTTATGCATTTTAATGGTACATTTAGTAAGTGAAGAATATAGCTTGTCTGATAAACATGCAAAGATTTGTTTAGTTATTGGATTAAGTCCTTAATTTTGTGGAATTCAATTACAAGCATGGGGAGAGAGACGATATTATGGCAAAAAAGGAAAATTGCAAATACTATTTCTTAACCACTTTCCTTTTAATAATGAAAACTGCAATCATAAAAGTATTTTTCAGCTCAGAGCTTTTATTTATCCCATTCCATTGAAAGCATATGGAGGAATTGTATACCTTCCAGGTGGCATGCTTAGGTAAACTATTTGAATTCTCTCTGGCATTCAGCATAAACGCATTGCAGGTAACTGGAAATAATTAATTTTGATGCTCCTGATGGAGGCTGAGCACGAGGTTTGAATAATGTTTTGTATCAGAAGCTCCATTTTTCTTTGGATAAATGAGTCTTTTCCCTTTTTGGTATTCCCAAATCTCACTGCCAATGCAATGCGGTCATAAAAAGGAAGTGTTAGTGTGGAACACCAGTCAATTTTTTGACAAGAAATATTGCACACTCAGCTTGATGGTAATCTGAACCATGATCCTTTTCCAAAGAGAGAAGGAACATTTAGGAAAACCATTCCATACATTCAGGAAAACCATGCATTTAGGAAAACCATTGCATTTGAGGTGCACTTCTGGAAACCAGTGTTCTCTCTCCTCCTGTTCAGGCAGCTGCAAGTGCCAGATGAGCACCCATCTTCTCTGTCTTGGAGCTTTTGCATTTCTTGTGGGACTGCTGAGAGACCGTGGCACCCTTGTCACTCTGTGCTCCCAAAATACAGGAACAAGCAGCATTGGGACTGTATGATGGCAATGTTCTGTAGCAGGGAACTCAAGAAGCCAGCGAGCTAGAGCAGCTCTTTTAAAAGGGAAGAATTGTTATGTGAGGCTTGTCCCTTTTCAATTTTGTGTTGCCTGCCAGTCTGCCTAGAGGGAAAAACAGACTGTGGCTGTGCTTCCAATTAGCAATTCTCACAACAATTTTTGACCTGACATAAATAACATGGCACAATATGCAATCCATTTCAGGTAACTTCATTTACAAACAGATTCTAGGATACTGAATGATGATTCATGATCAGGACACTGGGGGAAATCTCTGTCAAATGCAATATGGCAAGCCTGAGGGATTGAACATGGCAAGTTTGGAGCACGAAACATCTGGAAAAACACAGGGGAAACCTTGGCCATGGTGACATCTGTAGGAATTCTGCCATTGGCTTCCATGGGACCAGGGTTTTACTCTGACTTTTACAGGCAAGAGAGAGAAATAACAATAATAATCAGATAACTCATTCATGGAAAAGGGAATTTGGCTTTTTCCTAGACCAGAAGACGCACTTTGTGTCTCGTCTCTAAATCTGTGCTTAGATGGGCCAGGAGAATCCTGCCAAAATAATGTTGTGAAAGCAAGCACAGCTCCAGCAAGGGCAACAAGATGTCACTTCTGCCTAATGGCTGTCTCTACACATGACAGTCAGAGAGATGCACCAGAAGTGTGCCTGTGTGAGTTAAGGACTCACAGGTAAGTGTTTCCATGGCACTGTGTGCTTTCCAAGCTATCCTGGGTTAGTCTCAGCAGCTGTGCCAAGTGCAGGATGAAAGTAGACTTGCGATAAAATATTCCGTGAAATGTGTTGGAATATTTCAGTCTTTGGAGTAGAGGCTGGGTTCCAGGGGGGTTAGAAACTGCCAAAAGGACCAGATTAGTTATGTCCGGAGAGCCCAGGTGGTGTAATGCCTAAGAGCAGTTGTGACATCTCTAGGGACTGCATCCTTCCCAGGAAATGTTTGAGCTTAGGAACCCGCTGGAAAATTTATCCTTCTGGAAGACTCTCTGCTTCCGCAGGGGTTATCTTCCACATCTCCCCGACTTTGAACCAATGCCAGTGCAGTCCTGATCTTCTTCCTAGCTAGCAATGCAGTTGCTTTTGTCTGATGGAGCTAAAACAATTTTAGTGTTGTGCTTCCTGCCCTTTCATTATCAGTGTCCTTTATGACTGCGCAAGGTTCTTTATCTCACACTTGAGCAGAGCCACCCAACTGCCAAAAATCATTGTTCTGTGGCTGTGCCCAGCCCAAAAGGCAGGCCTGCTGCACAGCACACAGTGCAGTCCTGCCATCCCTGCTGTTTAGGGAATTTCTGGAATGCATCATCTCCAGGGCTTGGTGCTGCTCACTTTCCCACCCGATGTACGGAAAGGGTATGCACTATCCCCACATCTGGGTGTTGGAAAATACTTCTAAACCAGTTTAAGCGGACACAGTTTCCCGATTTCCATCATACTCACTCTTGGCCTTGATTTCACCTGTATTCACAGGAAATAAAAGCCTCACTCAATGAAAAGCCTTCAAACTCCCCCTCTCCTGCCCACAGGTGCAGTGACCCTCCAAGAGTGTGTTCAGTGGACTTCTCGTCTGAGACACTCAGGGATCATAATGTACTTAACCCTCCTGGGGTTAAGATGTGAGGGCTGAGTATTATTCATCCTTCCTAACATCTGAGGCCTAATCATCCCAGGGAAATCCATTGTTTCTTTTGCCTCTTGTAACCTCCAGCTTCAGCTGGACAATCGTGCAGTGCCACTTTAAAATTCGAGGGCCATTGAAATTCAGTGGCTCCCAAAGTGTTACAGACACAGCCTGAAAAGACAAAGGGTGAGGGGAAGCCTCTGGAATCAGTGTGGTTTGGTAATCCTTATAAAATTAGGTTGGATATTAAGACTCTTTTATCGTAGGGCTTCTGCACTGCTAAATCAATTCCCTCAATAACAATAGATCCTTGTCATACTCCTTGGGATATTTTTATTATTTAGGTTGGGAGCTGTGCAATGACTTCTCTAAGGATTTAAAAGACAATTGGCATTTTGGCCAACAACTAGATAATATCTTGCAAGGTGGAAAAAAACATGCATGGGGCTTGAAATGAGGAAAAGGGGGGCAATTTGCACTCAGTATTTGCTTTCTGCTGACAGGCTGGCAATCTACCTCTGTACCTTAGCCATTATAATATTCACCTGGTTTTGGAAAGGAGGGGCTATCCCATCTGGTTTTGTTTTAGTCTCCTTGTGCTGACCACATGATAGTGGAAAGATGGCAGATGAGACAAGGAGAACAGGAGTATTTTTAATTTTTTTTCTGTGACAAGGTTTGTCTCTAAAGAATTAGGAAAACAGCTGATGATGGCTGCTGGTATATATCAATGTATAGTTAGAAAATGCTTCTATTGAAGGCATTGTAGGATATTATAAACTAATCTTTATCTACTTGCTTGTATTCTTGAGACTGATGGCCTCATCTTTTTCCTACATCACCTTTCCTAGAGGTGTAAGAAACAAGAAACTTCAAAAAGGCACCTTTATAATTTTTTCCCAACTATTAATTCCCATCTTGAACTACCACATGTGAAGTGCTGTTCTTCCTCGCTTCTCCAAAGCACAAGTGGGGCTGGCTGGGCAAGTGGAATTGTCCCCTGCATCTTTCAGGGGCATTTCCTACCCTTGCTTCTTCCCCGATGGGTGATTACATAAAGGAGAGCTTGGAGCAGATCTTCTTGTTGTAATGGGAACTCTTGAGGGTGCAGAAGGGCTGGAATGGAGGTCCAAGCTGCTGGAGAGTGGGCTTTGAGGGTCTGCAGGTGGGATGAGGGCATCAGGTGGGCAGTGCCAGGAGCTCGGTGGCTTCTTGGGGGGACAATAAAGAGTTTTTTTAAAATATATTAATGGCAATAGGTATCATAAAAATAACATCAGCCCATTACAGGATGAGGATGGTCACCTCACAAACAGGGACAGGGACAAGGCAGAGATGTTTATGAATTCTTTGCCTCTGTCTTCAACATGGGTGGGAGACCAAGAGGGTCTCAGTGCCCTGAGGTGGAGGACCATGACTGTGAGACTGATCAAGTCCCAGTCAACCCTGAAATTGTGAGGGGTCTGATGCTCCAGCTGGATCCTTATAAATCTATGTGGCCAGATGGGATTCATCCAAGAACCCTCAAAGAGCTGCTGATGTCATCTCAGTCTACAACTTCCTCGTGAGGGGAAGAGGAGGGGCAAGCACTGATCTCTCTGGTGACCAGTGACATGATCTGAGAGAACAGCCTGAAGTTGTGTCAGGAGAGATTTAGGTTGGATATTAGAGAAAGGTTCTTCACCTAGAGGGTGGTTGGGCGCTGGAACAGTAAGACCAAGGTGACCCAGGGATGATTTCTTTCTGAGCATGTGAAAAGAATGCCTGTGTGTATTTATCACAATGAGCCTTGCCCCGTCTCCAGCTGAAGATCTGTGTTTACTCTGCATTTTGCCTTCTGATCAAAATCACCAGTGGCACCAAATTGCATAATTGGTGAAGTGTGCTTAACCCATGGTTTAGTTGGCAGCCATTTGCCTATGCGGTTTTATTTACAGTGTTTATTTCAAAGATTGATGGCAGCTGACAGGAGGCACTGAAACAATTGATAAAGGCAACCGTCATTTTGTCAGCTGTCTGGGTGACAGGAATATATTACTTGCGTTTAAACTGTTTTGTGTGAATAAGTCATCATTCATGCCAAAATTCACCTTTGGCCCTTTCCAAACGGTTCTTGAAAAGTGGCTGGGAGACACGTTTCCTTAAGCAGTGGGCAACTTGCTGTAAGGAGCAGATGCGTACGCTCAATGAAATTCTTCATAGCCATACTATTTAAATATTTAAAGCATTATTGAAGTAGTTGATTGAATTCTGTTCATGGCAAAGTTAAGGACAACGTATTATTCTCCTCTTTGAATGCTCTGTGAAAAAAAGCAACGATTTGGTGAAACCCGGTTGGGCAGCTTACTATGGATGAGAAGGAAGCCTCTGTGCGGTGTGTTTTAGCTATCATTTTGTCTTTGAAATGGTGCTAACAGTCTTTGAAAGGACTGAAGTCTTGCACCTGCCAAGGTTTTCTGCCTGTCTATGATTCTCCAAGTGACGCATATTCCAATCCCACGGTGTCACGGAAGTGATCTGTTTGATGAGCTTCGATCTCTTTGTTTCCTCACTGCACCTCTAAGTCATCACAAAACACCTAAATGGCAAAGTTCTCATGTAAGACTATTGCACAGCAAATGGCATAAGGTGTTTGCCTTATGTGGGATATGCAAAAACTGAGGTGAGGGAAGTCATTTTGAATGACAGAGGTCCTGTACTGCCCTTCAGAAAATGCCTTCTGCTATTACAAATGTCCTACTGCAGGCGTACTTATTGCCACCGCGTTTCCCAAAGGAGGGTAGTAGCCGAGCCAAGGATAGATGTGATGGAGTGCTCCTGCCCTGTCCCTGCACAGCTGTTTGTCTCTATAAGACACCAAGGACATGATTGAAAGAGATGGGACATAGCCAAGTCCTTCATCAAACTCTCTCAATGAGGAAAGGGGGAAGTCTTTTCCAAGACTTGACAATTTAGTTGCATGTGTTGGAGTTTTTTGCATGATGAGAAGAACATCAATGTTACTCTAACTGCCTGTACATGCACTGACAGGGCCAGTGAACCCAGATGCTTTCCAGGTTGATCTGTTGTTCAGCTGCCTTCCTCCCCTGGCATACTTTTCATTTCTTGGTACTCTTCTTTCCATCTGAACCTGATGCTGTCATGGAGCAATAAGAAGGCACCTCTCAGAAACGTGAATGCAGAAAGCAACTGAATCAGTTCAGCTCCTCAGGCTAGATTTTGGGTAGGCTGCACAAAGGTAGACAAAGCAGAAAAGTCGTACCCAAACACAGTCTTTATCACTGAAGACTGTCACTAGGATGTACCCAAACAAATCCTTGGTGCTAATGAAGCAATGGCAATGAGTAACAGAAGCTGGGGTGGAGGAGAAGAGAAAGTTCATTTTGAGCTTAGATACAGCTGTTTCCATTGCCACATTTATTGCAGAGCTGCATGGGATTATTTTAACAGTCTTGGAAATAAATTCATCCAAGATAATTACGTTTTCCTAATTCCTAGAGTCTCTACATCATGCTTAATAGCTCTGTACATGAATGCCAATAGATGTCTGCTTCTGCAGAATGCGCTCCATGAATTTTTTTTCCCCGTTTCTCTCTGAAACTCCACAACTTTTCCTGACCGGTATTTTTGCAGAGCTGCAAGATAAATCCCCATCTGGGTCTTGCTGTGCACCAGCACACAGAGCGTATTTATTGGAAATGGCTTGGCATTTAGACTTTTTCCATTGGCACTAATATGCACCATGTCAGGCAACATCAGGCTGCGTTACAACATGTGACTTGATGGGACTTGACATGACCTGACATAGCACAATGTGTGTGTCTCCTTACATCAGAGACTAACAGAAACACAGCCTAATAAAGAGAAATAATGCACAAAATACAAAGACTTTATTGCTGCCTTTTGTCAGAGGCAGGTGATACATGTTAGGTTTCTGGCACACTTTAATTGCGAGCTTTTCGCAGTAAACTCCTATCCTGCTATTTGTAGCCTTATGTAACTACAGATCTGCTGCTGGGTTAAAGACCACTTTTTATCATTTATCATTCCATTTTGCAAATGTGTTGAGAATGCAATTATGTAATAGTTCAGGCATTTTGCCATCAGAAGTGATTCAGTTTATCGTTCTTGCTCATAATGTTCTCATTTGCCCCTTCCCTGATATCTTAATTTGTAGTATTGCTAAAAGCGTTGTATTTAGTATGGTTTTCAGCTTCTATTTCCAAAGTTTCTCCTTGCATCTCTAATGCTATGCTCTATCTTCTCTGCCATCTTCTTTTAATCTTCTCACTGCTCAATACTTCACTGAAAAAGTTACTTAGGTATGGTTGAGTGACCTATTTTGAAACTATCAGTAACTCGTTTTGATTTCTGTATTTTTAGTGAAGGCTTGCACAAGCATTGCTTTGAAAAGTGAAATTCTGAAGGAAAGCTGTGCTGATGACTCACAGGGAAACTTTCCATTGCTTTTGTGGAAGAAAATACTACCAAGATGTCATTTCCTAGGGGAATTTGGAGGACAAAAGGAAGAGAAGTCCTTCAGCTCTGTAAATGATGCAGGAGTGAGTAGGTTTTTGTCTCTGGGGGTGCAGCTGCTTTTGATGCTGAAGGCCTTCTTCAGCTGCAGTTGTCCCTTGGAGTTACACATTTTCTCCACCACCAGGCAGGCACACACCAGAGACAGGGGTGCATACAACATAAAGAAATGGGCATTAAATAGACGGCCACAAATCATAGAGGAGGCTAATTCAAAATTTTTTGGTTCATTTGGTGGTGTTTGTTTTTTTATTGGGTTTTATTGTTTTAAAATATATGTGTGAGATTTCTTAAGAAAATTTGAGCCAGATCTGCTCTTCTAACCTGGAGCTTTTGAAACTCCTGCTTGGTTTTGCAGCTCTTTTGGCAACGGGCTCATCACTTCAAATCTACATCCAAGGGTAGCTGTGTCCTCCATTTAAATTCAGTTCAAACCACATAATTTGAAGAACAAATATATGACAGCAAATATATTTCAAGAAATGCTAATAAAAGGCACAAAACCATCGTTGCCACCTAGTATTTGGGGGGAAACATAACCACAAAAAGTTGAGTGATGACTGTAGGTGTGGCAGTGGCAGATTAAGTGTAGTGTCTAAGAGTACTGATGTGCGAATGAATGAATAAAAATTCTAGCTGCATCTCATGAATAAAATCTGAGGCTGTCTGAACTGCTCAAAAATATTCTTCATGCAAGTATAAAACCCCCAAATATTACCATTTTCAGTTTATGAATTTTAAATGAACCCTAAAATTAACACTTGTATCACAGGGGGAAAAAAAAATCCATATTTCAAAGAATCAAAGGAAGAAAACGTGAAGCTGATCTTATTGACTGCTTCATAAAGTAATTGAGAAACTCACTTTACATCACTCTTTGACATCTTTAAATGGTAATTTCATCTTTCAAATGTCTTTTCATTCTGTGTCTTCATCCTTCTTCAAAACTCCCTTTCAAGCTTCTGAAGGTATGGGACTTTTCTTTAGTATCGGGGAAAAGAGTTTGGAGAATTATCAGTTAATATATGGAAGTCAGGCTTCCTCTCTTGAGCTAGAGGCATGTGAACAGGGAAAAACATTAAAAGTCAACTACAGCAAGACGATTTTAATCTGACAGTTTGGCTGTCTGAAATTCTGTAATTTTACCCATGTGATTCTTTTAGTCCTCTTGTGCTACTCCTTATAAATATGGCGTAGCATAATGGGGACTTCTGAGCTATTCTTCATTTTAAGAAAATTAACTGTTTCTGCCTGCTGACTATTTAAGGCTGCTTCTTCTAAAATTAATTTCAAAGGTGAATTTTAATGTGCCTTTTCATTCCAAATAAAGTGTAAAGCTCCTGACAATAGCCCTTTCCCTCCAGAAGGACTGGTATCCAAAATGGCAGCAACCAGCTCTGGGAAATATCTGAGTCCTGAAGCCTACAATAATTATGCAAAAGGATTTCCATTCTTCCAAATACACGTGTTGGATGCCAGATTATATTCATTTAAAAAGCCTGTAACCTTCTGCATTAGAATATCATTGTTTCCTCATACTCTACTCTTAAAACCTGCACACAGGAAAGCCAAGAATGGAGTGGAGCAGGTAACCCACCACCCTCTGCACTCCAAAGGTCTGCTCTGGGTATTGCCCCTCCTCATCTGCTTCCTTAAGATTATCTTTCTGTGCTGAATCATGTAGGAAAAAATGACATTTTTTCTCTGATGTGACAGGGCAAAGAGCACCTGTGAAAATCAGGTCTGAGATATTTGATGGTAAAGGGAGTATTTTGGGTAATTGCAGTACCAGCCACTAGACTGTACCATACCAGCTGTGTGGGATATGGACTTTGGAAATTTTTGAGGCAGGTACTGTTGTCATCTGAAATCAGAACAGCTGCAATTATGTTGTGACAAGTGATAAGAATTTTCTATTTCAGGAAACATTTGCTTACACTTGGGATGTGTTGATCAAAAGCTCTGGGGTGAATCACAGTCTTCCTTCAGGAAGAATTTTTGTCTAGACAGCAGGGTATTATTCCTTGTGCCCCCTGTGAGTACTGGAACTTTAATATTACCAATTTTGAATTAAAATGAATGGTTCAAGTTATAATTATTGATGCATTGTTCTTCCCAATTTGAATAAACATTATGCTATTGCCTGTCTAGAGTATACCCTAATTGTAGAAACTCTTCATTCTATTAATCTTAATTACCTCTGCTTCAATACTTGAAGGCTGGGGACGGAGTCAAAATAAAAGCCATCAAGAAAACATTTGTTTCTAATTGTCAAATGGCCAGTGGCTTCAATGGAGGTACACAGCTACCCTGTGGAGTGTATAGAATTGGGGAATAAAGAGCTTACGGAAGTTTTAATGGGGTCTTTTTCCCTAGAGTTAGCTAAAATTTTGCCCTGCCTTTTCCCAGTGGTGATGAAATAGGCTGTTCAGGTCCTATGTGCTTGGTCAAGATGTGTGCGTGAGAAAGACAAATCATAATTATTTTCTTGGAGTAATTTTTTTTTTAAAAATCCTCAATTATCGTTAAGTTAATTTAAAGGGAACCTTATATTGGCTGTCAGGATCCAATAAGAAATTATCCCCCTATCCAAACAGGTATCTCCCTCTGCTTTAACTTGACCCACCCCAAATTGTATTTCTGTCAATCAGCACACGTTCTCTCCATTGCCAGCATTCCTGTAACCCTGGTGCCAGTACATCTGTCCTAGCTTGTCATGGCTTATGAACACTTGTACCATTCAGTCTGTGCAATACTCACCTGGGAAAACAAAATGATATGATAGGGGCAAGTTCATCTTTCCACTGGCTTTCACCAGTTGCAAGGAGTCATCTCCTTGTTGCTTTCAAATTTCTCCAGATTAACCCTCTTCCTCCCTGCTCTGCCTGGATCTATAAAGTGGTACAGTGATAAACATTATTAATATTCAGTGTAAGTCACACTATATCTTTGTGTGACAATTTAATTTCAAGAAAGGGCTTTACAGAGTTCTGATGTAAAGAGTGCCATCATTCATTCCAGTAATATTAAATTGTTTTGTTCAAATTTTTCTTTTTTATTTTTTTTTAAATCTTCTGCTTTTGGGGAAAAAAAAACAAAAAACACCTGCTGTTGTAGTTAGCAGTTTCATCTACCAGAAGTAAAAAGCTACTGCATTTCATAGATTATTATATCTCCTATTTCTGTTAGCATCGCATTAACATAGCACCATTGTGCTAAGAAAAAGGTCCTGCACATGAACAAAGCTTGAAGAGCAGTGAGATGTATCATTCCAGCTGGGAATGAGTGTCTATTTTCACTGGTGATAACAAACACAGACTCTGCTCAGTCTGCATCCCAGGATGGTAGTTGTAAAGGAAGAAGCAACTTGGTAAATGCTGTGAAATGGTTTCTGACTCTTTCCAGTGAATTGCACTGGAAATGAAGGCACAGGTTTGTGACTCTCCTGTTCTGAGGAGACCCCACAGGAAAGCATGAAACAAAATTCTAGTAAATTTACCAGGAGTTGTTTTTTTTTTTTTTTTTGTATCATCAGTGGTAGTTGGGTCAGCCCCCAAAACTGAGTTTTCTTTTCCTGGGGAAAACCAATTTTTGAACAACACAACATCAGTCTGTCAGCTTTTCACTTGCATTATTTATTCTGGTTTTAAAGTTTAAGGTAATAAAGTAAATTGGGGGTGATCTCTGTATCTGCCCAATCTATTCCATAATGAATTTTTAAATAATTTGAAGTGCTACAATGACAAATACTTTACCCCTTCAGAGACACCTAGCTTAATGTACTTTTCAGGACTGATAAATAGAGCTGGCACTTTTTGACATCAGCCTATTCCCTTGAGTGAATTTTAAGTTGCATTGTGTTCACTGTGGGGCCATCTTCTGGTCAGTTTGCTGCTATAAATAAGCACACTATTTATAACTGTATGGAAGAGAAAATGTGCATTAGAAACATGTATGGTATCTACTGGAAGTGCTAATTAAATTATTTGGTGAATACGTGCCTCACTGATTTAAATACGTTGAACACTTCACAATATTATTTTAAATAAATGAACATATGCTCTCTTCTCCCTTGCTACCACTCTTTCTCATTATCCTGTTAAACACCTTAATTTTAATTGACTCTTCTGCAAAGGCAAACAAAAATATCAAAATTCAGAGCTCCATGTAGAATCTGTGGCATTCTGGAAACAAATAGCATCTCCTGTAGTCTTTTCCTTTTTCTTGATCAATTTCTCCTATTGCAAAAAATCCGTGGTGTATACAAAGCAAGCAGTGACAGATCATGTATGCAGGTGTTTTATTCAGATTTACCATTAAATCACTGATTCTTCTCCCCTTTTCTACCTAGTTTTTCTTTTAGCTTTCATGAATGGAAAGCTAGTTAGAAAAATGAAGATATTTCTATGATGTACTGTACAAAGAATTCACCCTTGGTCTTAAGAGCTACTTGCAAACTTTTAGATGTCACAAACACGTCATCCACAATCCATTGCCTGTCTTTATAATCCATGGAAAATACCTAAGTGCAAAGCTATTGTGGTTCTTGTATGTCCTATGTTATACTCAGTTTGATTTCTACCCTACAACAATTGTTTTCTGTTTGTAAAACCAGCAGTGAATGATCTTGCAAACCTCCGAAGCCAGGCTGTAGATTGAGGTATTCGTATTTGTTGAAGGCATATTTTTTATCCAAGCCTGTGCAATAATTACAGCCTGTTCTTTACTCCTATATGTGTTCATCTGTGCAGTTTCAGCAGAATAATCTTTTTTTCTGTGTGACAACTGTCTACGGGTTAAGATGCTTATTAACAGCATTCTCCAAAACTTGCACAGGAGTCAAAGCATAAAACATGGGATGGAATGATTCCTGCCCACTCTGTGCTTTGGGTTCAGCCAGCAATAACTGAAAGAAGTTTAAGATTGAGGGTAGTTACACAGGCAAATGGCCTCAAAGTGATGATGAGGATGGTGTGTGATGATGATGATGCTGATGATTATTATTATTACCTGTAATTAAAAGTGTTAAATCCGTAGTCACATTGCAGGTTCCATGCCCTGCCCTTGGCCCAAGAAAACACTGATAGAGCACAAATAGTAAAGTCCCATCAGTCACTGTTTGGAGAAAGGCATCCAAATAATATGGATTCTAAACATTCAGCCCTGCTCACGGGGGAGGTGCTGCCATTAAAGCCTATAGGGAAATCACTACAGATTGGGGTTTGTATCCTGTCTGAAGAATCCTTTAACCACAGGCTTGCTGCAGGAGGCAGAAGATGGTAAAACCCTAAAAAGCTGGGAAAGGACCACCTAGATTTGAACTTTTTGATTTTCTGTCCCTCTTACCATCCATTTTCCTTGGCAGTCCTGAGTATATAATCCTGAAGTGTGTAATCTCTTGGTTGCTCCTTTTTTTGTTAGCTTGGTTTTTTGTATTTTTTGAAGCTTATAGCAATCATTTTGCAGGGATAAAAAATAATTTATACCATACCTGCTTTCATTTCCTCATGGTGTTCTGTAGGTTGTGTCTAAGAAGTACCAATGATCACATCATCTGTTAGGATAAATTAGCACAACAGCTGTGTTCCAAAATAAACAAGAATAAACTGCTGTACTTGATAGTGCATTTGTGGAAGAAGGCTGTGGAGGTGCAGATTATAATAATCAGGATGACTGGAAAATTAGGGGGATCATGGCTGGTTTTCAGTGTCTGTATAGTTTTTCCAGTTCACAATGTCATTGTTTTTGTGCTCCATCCTAATTTTGGATGAACTCGAGGTTTATCGCTGAATGGAGTTCTGCATTTGGGATTTCTTTCAGACTCCGAGTCCTTTGCTCTTTCTTGTTTTCTCTTGATTTTTCAACGTTGCTGCTCAATTGTTGTTTCTGGAAAGGTTTTTTACCTGTTGCAAAGACAAATCTTTTTAAGGAAATTGTTGCCAACATAAGCATGAAGTGAGGTTTGGGGCATTTACTGAAAAAAATGTACAGGGTTTTTTTTTATCCCACAAAGCAGAGCAGAGGACAAATTTGTGTACAGGTAAAACACTAGCAGAATATCTGAGGGACAGATGAAGTTCTAAAGACATTTGTTACAGAGTGCCTGAAGGCAAATGTGAAGATGAGGAAAGGAAAGAGAATTGCAGCTCCCAAAGCAGCGGCAGTTCTGATGTTTTTAGCTAGCACACATCACAATAAAAACTTAGAGGTGTGTTTGTGTGCATGCATGCATGGAGGTACTGCAGTGGAGATTTAAGCAAACAGTATTGTACAAAACATTGGTATAGGTTATTCATTGCTGGATAATGCTAAAGAGAGAAGCATCTTTACTTATTAAATGTTGAAAAAAAAAATAAGCAAAGAGGGCCATTACCTCATAAAAGAAAATTGTAATTCTCTCTTTTCATGTACAGCTACATGTCCCTCCTTGAAATTTTGGGGATAGCCTGGGAAACTCTCTGTGGTGGACAGTTGTACAGGCGCAGTGAGCTTTGTCTTTTGGTGTCTTGTGTCAGGCTTGGTGGCAGCACTGTCACTGTTAGCACGAGGAGGAATATGGTTATAAAGTGGGGTAGGATGGACCCAAAATCTTGTAGACTTAATGTCCTCTAGGTTGTAGCCACCCATCTCTGAGAAGAAAGTAATGTTGGCAGTGTAAACAATGTCTGCATGGACATAAAAGCAGTGAGGAGGAATGATGCCAACCCATCATTCTGTGGGGTTTTTTGGTCGTTTGGTTTTGGGGCTTTTTTTCTGGCTAGAATCACACAATGGCATGAAAGGCATTTAAAAAATATTTATGTTTCTGAATTTCATGCTCCTACATCAAGAGTGCCCTAAACTATGATACTTATGGGTTGCAGCAGGTCCCTCTCAAGCACTGTGTTTGAATTGTTCTGTTCTGATAACCAGAGGCTGAGATCCAGGGGCCCCTTAACATCGTTCTATAAATCATTTTCCATGACCCAGTGGAAAATTTCTGGTTTACACCAATTCACTCCTGATAAATGCAGTTTAGGGACACTTGTTCATAAGTGCTCAGGGGCCATATCTACTAATAGAAGTAGACAAGTGTGGATCATAAAGAAGCCAGATATTCAGCTGAACAAAACCATGTGGAGTTCCAAAAGTGGAAAAAAATATGAGATTGCAGTGTTCAACACTTAATTTACAGTACTTTTTAACAGGATAGTGTTGTCTTTGTCCTTTATACCTGCGTGGAAGCCGCAAAGGTTGAAAATCATAGAAAAAAATTGTTGCAGAATGATTTCCATGCTGATATCTCCATTTTCCTCCAAACCTGGCTGAAAAGATATGGGTGAGTGTTGCTGTGTTTCTCATCTCAACCACAGAAGTGAAATTCTGGGGTCCCCTCTTGTCTCTGACTTCTGACTGACTCGGTGCCCACCACTGCAGTGCCTGAGCCTTTTGGCAGCATATTGAGAGATGTCAGTGATGCCTGTTACATGTGCCTCATCCTCTCCTCTCTTCACTGTTTGGCTGGGTTTTATTAGATTTCTGTGTGGCATACATATGTCCAATTCATTAAGACAGGTTGAAATATGGCTTTCTTTTGGAAGTCTGCAGAAAACGTTGAAGCCTGTGATAGAGTCGAAAGTGTTGATGCTGCAGGGTTGTACTTCACAGCCTTGTAAAGCCCCTCGAGGAAGCCTGTCTCCTGCACAAATGAGATTTACCCTTTGCAAAGACAGTTCCTCTGTGCTTGAGGAGCAGCAATGCCTGTGATCCTCCTCTCAAGTTTTACATGCTCCCACCACTCCTGGATATCTTTCTACATGAGCCCCTATTTGCATCCATGGCCTAATGAATCTCAAACCTTCATATTGTAGCTTGCCAGTGCTCGGACAGTGGAGGATGACTGCTGCAGGGTATAATTTCCTCTGCATATGTAAAACAGGTGAGCAGCCTCCAGCCAAGCTGAAAATTTACTGCAAAAAATCTTCAGCAGTGAGAACACTTTCTCCTTCCTAGTGCCAGAGACATTGGAGCCATGATCGGTTACTTGTTTTTTCTAGAAAGTACACACATTTTTTGGTAAAAACTAGGGAAAGTGGATTTTTTGATGTGCTGCATGTAGGAACAAAAGAAAACAAAAAATTGAGCATTCTTTCTGGTTTCTTCATGAAGAGTACTGAGCACTGTTTTCATGTTTTGTAGTCTATATAAACTCAGTATAGCCCTAGAATTCCCACTTACCATATAAGAATTATAGCTATAAAATATATGGAAACATTTATTCCCCTGAAACACTGGGGCTGCATGCTTTCCTGCCTATGGAAAAGAACAGTCATTCTCTTTCCAGGAGCCCGTCGCCAAAACTTGGAGTCCACCTCCAAAATTTAATACGGTTTTTTTTGCTCACACACAAATGTGCCAGCATAGAAAAGTCTTGGTGGTTATTACATCCCCTGGGCAGCCTCTCATCTGCACCTGAAACACTGGGACTGCCTGCTAGGGTTAGAGATAGGGTTAGTGTTAGGTTTAGGGCTAGGATTAGGGGTTAGGGTTAGTGTGACATTAGGATTAGGTTCAGGGTTAGCATTTGTGTTAGGGTGAGGGGTTTAGGTTTCTGTTTCCTAAGAGAATGTATTTTGGAGCAGGCTTCATAGGTCACCTTGATTCAGCCCTAACTATATTCATTTAAAAATATTTGCTGTAGTGGCCGTTTCAGCTTCTTACAGCCTGAGTTTGCTTGCTGTGGATATTGCTCTGGTTGCATGGATCATTGAACAGAGAACAGATATGCCCTTTGTTGCTCTCCTCTAATAATCAGTAAGGAAGTTGTAACTTATGTTTCCCTGTAATGAGGTTCTCAAAAAATCAAACAAGTGAACATGCAAACAAAAAAACTTCTGTGTAGCTCATGGGAATAGATGCTCTCTGAATTTTCTTGCTGACCCATTCTCATTGCAAGTGCTTATGATTTGAGTCCCATGCCATTAAATCATGGAATGGATTCACATTTAAAATTTGCATCTCTGTTGTTTTCACTTGCTTATCACTGTGTGTTTACCTTCATACACTTGAAAACTGCAGACTCCAGTTTTCATGCCTAAGAAAAGAAAACACATGGAAAAGCAAGTTCTCATGCACACCTAAACTCATCAATGTCAAAAACCTCTTATGCTTCTTTTTACAATCAGAATTCTTTCCTTCAAGATCTTCATACAGCAATGGTGGCTCTGATGACACTATCTTAAACAGCAAATAACACTTAATAGCTCTAATGAAATCTCATCAAGAAACTTATCCCTAAAAGGTATTTTCCTTGGTGTGTGCATGTAAAAATAATCCAGTTTCAAATCAAATTTGTTGCTATCAATTCCTTTGATGTTACTGTGTTACTGAGAAATATAAAATCATCATTCTAAGTCTGTGTTTCCTACTCAAAAGCAAAGGACTCCTGTCTTATTCCAAATACTGAAAAAGTTTCTGTTTATGGGCATCTTCATGGTGTTCTGCACCACTGCATGTGTGATATAAGGCACCACGTTGCTCATTCAGATCCCTGGCCTCTCCTCCAACTAATGTCTCTGTGACACTAAAGGTGTCTGCTGAAAAAATTAACTCAGATATGACAAATAAAACCATATTAAGAGATTGCATGAGAAAACAGTGATGCAGCCATCAGTAGGCAGCCTGTGTTTCTACCCCCTGTGTCCTTTCACTATCCAGCAAATAGGACAGTTCAGCTTTCCACACAAATTTGCAGCAGACTCTGACAATATTTCCGTAGCTTCAGCGTGAGGTATTTTCAGTAGCTTTGGAAACAGGAGATCTAATATTGAGTTAGAATTGCTCTGGATGGACAAGTGCAGAATTCACCTGCCGGCACTGAATTTAGGTTGATGGCAGCTTTCACTTTCGAGGTCACTCTCAAAGCTCTCTCTTCTTCAGGGATAGATGACTCGGTCTGGCTTAGCTTCAGCAACAGCCTCTAAAACCACATCAAACTGAGCTATATAGACCACTTCTTACAGCAGCAACCTCAGCCTTTTCCTCATCCTCTGTCACTTTGTTTCCTCTGGAATAAGTGGGAGTAATTGAGGTGGAGTGATTTTTTTGTTACAGAATGAATCCACTATGCAGGCTTATTTCTGTAGAGGGAAAAGCTTTTGTGTAAGGGCCACCTTGTCTGTGCCATAGCACTTAGAGGTGTTCAAACAAACCTCAGCCTTTTGCTTAGTCCTGCTGTCTGCCCAGGCAGAGCTGCATTGATGAGGGGCCACCTTGGGAAGCAGGGTTGCCACTCTGGGCTCCACGTGTCCCTGGATGAACTAGTTCCTTTTCCATAGTGTCCCTTGCAGCAGCGAAGCACAAAAAGTAAATGTCATGCTGGCTGTCACTGCAGCTCTTCCATAGCCAGCAAGCCTTGTGACAGCAAGCTGTTAGCCAGGATGGTTGGGTACCAGAGGAGAGGCAGCCAGCAAAAACAGCTTTCCCTTGATGCTGTACCTGGGAGCAGAGTGGGAATATCCTGTTTGCAATACAGTTTTCTGGGTTGGAAACAAAGGGGAAGAAAACTGGGGAGACTGAAGGCTTACTGCTCTAAGAGGGTGAACATTGCAGTCGGATTCCCTACAGGGCTTTTGCTTTATGCTGGCTCACAAGCTAAGACAGAGGGGTTTTTCCCAGTTCAGAAAGCCAGGACTGTGGTAGAACCCCCAGAGCCCAGACCCACAGAGGACTTCAGGAATACCTGTTGATGCCTGCTCACAGTTTTCTTTCCAGGACAGGATTGGTTTTGATCTTGTGCTCATTCCACTCCCCTTGCCATGCAAAGGGTTGGTTGTTGCTTTACACCTTCAACTCGTGCACAGGTGGTACAAGGGGAAGTGCTCAGAGTGCCTCGTGCAGAGATGTGGGAAAAGACATCCTCCCTCCCCAGCCACTCCCTTCCTTCTCACTGCATCTGAAATCTGGCCAGGATTACACACGGATTATTGTCGTGGTTAAACTCCAGCCAGCAACTCAGCCCCGTACACTCAGTTCCCCCTGGAGGAACGGGGGAGAGAATCAGAGGAGTAAAAGTAAGCAAATGTGCAGGTTGCAAAGGGGCAGATTGAGACAGAAACAGTGCAATAATTGAAATAAAATTAAAATCATGAATTTTAAAGAAAAGCGAAGTCGCAAAAAGAGAGTGAAATGAAACTCGAGAAAAACAAGCGGTGCAAATGAAAGACAATTTCTCCCCACCAGCAGACCAATGCCAAAGCAGCATCTTGCCCCCAGTTTATAGGCTGAGCATAACGTCATATGGTATGAAATATCCTTTGGCCAGTTGTGGTCAGTTGTCCCCTCCCATAATGTTGTGAATCCCCAGCTTGCTCACTGGTGGAGCAGCATGCCAAGATGAAAAGTCCTTGACGCAGTTTAGGCACTGCTCAGCAGCAATTAAAACATGTTATGAACATATTATTGGCATCCAAAATCCAAATCACAGTACTATGCAGCTACTAGGGAGAAAATTACCTCTGTTCCAGCAGAAACCAGGACAGTATCCTTTAAATAACACCAAGAGCAGGGACAGGAAAATTGTAGCACATTTCAATCACAGAAGGCTCAATAACGAGGCTCGCTTTTGGATCCATTGTGGCTTTTTCCAGCCTGAATGCTCTGGGGTCAGGGATAAATTGGGCTGGTTTTGCCCTGAAAATATTATGGCTAATGACATAATGACTGAACCTTCCTAGGAAAAAGCTTGATTTTTCTTTTAAACTTTACTTTTTTTCTCCTGTCTCCCAGCCTGCTGCACATTCTTCACCAATAGTTCAACTGGAAGACAGAACAAACAAAGCAAAACCCAAAAGGGCTAAGCTTTTATGGTTCTTTTACTGTAGCAATTAAATTACTGCAGCACTGTATTGCACCAAATGATGTCAACATTGAGACTGTGGTGTGAACCTTTGTTTTGGGAGTGAAACTAGAAATATAAATCTTGATGAGGGAAGAGTTCAAGTCATCATTATCTGTCCATTTTCACAGAGAAAATGGACAAATATTGTTATATGTTTCATCTCAAGGTCTTCCTAGTTTAAGGGCTCCTGGCTTTCCTAACATAAAATGTTCTCTGAAAACAATAAAAAAACCAGTAATAAAAAGAAAAAATATCTCTAAGCAAACAACAGGCTGTTATGAAAGGACTTTGTTCCATTTAGATGCTATTTTTCACTGCTATTACTTTTTCTATTAAAATTTTTCAAAGCAAGAAAGGATTCCTCACTGCAGCTCTTCCCTTGAAAAAGCAGCAGTCAGACTCCTATCCAAGGTGGAATTTTTGGGTACTAATTCAACATAAACAAAAAATGAGGACAAGGAATGCTGGGTTTACCACCTGCCTATCAGTTTTTCCATCAATCAACAAATTTTTGTTTGTGTTCTGAATTATAGCCCACAGGTAGGGAACTGACTTAAGCATGACCTATGATGCAAAATAAGAGGAATTCAGCTAAAATCATCAGGTACCAGACATACTTGCCAGGCTGAGGGCACAGCCTAAACCAATTAGTCCCTGGTTCCTGCAGCTCTGGCACCTATCACACCAGTCTGTGTTCTAACAGTTGTGATTGCCCAGAGCTGCAAAACCCAAGGTCCCTTCCCACTTTAACATTCCTCTCTCAAGTCATGCCCTTCTGACACCAGGAGGACTTGGAGTGGAATGCACTAAATTAAAAATATTTGTCCCTTATGTGTCTTGTAATTTTCAGGTCTGGGAATTCTCTAAGCATTTACTAGATCTTAATGTTTTATAAGAAAATCCTGGGTGAGAAGAGGTGTTTTCCTGCCTCTTTGCTTTTTTTCATCATGTTTCATTTCATGATTTGCTTTTCATCTGGGAAAATTACACCGTTCTAAGTTTATTTTCATTTCTGAGGCAGTTTACTGAGTGACAGTGAGTTTTTATTGTTGTCTTTCTTTCTTCATCTTAAAATATTTATGTTACAAGTATTGTTGGACATATGCCTTAATTGTATTGTATAAATAACAAGACTTCTCCCATAGAGGAAAACATAATGCAGAGTTAATGTACTTGCATATTTTCACCCCAGGGCTGCATTTGATCCACACTGTTGTGACAACCACACTGGCCTTAGCAGCTAAATGAATCTCTTCCTCCTAAAATGCAAAATCCTTGCTAGTCATTTCAAGATAGAGCAAATACCAGCCACGATTGTGCAAAAATATGTGTTGCTTCCAGATTATTAGTGTGTGATGCGTAGGCATACCAATCTCAGCCTTTGAGGAGTGTCATGTTGAGGAAACACTGAGAGCAGAGAATCAGGGAAGGAGTGAGCAATAGCCAAGGGCACTCAGTTGCCACCAAGGGACTGGTCAGTGATGAGCTGTGCTTGGGGAGAGGGGGAAAGCAGCACACAGGATCATGGCTGGGGAGAGCAGACACGTGCACATGTGATTATCCTGCATCTTTTTTTCCTTCTCTCCCATAACAGATATGCTTCCTGTATAGCTCTTTTGGTAAAGTATTTGATATAAGTTTTGGTGTTCTTTTCATGAAGCCTCTGAAGGCACAGGTAAAGGCTTCAGCCCTTTCTAGTTCACATTTTCAAGCTTAGTTGCAGTGATGACGGGAAAAACGTTTTTGAACAATTTTTTTTTGAAGTGCTCTGGTGGTGCTGTTGGGTCAGCAGACACCTGCAGAGCTGCTGGTGCCCATCTGCCACCACACAGAGATGTTCCTCTGGAACCAGGAGGAGCCTAGAGCACATAAGGCCCTCAGAAGATTCTCAGGCAATCTCCCCAGGGTGGTTTCCTCACCGCTGCACACCTCTTCCTAGTCCAGGGAATGCTCGACATCAGTAGAGACTCGCTGGTGTTCACAGGATTTCTTCAGAAAGCAGAGAAGAAAAACATTCCTATCAAATGTGCCATTCCTTTAGGTTTGAAACCATGTTCAGCTGCTGTAGCTTTCCCCATCTCCTGCTTGTTTGATGTCAGATATTTCACCTGCACTTTCTGATCTGAGGGAAATGTTGTATTAAACTGAGGTTTTGAAGAGCGTCCTTCTTCAGATTCCCCTCGAGAGGTCTCATCTCAGCCTGGTTCTCTCTGCACTTTTGAAAGCATGAATGTTCTTAAAAGCCCCACTAATGTGAGGTTCATTGGTGCAGTCTATGTTTCTAGTAATTTTTCTATGGTAAATTAGACTTCCTCTGTAATCATAGTGAAACAGAGAAGGAATGAACTGTAACATGGGGAAGGTTTTCTGTGCCAGTTTGTATGTCTGGATAGCTCTGCAGATGGTACAGGGTTTAAAAAGATCAAGAACATTGATCTTCATTCTAAGACCCTGAAAAAAAAAATGAATCTGGTTTATGTCTTGTGGAAATCTCCCAAGTCGAATGACACAGAAATAAAGGGAGAACTGCTGCATTTTCTGCAACCTTATTTTGCTGGAAGAAAGCACAGGAAGCATTTTTGGAGGATTATTTCTTGGTTTGTTTGTTTTTCTTGGCTTTGTCTTGCATTTACAAAACTGTTGGGACGGATTGGGATGATCGTTGGCTCTAATGTGTTTTATCTTCTCATCTACATGAGAAATTTCATGCAAGCCAAACTCAGATAACAGAAAAGTGATAGCTGATTAGACCTGGTGGTTAGGTTCTGCTTGATTCTAGTAACTGAGAAATGCTTGGGACAAATTATGTTAAGACTTCTTGCCTTTGCATTTTAAATTAATATATTATCCACACTGGAAATGTTAGCATCCTCCAACAATGCTGGGAAGGGCAGTGCCAGCATTGCAGGTGGTTCTAAACAGAAAGGGACTCAAGCACCTTCGCTCCTTAACCCTTCTGCCTCATTTCTCAAGGATGGTCTTCTATGATTTCTCACTGAAATCAGGTTTATCAGAGGGGCAATTTAATAGGTTCTTCTGCACTCAGGCGTGGCATTACAGCACGTGTTTGCTTGGTTGCCAAACTTGGGTTTTGCTGCTGGTAGACCCTTGCTTTCTGTGCCTGTGCACCTGCACTGCCGCAGGAAAAAGCTTGCACTGTGGTTGTGCAAGGGCCCTCCTGCTTCAGTGCCACTGAACTCCAAGCACCTCACTGCCAACTTTAACACAAGCAAAAAAAAAAAAAATTCTGCATTTCAAACCGTAAAAAAGATGCAATCTATCTCAAAGCCAGGAACTGAATGCTTTCTAATAAATGTCCATCTTTCCTGGGGTTTTTTGGGAGCATTATTTTCTTATTTAAATGAAATTAAATTTTATTGTTGAGAGGAATCTGGTGGAAAAAAAAAAAAACCGTGTTAAAATGGCATTGAAGAAAGCAGTGCTGAACATAACAATCTATTTCTGCATAGCTGGGGGGGGGGGATTAATGTATTTGCCTTGAGCTCTTGCATTACTATTCCCAGCTACTGAAAAACAAAAATCATAAGATTTCAGTTTGGTTTGGGTTCTATTTTTTCTTTTGAGCAGTTTGCATAGCCCTGGGTGATATGCTTACTAGTTAGAATTTAAAAAGCCATTAATTTTTACCTAATTTATTTCTACCCCTCTAGGCTCTTACTTTCTTGAAGGAAATAAGGAGGGCTCTTAGCAGCCTTTATTTTGATGTATTTTTTTTTCTTTTTTTTTGTTCCCCAAGCATGCTGAAGCTGTAGTGGCTGGGCACAGATCCTGACTCTGAACCCAGACTGACCCATTTATTACTACAGACTCATGTAGATCTCAAAAGCCTTTTCTTTTTTCTCACACATGTATCAGTAATGCACAGATTTTGGCATTATTACAGGGTGAAACCAGGTGAAAAAAAGCTTTATTTTCTCTTCCCAGTAAACCATGTGACCAAAAAAAAAGAGAATCAGGTCTCTTCTGAGTACTTTTGTTTCCCTCTCTTCATAAAAATAGCAGCATTTGCTCCCTGAATTACTTGGGGATCTTTTATCACAAACTGCTGCTGCTTCCCAATGCCAAAATGTGAGTAACTCAGAGAATGCTGAAGACAAAGTATTTCACACACAATATACAAAATTTTGGGCTAGCCCAGTATTTGGACGGCCACTTGAGACAAAGTTCAGAGGCTTTTATTTAACAGGAAGAAGAGTGCTTCTTGTGTCTCCCTGTATGATTGTGTTTGTCATGGTATGCACAATTCCTACTAGGTTTTTCCTTTCTTTTGTATTCTTTTGGCTAGGAAAACATGAGGGTATGGTATTTGTGAAGGCCTGCACAAAGATGATGGTCTTTGTCTGGTGCAGAGACCTGGTTTCTGCTGATACCTTCTCGTGATCACAATGGGTGTGATGGTGGGAGTCCTGCTCCCATCCAGGCATGAGAACCTAAAGAGAAGAGGGCAAGAAAGGGGCAGACCTTGCTTAGCACTGATCTTTGCAGGCGGCAGAGAGAGAGGCTGAAACACCCACTGCCTGCTCCTCTGGGGAGGATTAAAATTAGTCTGGTCACAAAGAGTCCAGGTGAGCAAGGATGGAGCTGGAGAACTGTTCCAGTTTTGCTGCTTCAGCACAGCAAGGAGGCATGAAAACAAGGGCACTGCTCACCCCAGCCTGCTCAGCAATGCCAGCATAACCCACTGCAGGAGTTGTAAGGCCAGAGTCAGGTTGCTTGTGGGCTGGGTTTGCTGCTGGGAGTGTGCTGGTGATGCAGCTGTACCCTTGGCAAGCACCTCTGCCAGATGATCCTGCCATGAACTGCATTTTCCACAGATTTGCATGAGCATCTGGTATTTGGTTAGTGACTCTAACTGCGTTTTATTCCTCTCTTGGAAATTGAGAGGCAGTTTTCCTGCAGAAATTTGTAAAAATGGGTGACACAAATTCATAGGGCCCAGCCCCCTCCCTTCTTCTCTGCCTCACTCCAGTAGCATTCCCAAAGTGGTTGCCTTTGGAGAGACCTTTTTGGGAGCATGCATTATCACAAGCTCTTGCTTGTACTGGATAAAATTCATCCAAGGTGCTTTGAAACCATGGATTGATGGCTGTCCGAGTCTGGAATGCTCGGGGAGGTGGATATTGGCAAATGCACTGGGGTGGTTGATTGGTACTTGGCAGCCACAGTGTGTCCACACTCTGGAATAGGTGAGGAACAGTTTTCAAAGATAAAATGGTATCCCTCTGAAGGGTCTTATATTTGTGACACCAAGCTCTTGGACATTGGGCATTAAAGGTTCTTCTTGTGTCCTAGGAGACAGTTATTGTGCAAGAATTGTACATCCTGAAGGATGCTGATCTTCTAAGGAAAGTATTGCCTTTAGATAGAAGGGTTAAAGTGAAAGACATGAATCCCTAAATTCTTGTAACACAGTTAATAAGATAATTGTGGCTGTTTATTTGTATTTTTAAAAGGCAGCAGGTACATTGGATGTATTTTATTTCAGGATATGGTGCATATAAATTGAATACATTTCTGCTCTCTATTAAATCTAATTCACATTATATTTATTTTGCTTTCAATTAACAACTCAACTAATAAAGATGCAAACAAGCTAAACAGTTAGAAATACTTATGTATTCATTCTACCTTATTTACTCAGACCTACTCTGGTTCCTTTAGGTGGTGCCCCGAGATTCACCTACCTCCACCAAAAACCCACCAGAAGAAAAACTTAGGCAGACTCTGATCTTGAGCATTATTGTTTGAGTCCAGGGTGAAGAAGCCTCTGTTATGAGTAGATTAAAATGTTCCTTTGCTGTAAGGGCTTCCAGTCAGGGAGGGAAAACAGCCCATCTGGAGAGCCATGTGTGTGAGGCAGCCAGTGACCATGGCACACACCTGGTGGCCTCTCAGGTACGTCACTGCTTCACCAAATTTGCTCATTGTACTAAATCCAAGCCAAAGCATTACCACTCACTCTCCTGCCTGGACTGCCATATACAAATGATGCTACAGCTCAGCACACTGCTTTCATCAAAATTCAGTTGTACTTATTTTCTAGAAGCTTCCACTTGCTGTCAGATTGACTCTCACTAAATTGTCTCAGCTGCTTCTGAGTAGCCAGCAAGCAAAAATGTCTTTCCTACCAAATGAAGGGCTTTGCTTGAGAAACTACTTGATGAGAGCTAGGTCAAAAAGTGCTGATGTTTGACACTCTTTCAGCATATTGCCTTTTTCTTTTTCTTTTTTTTCTTTGTTATTGTAACTGTTGTAACTGTTCCATTTTCCTGGTAAATGATTAAGCGTGTACTTGTTCTAATTTTCAATGCCTGCAGGTGGTAGTGAGCAGAGCTGTCTCCAGCCCTGCTCTGTAAACAATACAGGTATTATTCGTCATGAAAATCACAGTGTAGCTTTCTGTAGCACAGAAAGTAGCTCTAGGCACTAAGCTTTGAATTGTGAAATAACTTTATAATTTAAATGTGGGCTCACGTTAACAAAAAAGAAACACCACAGTCAAAGTGGCTACTATGGCACAAATTGTTCATTCTGGCCAACAAGGCATCTGTAATTTGTATTCTCTTGGGTGGATAAATTCAGACTACAGGTGGTTAATACCTGAAAAATGCACTTGAACCAGCAACTCTTTTCCTGTACATCTACTATGAACCCCTGTTTCTGGGATTGCAGGGGATGGCCTTTTGTTGCCGAGTGGGTTCTGCTCACCAGCTTTCATCCAAAGAAAAAGGCTTCACAGCTGTACCATGGTGTACACCTCAGGATTGCACTGCTGTACTTTGAGTGGGGAACAAAGAAGGAAAATGTATTTGAACCTGGGACTACCTTTCAAATGCTTTACAGGCTTGCGTGGTCGGTTATAATTAAATTGTCTCATCATTTCAGTAATTAAATATAGTGTTGGTAAAAATAACTTAATCCAAGAAGTGTTTGTTGTCTTCACAAATGGTTTTGAAAGCTGCAGCTCCAGAGTTGGCACAACAGCCTTTCAGCAGTTAAAGATGAGTATAAAACACCCCCCCTAGACTATGAATTAAACTAAACAGGGGAAGTTTGCTGGGCAACAAGCAGATGAGGAGATAAGTGTAATCTTGCCTGTAACAGCCCTTCTGTATTTTCTAGCAAAGGACTAATAAAAGTGCTTAAAGGTGAGATTTGTTTGGATGAGATAGATGATATTACGATTTTGTCTGTAGATAAGTAACAGCAAGAAAGGAAATTCAGCAGCTACATGCATCAGTTCTGCCCAAACTGAGATTTCTGTGGTCAGAATTCTCTTTTTATTGACACACTTCTGATCAAGGCTTGTGACCACAGTGTCACAATCACACAGGAGTGGATGTCTGAGTGACAGGACAGTGCAGAGATTTTCAGTGCTTCTGCTTTGTGCTCACAAGATGGGGTCTCCCATGGCTGTTCATCTGGCAATGCACATGGATATTCATTCCTCAAGGTTAAGGAATTTCTGCTCCATAACTTTGAAACGTGTGTTTCTTCATAAAATTGATGCCTGTTCTATGAAAAAAGCAAAGCAAGGGTGCTTAAGTCAGTGATAACAGTCCTTTCTCTGCAACAAAATATTAGGCATCACTAAAGAAATCCTCCTGTTGTAAAAACATTAAAATATTAATCTCTTTTTCACCTTTCAAGCGACTGTGGGGGGGAGAAAAATGAAAAACAAAACTTCAAGACACCTGTTCAAACAACTTGCTAATGGAATGGGATCTTGTCTTTGTATTTAGTGCAGTAACTTTGGACTCTCAGCCCTTGCTTCAGTTAATGTTCATTAATCCATACACTAATTACTGAGTCTGACAGTGGAGATGTATAAATAGTGGATGCAAAGTGTGGACAGATGAAATTGGAGTTATCAGTGGTGTACTTTCAGGTGAGTAATAATTGATTCTGAGATTAATAGGTTTAGCTTTCCACAAGGTGTCAAAAATGTGGCAGAAGGGATTCTAATCACAGGGTGTTAGAGACAAACTGGTGTAGATGAAATTTCCCCTTTCAAGAGGAATTTTCTCTGACATTGAGACAACAGATCAGCAAATAATTGGAAGCAAACAATGCAAATTCATTGACATATTTGCAATCCGTTGCAAATTCAGCAGTATCTTTAGCGCACTAAGTTATCTCCACACATCTCTTTGACATTGTTAAGTATCTCTAATGACAAACATAAAGAAAACATGCTCTCTTAAGTGAATTTTTTGTGCCTTAATGCACACTAGTGCAATTCATTTTCTACCCCGTTAATTACTTTTTTGTGCTACATATATACATAGTGTAATTGTTACAAATAGCAGAGGTTTTTCTTATGGCAGCTGGTCTGAGCATTCCACCTTCATATGCTTTGTTCCTTTAGTCAATTGTAAAAAAGAGATGGAAATTAAAAAGGGTACATTTTGATCATTTGCACTCTGCATGCTCACTCTACGGGAGCACTGCCTCGCCCATCCAGGGCAGGTGGCAGAAAAGAGCTCACACGTCTTCTCTGTCACTTCAGCATCTTTAGGACAGAAATAAGATTCTAAACCCTACTTTCTATTTTAAAAGCCATAACATACCTAATAATAAATGCAAGTCAGGTATATTTTATGATCAAGAAAGTAAGAAATGCCCTATATCCAAAAGGATAAGAATTGTGAGGAAGTCAAAATTTCTAAATTCCCCTTCTCACCAAATGTGTTAAATTTCTGTAGGAGTGAATAAGACTTTTCTCCGTTAATCCCAAAATGCATAGAAAGCTTAAATCCTTTTGGGGTGGGGGGAGGGTAGGAGAGGCTTGACACTATTAGAAAATTGGGAGCAACATAAAATGAGGTTAGAACAGAAATTCTGAAAGCACTGTGAAACCCAAGCAAGGCATATAATTCATCTAATAAGTCTGGATAGCTCTTTTTTCTAAAATATGATGGTGTTTTCCTTTTCGGTGCCCTCTAGTCACCTGGAATGGCAATGCCTCACTCCTATCCACAGCCCAGCAGGCAGCTCCCAAAATGCAGCCTGCTCTGAGATGTGTTGCAGTCACTCCTTTGAGAAATCAAATGTTATTTAAGAAACTCTGAGTAAAGGTAAGGGCTTTCAGCAGGCTTCAGGAACCTTTTGAATATCTTTATTTGACAGAACACCCTACTACGTAGAAAACATGATCAAGCTTACAAGGCACAGGAATGAGGATTAAAAATGACAAGAGGGATTAGCCCACTGAGACAACAGATGAAAGTCACTACTTGTAACATGGGACTTCAAGTAATGATTTTTCAAAATCTACTGCTACTAATGGACTGTTGATGTATGGCTCCTAAAAGTCCTGACAGTTCAGCAGAGGTATTGACAATGTTTGGTTTGCATTGAAGTCATTGCGCTCAATTTCACTTTTTTTCCCCCTTATCTGTTTCTTTTTTTTTTTCTTTTCTTTTTGCATTAGCAAGTGGCAGTTTATTGAGCTCTTTCTTTTCTTTAGACACTCACTAGACCTAGGAAAACTGACAGAAGGATGAGCCATGAAGTTTCTCAGTGGTGAGCCATCTCCAGCTGCTGCACCTTTAGGGTAATGAGAGGATGGTAACTTGCCCCTACGTAGCCTTGGTAGGCAGCACCATTTGGCTTTGTGCTGCACTTTGCTGGACTGTATCAGAACTCACTGCCTTTTTCTTTAAGGCCAAAACGTGCCAAACAGATGACAATGTTAGTGTTCCTGAAACAGACAAAGGAAAATAGTGGTAAATATCATGTTCTGTGTAGGCTGGGCGTCCTCTGTTATCAGTCATAGGCACTTATTGCTGTATTTAAATACAGAATATATGGTGTAGCTGTATGACCAGACTCCTGGCTTTGTTCCATTGTGAGGACAGACACCAGGTACACTCCAGTTCTTATCAGACAGGTATCAGCTGGGTCAGGACTGGGTTCCTGTGGCGTGACAGGCGCACACACAAGCAGGCGCTTCAATCACGAAAGCACAGGCGCTTGTGCCTCTCTGTAATGACAATATTTATGACTAAATATCTGTTTGAAGGCTCTGTTTGCTGTGTAACTCCCTGGGCTGGCGGCTCACACCTATCTGTGAGTGTGCCTCACTTGTAAGAGAGGCACTGAAGATGAAAGGGAACCTTTACAGAGCTGAGAGTGGCCCATTCCCCGTGATGGGGAATCGGCAGTGAAATAAAAGCCTGTCTCTGTACAAACCACTCGTGCACCTACGCCGCCGTGGTAGCCCCCAGCATATATTTTTAGCATTAACACAGCATTTTCAAAGGTCTCCTCTCTATGAAGCAACCTTTCTTTATCCCAGACTTGCTATTTTTTTTTTTTTTTGGATGTCAATCTCTCATTCCCCAGAGTGCAAGCTCTTCAATCCAGCAATGCATATGTTACAGTAGCTGAAATCTTCTGACCTCTGAAAGGCCCGCCTGTGAAATATAATACCATGAACCTGCCATGATATTTTCATTATTTGGATAAAAATCCCACTGGTCCAGGGAGAGTTATGCTTCAATAAGAACCAGAGAAGTTCCCGTCAGCTCCCACCAGCACAGTACATCTGAGGGAGGAGTAAAGGCACAGTCGGTGTCTGTACTAATTCCATAACTTTTTGTAAGCAACACAACACCTCCCGGGCTGCCGCTGGGCTCACCTCTCCTTCTTCTAGACCAGCATTGAAAGGGAATGCATTAATAGGAAAGCTGGGGAAAAAAACAAACAAACAAAAAACAACAAACAAACAAACAAAAAACCAAAAAAACCTAAGGGGCAAGGAAAGGGTGGTAAAGGGATTGATCAGATGGGAGGCAACTTCATGGATCACATCTTCCTGGCAAAACTGAGCCTCCCCAAGATTAGTAGCTGGTGCCTAGGGTCAGATGTAGCTCTACTGCTCGTCACACCTACCTGCTTTCTGGAAGGTGTGTATTGGAAGGTCTACATTGGTTGATATCTTAAAAGATAGGAGAAAAAGTAGATTTCTGGACGAGTCAGCTCCTCCATTTTCTGTGGCACATAACGTACCAAGACTCACTCAACTGACTGAGCCTAGAATTTCCAGGGTCACTGAGGTCTCATTTCACCACAGCATAGGTGCCAAAAATACATCAGATTTTGGTAAGCCAGTACTTACCTTCTATTCCTAAAGTATTCTCTGAAGTGGATAATTCAGGAGACAGCTGCATTGCTTGATATAAAAGCAGCAATGTAAATATCTTTTAAATGATGTTCTTGCAGTTTTAGTAATAAAGAAACTGGCCTAAGAGAGAGGATGGAAAAGAAGGAATGCTGCTGAAGTTTATATGCCGACCTCTAGGTTTCATTAGCAGCATCAGTTTTATGCAAAGCTTGTCAACCGTCCTGAAAATTCACCAACTCTGTAGGAGCAGTTTCACTGAAACTTAAGCTGAAGGTGCAGTTTTGATTTGAGGTTTTTTTCAGTTACGCACACTTCAGACAGATAAAAACTCACCCCTGTCAAACAAACATGAACAGGCTATGACAACAAAAGCCTCCACCTTTTAGAAATAGAGCCAGTCCTCTCAGCTATACTTCGAACCTCTCAGTATAAATGCAGAAGAGTGGTGAAAACATCCTAACAAACCTGGCTCACAAGGACAGGATTTAGCACCCTTGACACCATTTTTAAAAGGTGTTCGTCTCAAGTTGCGTGGCTTAAGGAGGAAAATGTAATGATATGTGGAAAAAATAATTTAGAAAAAGCTTTTTTTAGTGCTCTGTGTAACGTGCATGTCTTTGTTATCTGTTTGCTCTTGGCTGTTAAGAAAAACGAGTAGTTAAATCACTCTCCGGGTCAAGTTATCTGGTGAGAGCTATTCCTCTAGGAGAAAACCGCATGTGTTGGCTTGGTCAGTTCAAGACACCAGAGGAACAATCACGAAAAGGGTATAAAGAGCCTGTCCTGGTGTGTGAAGAGTGAAGGCTAACAAGGAGGGGCAGGCTGGGATGCAGGGAGTGAGCTGAATTTGTGTCTGGGTATATCAGGATACCTAATGGATGATGGATGATGACAGCTGATAAGTGCAGCATATAGGTGGATTTGTTGGGGGTTTATGGTATACTTTTTCTTTTAACTCTTTGTCTGTAATACCCAGAATGACACAGAGCTTTCTGGAAGCTAATGGGTCTTTCTGAAGTCCAGTTTCTCACCCCTACTGCCCCTTGAAAGAACACAAAGGCAAGTGCTTGTGCCAAGGTCAGCTCTGTGGGGGCAATCCCAGCAAGTCACCATGGACTAGGAAGGCAAAATCGCATTCCTGGAGGAAAGGAAAGAGGTGATCCTGGCAAGAGAGGGGTGGGTTTATACATGGAGGCACTAATAGGAGGCAGGCAAAGATTTTAGCCCTAAATTATGGCACTTGGGTTTTCTCTTAAAACCATAGTGAGCTGCAGTTTTACCCTGAATTCAAAAATTATGAAAGGAAGCCTACAATAATAATTAGTTTGACTCAAAGCATGGTAATTTATGTGAAGTGGGCATAAAATTTAGACAGTGAATCACACGTACAATTCAGTAGGAGAGGATGGTTCATTAAGTCAGGGCAACCCCATTCATAAATTGATATGGCCCAAAATATTCTTTTTGAAGAGGATATCTCATCCTTTTCTGTAGCACAGCAGCACGTGTTAGTCAAAGAGCAAAAGCTGGTCTCAAGAAGGGGACGTATCTCCACCTGATAGTTCAGCCCTTAGAGACTACTGGTTCTCAACTTATAATTAACACTTCTCTGGTGTATAAAACACAGCAACACAAGTGTGGGGTCAAGCATTCAGCTTCTTGCAGCTCATCTTATTATCACCCTCTTGGAACATCTTAAGCCATGTAAAAAAAAGCGAGAAGGCCACATGGCCTGTGGCAGAGTGCTTTGCTGTGGATGGGCTTCACAGCCCCTGGACTCGTGCTGGCAGAAACAAAGCAGCGTGAAATTCCCTTAACCTCTTCTCTTCTGAGACTCAAGGGATGAATGGACTGAGGCAGCTCTCACAAGTTTGGTAAGACTAATTCTTATATAAACAGGCCTCCAAGCCTAATGTTTCAGGTTTGGGTGTCTGATTCATTGAGTGTGATTCTTCACTGAAAGCTGTGTCGGTATCAGAACAAACACCATCAAATCAGCAGACAACATTTACAATTAAAATTCAAATGCCTCACATTCAGGCCCTCTTTAATGTCAAGATTTTTTTTTTTAAATCATGTGATCAGCTGCAACTTTAATTATTATCGGCTGAGGACTACTATAAAAATCCTCTTATTCTTTCTTCAGCATCCTTGTTTTGAATCAGCTGCAAGGACACAAAAAACTGAAGAACAAAACATGAATAGAAATTTAATGTCCTCAACCAGGGAACACACAGTACAAAACTGAAACAGAACGAAGAAGAGAATAAATATTGGAAGGTGAATTATTTTCTGCACCTTAATAATGCAAAAATATACATAAATATATATACATATATAAATATAGAATCTTTTTGGACTAAATGCAAATATATGTCAATAAAAATTTTACTTATCTACTAAAAAGCATGTGTTTAAATGAAAGGTATGTTAGATGGTTTCTACACCATTTCTCCTGCAAAATATCTTGGGTTTTACTTGGCCAATTTAGAGACTTCCTGACTTCCACTGCTTTCCAGCAGATGAGGTTCTGACATGTATAATTCTCTATTAATTCCTCAAAGGAATTCATCTCTTTTTAAAGTAAAATGCAATAAAACTAATCAAGAAAATGTGTGAAAGCAGACAAATTTATCTAGACAAAATGTGTCAGCAGAAGGACACAGTCTCATCTGTGACCAGAAACACGGTTGATTTTTTTTGTTGTTGTGTGCTTGAACTTAGAAAAATGTTACAGTGGAAAATAATGTCATAGTCTGAAATCAAAAGCATTTAGGAAAATTGCAGATTTTGCCCTCACACTTGGTAAAGTACCACATTTAAGTACCTGAAACACCAGGAAGAGTAAAAAATTAACAATTTCAGGACTTTAGGATTAATGCTATCATTTTATCCTTTCTCTTCAGATGGAATATCATGGTTGTCATCTTAGTGGGCCTCAAAGTTTCTATTTGAACAGAACTGGAATCTGATTCTCTTCTCTCCTAGTAATGAGCTGTGGCTGGCAGTCTCTTGTGAAAATGATTGGTCTAAGTTGAGTTTTCAGAATGAGGCTCTGGCCAACTTGTCTGGTCTAATTAGCCCTCTCTGAAAGCCTAATCAAGAAGAGGCATGTGCCTTTTAGTGTGCCGAACTAGTTGATTTAAATCCTTTTAAGGAGTGCACAGTCATCTTCAACTCTGCTATGTGGTAAATTCATACCCTTTCCTTAGTGGAAGCAAAACTTTTCAGTGGGGCCACCCAAGTTAACAGCTCTCTGTTCAGATGACCTGTGCTGGACGGAGCGTGTTTGTCTCGGGGCATGGGGTGATGCGACACAGCCAATAACTCTCACATAACCCACTGCCAAGCCCTAGAATAAGTTGCTCTCATTTTTAACGAGGAGACAGCAGGATAAGGAGAGCCACAAGTACTCTTCACTTGATCCCTCTGTCTCCAGGTAAGTTCCACAAGGCTCTCCATTGCCATTAGGATTTTATGGAGGTGGCTAAGAAGCACTTGTGTTAGCGAGAGCAGGCTGCCCTTTTGCAGCGAAGCCGAAAGCACTGCTGCGTCTCTCTGCTGAGGGAGGATTGCATAGAACTGAGTTTTACCCTTCAGATCTGGTCTCTCACATCCGAGAGCAGATGGCTGCTCCTGCTCTCCCAGTAAAATGGGGCTGTCTCCTTGCAGTACCATGACAGGGCAGCACAAACATGTTGTTACACTTCCAAAGGGAAAGAGGAGAACAAGTACAACACTCACACTGCTGCACCAGTTCTGCTAAATGAGGAGACAAAGTGTCTTTCCACCTTGCTTATTCTGGGCTAGTGACCCCAACCCAGCGAGCACCACAAGTCTCTTTGCGTGAAGGGACTTGCCAGACCCTGAGGAAGGAGAGCTGTGAGAGTCTGACCTCCCATTGCGTGTCTGAGCTCCCTCTCCCAGTGTTACCACCCCGCCAGTTCACAAGTTCCCCACCTCAGGAGGATTTCTGTGTCTATCTCTGCCTACTGATCTCAAGCTGAAACTGAAAGGGACAGACACCCAGGAAAGGTCTGTCTCTGGCTTGGTTGCAACTTAGGAAACTGCCAAGTTTGCCTACCCATAGGAGCAGGACAGAGTCATTTAAATTGTTAAAGACCTCAGTCTCTAGGTGTTCTTTCCCTTCAAGGGCATCTGAATCTCCACCAGGAGTAGAGAAAAGAGTTGCCACAGATGTGAGCTGGTTCTTGTTTCTTCTGTTTCTCAGCTTCTTCATCGACCTTCCTCGAAGGGCTAGCACAACACTTGTACTCCTTCACTTTCAGTTCCCCACTCCAACTTTTCCTGATGTTCCCTCAGCTCCTTCCAGTGCTGGCATGTTTGGAAAGATCTTCCAGCCCTGACTGTGCTCTGGCTGATTCAGCCACCACATCTAGCAAGCTTCCTACTTGTAGCTGCTTCCTCTCACGGGAGCCTCCTGTGAGCCAGAGTTGTCCTGGAGATTAGCAAAGCGACAGGTTTTGTCTTCTCTTGGCCAGGAGCCTTCTCTCTCTGCTGAATGTCAGTACTGGTGACGCCCAGCATGCAAGGGTGGGTTTGTACCTCGGGTGTACTGACATGTGCTATGGCTTTTGTGCCCCAGGGAATTTGGGAGACCACTTCCACCAGTGCCAAAATGTTCCATTCACATGGGGACAGAATCCAGCCAGATGTTGTCCACAAAAGTTCTTCCCCAAGAGCCAGCTAGCACTGATCCCAAATGCAAATCTGATGCCTCAAAGCAAAGACTTGGAAAGAATAGATCTTTTTTTGCCCATTTTTGTGACAAAATTGTGTATATCCACTGAGTGAACTGAATTTTGCACTACCAACACACATCACACTCTTCTCTGGAGCGAGGTACATGCCTTTAACCAGCCCGAGTGTTGATTCAGGGCTGTGAAAGTCAAGGTACTCCGATTCTAAGGCCAAAGATTTCTGCCCAGTGATACTACACCAAGCCATTGTTTTTTCAGTATTTTTGGCTTTTTCTCCTGAGGTCTCTGTCGAGTAGTACAGGAAGGGATATGAGCTGTTCCTGCTGCTGATGCCAAATAAAGCGCTGAATAAATGTCAAAATATTTGCATCCCAAATAAGCTGCCCATTCTTATTTTTCCTGTTGAGCATAATCATCTTTATTCCAGACAGGTTCTCTCACTCCATCAAGATCAACATGGCTGACTTTATATGTAAACTTAAGTTGGCCTAGCTAGATGCTAATATATTTTTATTTTAAAACCAAACTGGAAAATCTGTGAACATCCAGGAGGAGTGAATATTGCAGAATCTGATTCTCATCTTCTCCTGTGCACAGTTCCTTGGTTCTGTACAAAGTAGGCTTGAGTTTTGCCAATCTGGTCTTCTCTGAGAGAATTTACAGCCACACAGGGAAACAATCACAGGAGTTACAGGCAAAACAAGCTGTCGTTTTTAGCAAGAAATTGCCAGTGTGCTTTAATCCCCAAAGAATGTTGCCTTCCTCCCTAGATATGATCAATTCACTCTCTCGTAATTGTTAAATGCAACCATGGCTGTTATTGTTGTGCTGTGAATGATTTCTGTATTTTCATTATTTTCCTACTATTACTAATGCAGATTCGCTTGTTCCTGTGGAATTGCTCTTGGCTTCTATGCAAATACCTGTCATCTTTATGTCTCAATCAATCTCATTAGAAAGAGAAGGTAAAAAAAAATAAACCAAAAATGTGCTTTTTTTTTCTTTTGACGAGCAGATGCTACATTTCAGCTAATGTTCTTTGGTAACTAAATGTTATAAAAATGATCAAAGAGATGGTGAAATATTAAGTATTTATTTTCATTGCCTCAAGGACAAACCCAATGAAGCTTTAGTGAGCTGCTGGAGTGAGTTATGCTACTTGATATGCAGTTTAGTGTTTACCAGTTACTATTCAATCAGATATCTTTATGA
Organism: Edolisoma coerulescens; assembly: GCA_013397115.1. Taxonomy (NCBI): domain Eukaryota; kingdom Metazoa; phylum Chordata; class Aves; order Passeriformes; family Campephagidae; genus Edolisoma; species Edolisoma coerulescens. Next base: position 194,081 of record VWZW01003626.1, on the reverse strand, counting down.
GAGGTAGCCTGCAACCCCTAAAAATATTGCTGGGTCGAAATGAATTCCTGCATGACATCATGCAATAATTTTCATTGGACTCGTTGCCAGATGAGGAGAAAAATGAAATGAGACCAAGTGATGAAATAAGCTAAGAGTGGGGATTTAGATTAATGGCAAAAAAAATCAGGCGCAGGTGGGATATGATGAATCCTGCAATTTTTCAGCATTAAGACAAGGAATCAGAAGGATCCTTCGAGAGGATGTACATGATGTTTATTTGTGCAAAGTGACCTTGTGAGCCAAAAGCCATTAATTTGATAGCACAGAACACGATCGCCACCCTGTGGTTGCTGGGAGAATTAGGCAGATGCAACCTATTCCCTAATTAAAAAGCAATTAATCCTGCCAGCTGTCTAAAGTAAAGAGGTTTGCATGCTCTTTTTGGGAGCTTGGAGGGGATGGAACAATTCTGCCTGCTCCCTTGGGAATGGAGGTTGAGAGGTGAGGTTCTAATGTGGCTGGGAAAGGAGGATTTCTTTTGAAGGTGGAAGAGTCTTCCCTCTCTGTGTGAGCTATATATTTTGCAGGTTCCTGAGTTGACAGAATTTGGCTTGATTTTCACAGGATGATGAAAGATATGTCCCAGACAAAAGCCATATGGGAAAAGTGTGGTTTTTTCTGTAAGTGTACATCAAAAATTGCCGAAAATATTTTTCTTAAAATTTCCCATGAAAATATCAGCATGCTATAAATGCCCAGAAGGACTATTCACAGTATTAGTCATAGTTTAATAAGAAAGTAGCCTTACACTCCCTTAGTTTTCTGGGAGAAAGCTCTGCCTCCCAAAGGCAATTTTATTCAGGAGGCTCTCTGTATGTAAGCTACTTTACCTGAGAAGTCTTTCTCCTTCTGTAGAGGAAGACTGAGGGAATTATGCTCCCATCCTGGAAGTGCTCCTGGCCAGATTGGATGAGTCTCTGAGCAACCTGGTCTAGTGGAAGGTGTCCCTGCCCATGGCAGGGGGCTGGAACTAGATGACCTTTAAGGTTCCTTCCAAACCATCCTATGATACACATCTAAATATTCAATGATAAACCTCCTATCTTCAAGCTTCAGCTCAGTTTAACAAAACTATAAGCAGCATGAAAGAAAAGTCTCCAGTGGGAAGTGTCAGTTGATGTTTTTAATGAACCTGGCTTCCAATGCTATCTGTATTTTTGTGAATGTTTGGTGTTTGTGTGAGGTACCCACTATTATAGGCCAATAAAGCCAGGTACAGTGCACATAGGTGGGGAATTAATTTTCCACAGAGCAGCAGTTTGAGCAGCATGGGAGACAGCTGTCCTCTCTGAGGCTGCGGATAATCTCCATGTCTTGTGGTCCTAATGTGCAGGAAATTTCTGCAGTGTGGGCTGCAGCTTCATGGAAGGAGAAGGTTTTGTAGAGCATAAAGCAAGACCTGGCTGATGCTGCTAGATTGGCTTTCTCCATCTGTGTGCTGGATGACAAATGTCTCAACTCTCAGAGGAGCTGGAGTTGGTCTCTTCTCAGAACACCTCTCCAGTGCCATACTGTTCCTAAACTATTCAAGAGACAACTCAAGGGTGACCAGCACAAGCTTTACTCACCTGTAATTTAATTTAATTTAGAACAGAAAGACCTTAAAAGTTAAGTGAATGCATTTAGCCCACCGTACGCTTGACCTTCAGCACAAATTAGCCACTGTGGACTCCCCACCTTACGGTGGGAGCTTATGCTAACATTTTTCTTCTACCAAATGCTTTTCCATCACACTGAGATCCTGTAAAGGACAGGAATAAATATAACCACTCACCTCAAAATCAAGATTGGAGGTGAAGAAATATAACAGCAGTGCAGTGTTACCATAGTAACAAAAGCTCTAAAGTGATCTAATCTACTGTTAAATTCCAGCTCAGAGATGAACAAAAATCAACATAACAGAATAAATGTTATATTAAAAAGGGAATGAGGATATTTTGAGACTGATATTATATTTGTGTCCCAAAATATAACATGAAAAACATATTTGAAAAGAGAGGAAATTTTTAGCCATTGAAGTTGCACATTTACCGTATTTGTTTCTAATTTGGACTCTAATTAATCTCTGGTGAGGTTGGCTGTCAGATGACTTTTTGCCACAGTGCCCAAGTTAACTCACACAGATGTATTGCTTTTCAGAAAATTCCCCTCCTGTCACTCCAGTAACGCAGATGGTGAACGGTGGCCCATACGCTTTATGTCCCAGATTTTTCCAGCCATTAAAGCCTCACACCCATCAGTGCTGCAGGATCTAAATAAGTTCAAATATTGAATCTCTTCAAAAATTGGTTTAGACCATGAGGAGCCTCTGAAGGGTCTTGTATTGCAAGGCAGAGCTGTTTTCAGTGAGTGTTTCTCTTTCTGGTGAATGTCAATGCGTCAATAAGCATTTTCTTTCTGTTTCAAAAAAAAAAAATTAAAATTTCCTTTGAGGTTGATTCCCTCCCTCCCCCAAATAAAAAGTCAGTTTAAAAAAAAAAATAGAAGTTCTAAACCATGGAAATTTCCTGCACCATTTCATGGCATATCACTCTGAGCATGGACACCATGAACAGGGTGAAAGTAACAATTTTCTTTCAAGTTTTATTTTAATATCATTAAGGACACTGTAGCTTTAGCTGTTAGTGAAGATTCAGTCGTTTTGGTTAGGGGAAATGGAGGCTGGGGTTTTTTATGTTAAACCGTCTTAATTTCTGCTACACGTTTGAGATTTTAAATACCTGCTATTTAAGCATTTCCAGAGTCGATAAGATAAGAAATTCATATTAGTAGTCTAGCTGAGTTTGACATAATTTTGACATATGCATAATAATGGAAAAGTAAAAAGAAAATATCTGAACCGGCACCAGTACATTTGAAATAATTTCAGAAGGAATTTGATAACAGACGTTTTAAAATGTTCAAGGCAAAGAAAATATATTCTAGTGACAGAGTTTGACCAAAAAACCCAGTCCCTCTGAATCTAAGCATCTGGCATATATTTCATAACTAGGTATGATCAAAGACACCCCAGAATCTCTCTCTGCTTCATACTGAAGAATAAATTAACTTTGTGTATGTTTTAAAAGTAGGTCTTCGAGTGTATTTCATCAGCAAGAAACCGATGAAAATAGAGTTTGCAGAGCATCTCTTTCAGTCTACCTTAATAGCTTACAAACAGCATGTGAACAGCATGCTTTTGAGTTAAGTTTTCCTTTTCTAATGGGAGGAGATGTGCTCTTAGAAAATGACAACTCGTTTGCATGTAATTTGCACACTGCCTTTTTGCAGGAATACATTTGACTTTTTGCACTTTTCTCTGGTGGTTGCATTTAATTTTCTCAGTGCAGAATAGGAGCGTTAAGATCAAATTTTAACTTAAGAGCATTATTTGCAAAGATGAGAGGCTGCTCTTTCCAGCTCTCTCTTGCAAGCTGTGTAAAATGCAGTAATTTTTTTTCCTGGTATCAAATCATGTATGTGTTTCTTTCTTCTTTAAACCATGCACCAGACACTGTCAAATCTTCCATAAAGTTCTTGCCTCGTTATTGAGAGATAGGGAAAGCAGAGCTATTTCTGAGGCAATAATCTTTGCTTTTATGGTCTATTCTCCTTCACATTGATTGCTTGAATTTGAAACTCTCATGGCACTTTGCAGGCAATAAAAACCAGGGGAAGAATGTGTTTCTTTTTGCCAGTGTATTATTATTAAGCCAGGCAGAGCTGCTGACAAACTTGGTGCAGTCACTGCCACCAAATTCAGGAAAATGAGGAAAAAGAGCAATTTCCATGGAGGATGGAGCTGGAGCTTCCTTCAGCTGATTCACAGGTACCCTTTGCTTCTTTTTTTCAGCTCAATTTGCCCTCATTCTGTTTGAGTGAACTTGAAAGGATGAAATTCACTGGGAAGTAAAAATACAATCATTCTCCTCTCTCAAGCTGGCCACTAAACCAATATTCTAAAGTTCAGTGCAGTTTCCAAAGGGACTGGGAAGACTAGAGAGTTTCTGCCCCTCTATGTGCATCAGGATTTGTTACACTCTAATGGACATTTTTGAGGTCCTGCTGTATTCTTCACTCTAATGCAGTCAAGTAAAGAGTGCAAGATGATCTATATTGATCAGAGGAGCAGAGCCAAATTTAGGATTCAATTTTCAGGCATATTTCATCAACAGGGTTAAGATCCTTATTGCGTGTGGGAGTCACAAAAGGATGCAAAAAAAATATTCATCCTGCTTCTTTATATGTATATATATAGATACAGTATAGATTCAGGTAAATACAGCAACTTGGAGAGAATCTTCTGGGTGAGCACCACTTTGGTATCTTCTTTTCGTCAAACCTGAATCATTATTTTAGTTACATTTAGGGGTCCCGGTTGGCATTTCAACCCCTGTGCTTCCTGTGTTGTGAAATCATATTTTAAATAGACTAGTCAACTTGAAATTTGTTAACTGGGGAAGGGAAGATCTCAGTGAGAGCAAAGAGATCTGGGCTTATTACAGAAGAAGCAAGTGGGTTTATGATGCCGTGACAGGCACCGGATCAAGCCTGCTCTTTTAGTCACACCTTTCAGGCTCTCACAGGTCATTCCTTTCATTAATTTATGTATTGTTGAGGTGGTGGTGGGTTGTTTGTTTGTTTGGTTGGTTTTTTTTCTAGACCTGTTTAGATGCTGGTTCCCACAGTCTCCTTGGCAATTAATTCTGACATTTTAGTTATAGACTGTGGTCAAAAAAGATAAATCTACTTTCTTTTCCTAGTTTTAATCTGCTGCCTGATAATACTTAAATTAGGAAGCATCAAATCAGCCTGGGGCATAATGAACAACCTCTTCTCTAAATTCCTTTGCAGTGACATTCCTTATTTTTACATAAATCCATCCTACCTTTCCTTGACCGCTGCTTTCCAAGTCTAAGAAACCTTAGTCTGTGTGATCCTTCTTTGTATGGATACTGCATTTTTGGGGGGGGATCATTTGATTGTCTTCATCTGTTTTCTTCTGCTACTCTATCCTTTTGGAGGTGGGGTGCCTAGGAAGACATGCAGAATTCAAGCTGTGGGAACACCATGGGTTTATAAAGTGGCATTACGATGGTTTTGCTCTTATTTTTCATGCTTCCTTAATGATTCTTCCCATTCTGTTTTCCTTGCTCACTGCTCCTGATCCATGAACTAAAATTTTCAAAGAACTATCAATAATGACTTCAAAATCTTTCCTGAATGCTGGGAGGTAATTTAGAGTACATTAATATATATATTTAGACTATTTTTCCCTCAAATGCTATGCTTTAAATTTCACCTGACATTGATTGATTGTCCCATCATTCAGCATTGTGAGATCATTCTGCTGCTTCTCGTAATCAGTTTTCATTTTTAGTGCCCTGAATAATTCTGAATTATAAAGAAACTCTGTCACCTCTCTATTTATTCCTTTCCTGAACTTTAAATGCATTGGGGACGATTCATATGGGCTCACAGTTTAACTTCCCTACATTATGAAAATTACTATTTATTTTTATCCTTTACATTCTGCCTTTTGATAAGCCATTTATCCTGGAAAAGGCCTTCCTTGTAGCCCCATACAGTTTAATTTTTTTAAAACCCTTTCGTGAGAAAACTTGTCAAAACCTCATTGGAAATCCAAGTATAGAAGATCAATTGAAATGGCCTCATCCCCATTTATCATCTCATTCAGAGAGCCTGAATACCCTCATGGGACATGGCTTTGTGTCCTGGCTTTCCTATGTTGTATTCATTTGTCTGTGTGCTGCTTCTTTCTTTATTACAATCTTTATTAATTCGTTTGGTATAAAAAGTCAGATTTGTCAGTCTAGTTTCCCACTGATCTGTTAAGGAAATACTCAGAATTCTGTATGTACGAAGCCTGTTTAAGCTAGGAGTACTTCCATGTGTGATCTCTTTCAGGATTCTTACTGAAATGCTACTAACTTACTCTTTTGTGATCTAAAACCTTGCTTGTTTACATTTTGGTTTGAGGCAGTTGCTCTGGCTTTTCTCCTGCAGAGAAGCTATATGTCATCTCTCAATTATTTCCTAACAGCCACTGACTGCATTGATTTCACTCCTCTAATAAAGCACAATCCTTTTGACTAATTGTTGCTTCCAGAAACTCTTTGGCACACGTGCTTCTATTGATACATCATTTTGGAAGAAAATCTTTGCCTTTTGTAAATTGATCCTTGACATCTCTTTTGCCTGTCCATACTATGATTTTCAGGTTTGACTCCCTAACGTGCCCTTTACCATTTTCTTCAGCTGAGTATAGCTTCCAGCTCTCAATTTGTTGAGTTTGCTGGAAGCTTGAAACTAGATTCCAATGTGATTTGTTATCCTCCTTCCCTTCCTTCATAAGAAAAAATGAAATGGTTAACAGTATTGACATGTGAATTATCTCTGCAAGACACTCAAATCAATCCTGTGCTGAGGGATTTCACATCCCCCACCACTCTCTGGAGACTTGATGAAACATGAGGATAAATGAAGACACAGCAGCGTGGGCTTCAGTCTGTTGCTAATGCGTTGCTGGCTGAAGTCAGTGCTGCTGTACCTTCGGTGCTGGCACTGCTGGAGATGTGCAGATTAAAGCCCAGCAGCTCTGCTGCCTCCTCTCCTGCCTGCAGTGCAGGCATTACTCAAGCATTGCCTACAACAGCGCTTCTTGCCACCCCAGCTGTCAGAGACGTGTCACCTTAGAGGGACCCTAACGCCAAACCCAGACACTGTATTCAAAGTCCACTTTGTGTGCGTGGTTTCTACCAAACACCTGAGTATGTTCAGGAATCAGAGTCATGAAAGCAGCTCCATGAAGGCACTTGTTATTAATGTGCCTCATTTCTTTTTCTATTAATATGCCCAGTGCTGCTCCTGACATCAGTAAAATATCTTGCAAAGAAAATGCCTCTTTGAAAGGAGACTCTGCATGCTGGCTCAATATGTCAGAAACACCCGGGGGAAAGCTGTAGGTACACATTCTCGGACTGTACAGATCTCTTGCTCCTCAGTTTTGAGAAGAGGAGACTTAATATCTTGGTCAGAGCATGCAAGGGCAGTGACAGGTGGTAGAAGTAAGGAAATGTTTCTATAGAAAAAGGTTTTACTGGCAGCAATAAGATTTGAGTTTTCACCCTCTGCCAGCTGATGGAAAAAAATAACCCCAAACCAAAGAGAAACTCAAAAAAACCTCCTCCCCAAACCAGGCTTCATCAAGAAAATATTTCAGGATAGACCAAATATCAAGCTTCTCTGATTGAGACACTCTCTTTGCATGAATTTAAGGTTTGCTTCATCTCCTGAAAGACCTAGCAACTGCTTTTTAGATAGAATATTCTGCTCAGTGTCATAAAATCTTTGTGATGAGGTACCCTGCTGCCTGCCAAGTCAGCAAACCTGGACCTTACAGCATTTAAGCTTCAGTTTCATATCCTAAATACAGGGACTATTTACACAGCTAAATTTGCCTCAGTTCAGAGGACACAGGAGTTGCTAAGTTCATGAAGAAACATCCAGCATGTTATTCATGCAAACTGAACTTTGTGAAAAAGCCTTTCCGTGAAGACATCTAGTCAATAATCTTGCCATGTTGAATAAGGTATTTAGGTAACAACACTGCAAAATTTTAAGAATGTAATATCTGACTGAATTAGGAGTTTCTGCTAAAGAAAATATATATAATGGCCAGGATGCTAATAAATGCAGTATTTCAGTTTTCAGAATCATGCTCTTTGAAAATGCTCAGTATTTAGTGATGGTAAATTTAGAGTTTTCCAAAGCTTTTTAGGAGTTTGTCTTGTACTTTCTGTTTGACATTAATATTGGTTGCTTTTAAAATGATCAAACAATCCTCTCTAACTGACTACGGTTTCTGTAGTCTTGGGCTTGCACCAGCATTGGTATCTTTCCATTTTATAGTAATGACATTTTTCGGCTACATGTCATTCTTTATCAGTTCATCCTATTCACTTCAGCTTCACTTTTGCATGTGAAAGACTATTAGGGTTGGAAGAAATCTCTAATAGCACATTTAATCTCCTTTTAACTCTAATAAAAGTAACTTCCCTACTGCAGACCATCTCTAATCCATGGATATCCCAGTCTAGGACATCGCCAGGATATTACTAATTTTCATGATGACTTATTCCTAGTGCTATGTGTTGCTGTCTTTATTTCACTGTATCTCTTCACAATTTTGATGACAAAGTGGGTATGGGTGCTTGTACATCCGGTCATACATTTTCTCCTGAGCAAGCAGGGTGTAATTCAATATTTTCCATAGAGTTTTAGGCACCTATTTTTTTTGGCACATCGGACAGCTCTAGTCTAGTCCAGTCTTTGCACTGGAACAGTAGTTTCTATTTGCTGTTGGCCTTGAAGGTAACTTTTATTCCTTATTGTATTTGCACCCTCAAAAACTGATCCACCTATTCACAAAATGCATTCATCTCTCATGGTTTTAAGATTTGTAGGCCAAACCTTGGGTAAGAAGTAAGAAAGAGAGGATTATTCTTACTTTAAATATTCCTTTCAAATATCTTTTCTTTAAACTCCATTTTTGCTGGTCTCTTACATATTTATACACAATAATCAAATATGTTTTTGAAATGTAAAATACTTCCCCATAACTTTGAAATGATTTCCGTTTCCATTAAGGTATCTGGAACAGCTGCCACTTGTCTTTTACTCAGCCAGGGTCTTTCTCACGTCTGAAAGGCAGAACTTTGATACTCTTCTTTTGCTACATCTAAAGTAGCTCTCTGTCCATGCACCAGTAGATAAGTAGAATATAAATGTCGAGATCTGTGATGCAAATGTCAGAGAAAAGTTTGCACTAAAAGCTACTAGGGAAGCTACTGGAGCTCTAGAAAGTTTCCAGTAATTTGTATTAACAATCTAACTTTGTAGGTGATTAGGTGATTACCCTGTCAGCTCAATATGAAACATTTTTAGCAATTTGCATGTTGACCCTTACCCATAAAAGACATAATACAAGTAATGATCTAAAGGCCTGTCTTAAGATGATAATGTTTTGGCCACTGCCCCCTTTTCCACAAAGTTAACTTTTATCAGTCTGCATCTCTCCACAAGTAACTCAATCATAATACAAATAAGTGCATGATTCAATCCCATTCAGGGGGAAAAAAACAGACAGGTTATGCTCGCACTTTTTCCTCTATTGGGAATACAGAGCAGGTTGGTTGCACTCCTCTTTTTCTAAAATAAGCCCAGATTTCTGTGTAATGCAGAATCCAATTCAGAGCATTCACATACAAGAGAACAAGCACTGTGTGTTTCAGAAAGCTGTAAATCCTGGTGCTGGGCTGAAACACAGCCCAGGAGAATGCAGCCTCGGCTGGCAGTGTCTCTTCAGGCTGACAGCTCCTCTTCTCAGAGAGGAGCAAGCAGCTGCCCGTGTCTCTCCTCTGGTTGTAAACTGGGGTTAGTTCGTATGCTGCAGCCGTGCAGATTTTCATTTCTGATAAAACTTAGCCTGAGAGGTATTTGTTGATGATTGTCAACAATCAGATGAATTATAGATGATGTTGGTAAACAAAATGCTGCCTTGATGAATGATGACTTGGCTATACTATGACATGACTGCTAAGTCATTCAAAGCACTGATTAAACCCATTACAGTAAAATAATCACCATCCATTACCTTTAATGTCGTGAACTGACAACCTAGTTAAGGCAGCTGATGGTGTCAGCAAAATGATTTGTTGGTCCTCATGTCCAATGACAATAAATCACTTCGATAAATCAATGAACAGTAGCAATAAAACAATATATTTTCATTTTTCTTGACATTCAATTACAGAGTGTGTATACAGGCTTATTCTTAAACATCCAGTGATATGGCAGGATTCAGCATCCACCAGTAACTAATACATACAGTCGTTGAGATCTTGTTTTGTCCGATCATGTTTTACCCTTGGTTTTGTTTTCTGCTGCATCTGCTGTTGTGATACATCACTTGTCTTACAGAGCCAGATTCATTCTCAGGTATAAAGGCAGAATTTTTATATTCCTTTTCACTTTGCCTGAAGAAGTTTCTTCTTCTAAATAGGTTTCTGTAAGTATTGCGTTTTTTGCAGAACTTCAGGGATAATGATCACATTCCTCTTTTTTCACCTTTCTGGTATCACCTCTGGGCTAATAAAGTGTATGATTTGGCTCGCAGGTTAAACAAAAAGTGAACTTACTCATTTGATCAGCCAGACCTGAGCTGAGGCTCCTGTGCTGCTCTTGATTAAGCAGTGGATGATACTGCTAAAACCCAACTCAGCCTACAGCCACCATCTCCTCTCTGTTCTGCTGCCACTAAGGCTGTGCTAAATGCCAGTCCTGGCACACTGACAAACAGGTTTGGGCGCATTGGATTTTATTTCAGAAGTATACATCTGTATCTACCTATTTCTCTCTCTTGTCATGGATATATTCATGTGAGGATGTGTTGTTAGCAAATTTTGAGCATGCATAGAGGTACTAATCCCTAGAAATCAATCATACACTCCCTGGAAATGATGAAAGGCAAGACACCTCCCAGATACTTGAAATTATAATATATTTTTATCAGGTAAGCTCACATGCTTTATATCTCAAGATTGACAGCCTCAAAGTCTTTTTTTGTTCATTTTGGCTAAAGAAAATGGAAAAGAAATGTTTCTCTGGATTCCTTCTTCTTCCCCACCCATGTGCACACACTCCCCCAGACTCTAAAAATACCCTGAGGAATTCACATGGCATAATTTTTTAATATAATTCAGGTAGCCTATTACCCAGGTGGGTAATAAGAAGGCAGAGATGGAAAACAACATGGCTTTGGATTCTGTGGATTCTGTGTTCTGAGCCTTCCTACCATTCATGTGCCCTGAGTCTCTGCTTGGTTGGACTTAATTTGTTTGTGTCATGCTTGCATTGTAAGAAGTTTGCTGTTCATCAAGAGAAGGTATTTTCCACATTTGTACAAAGAGAAGATTCAGTTTTGGTTTCTGGCAGTGGCTTAACACAGGAAAGTGCCGTTTCCTTGAGCACTTGCCTGCTGCAGACAGAAAGAGCATCGAGATGAAACTTTTCCATGTGGCCACGTTGCAAGGCATATAAAAGATTTTCCTCATTTCTTTCTAAAAATGGATCTGTCAGTAGAGAATGATTGGTCTTGGTGGACATATGGGCAGTTAGAACTAGGAAAGCTGAATGTCACTGTGAGATGGTAAAAATGAAATGTTTGACTGTAAATTATTTTTTATGTCATATTTAGATTACAATATAAAAAATGTAAGTAGTCAATATGAGTTATGCAGCAGACATGAGAACGTGTCAAGAAGTGCTCCATTTTTGATGAAAGTGAGCAATAATGGAGACTTGCAGTGACTTTGCAGGAGACGTAAATTGATCCTTATTCCGAAAGTAATACGTGCAGCAAACACTTGTGAAATGACAACTTTCAGAACTTTGTGGGCTACGTGCTGTGTAAGAGTTATTAAGAGGTCATTTGAGATAACAATCATCAATTTGGCTCTTCAAAACCTCAGCAGTTGCTCAGAAGAGAGGCCGTAAAACAGACTGCTCTCCTGTATCAAATCATCTGCCTGTGAGGTCTGTACGAGCAGTTAAAGTTTGTAAAAGGAGGGATGCACAGAGGTTTTGTGAGAAATTTGAGTATTTTCAGAGCTTGTATTAAATGCAAGAGATTATCTATGCTACCACCGGTGAGAACTGCATTCTTTCCTGTAACACTGATTCATTCAGCTGATCGTATCCCACCCTCCAAACCCTGCACATCTGTGTGTTCAACCTCGTGGCCTTTTCCAGGAACTTCTTGACACTGATGCCTTGCCTTGCAGAGCAGAGCCTGTGCCTTTAATCACTAGGTGTGCTTTCACCTAGAAATTTGTGCTCTTGGGGCCTCTTTTGGCTGGTTCATGCTTTCACACTACATCTTATTTTATTGAGTCAGCTTCGAAACGGTCAGAACAGTGCTGGGATCATGGCCTAGAGACTGAGGTTCCTTCCCTGCTGTCAGAGGACCACTTGGGCATCGTGGATCAGGCAGTGCTCCCTCTCCGTGTCACGATGCTGTCACTCAACAGTGTTGAAAGGAGAGGAGGGGAACAGGCTCTCCACAGACCCTCTCTTCTCTTGACTAAAGCTTGAACCAAAACCCGCAGGACGGCAGGCTCAGGTGTTCCCTCATCCCATACCTGAAACATTATGCCAATGGCTTCTGGCCAGGTACTTTGTATTCAAGTCAGAGCTGAAATCAAATGACTCCACAAACATTGAGATGAGCACGGTGCTTTAGAGTCCTCACCAGAGACGGACAGCACCAGTTTCCTCAGCTCTGGAGGAAAGTTAAGATGGAATTTCATTTTGACCTGGGTCAGCGTGGCCATCTCTTAAAGTTTGACTAGGCTGGGTGATATTTCTGCTGGTGTAGACACAAACTGTTTATTAGACAGTCTGCCCGTGGGGAGCGAGGGGACCTAGAGAGCGATTTTCAGGATGTGCTGTTCCATACCTCGCTAGAACTGCAAAGGACAACAAGAAAACTTGTGATGCACAGTGGATGAACTTTGAAAATAACATTCAGCTGATGATTCTTTATAGGGCCCTAACTCTGTCTGAGGGGTTGTGTAATGGTTTTTTTTTTGAAAATGAAGTCATCATTTTTTGTACTGCCAATAGCTAAATTATGAGATTCCTGTACTATGGTGGTACTCACTGTATCTTTGGAAAACATTCAGCACTCTGTACTGACTCTGTCTGAGAATACCCCAAAGGGTTGTTTCAATGAGGCAAAGAGGCAAGTTGTTATGAAATTTGCTCTCCTACATTCACTTTAAACTTTCGAGAGATCACGCTTCAATATTCCTGTTATCATCGCTTTGAGATTAACTAGACTATAACAAAAAATATTGATTTAAAATGTGTATTTTTGCTTAGGCATTAACATTTGATATAGTTTTAAATTTTTCTATAAAACTACTTTCATTCAGTATATATATGACGACACCCTATTACATGATAGTCTGTGGTCCCCTTAGCTCAGAATAAGATGAATGCATTAACCTTTTTCAAATGTCACCTATAAAATCCATGCAATGAAATAGTTAAGCACATAAGCTCCAACACAATCAATATTTCTTGGTGAAACTGGCTCTGCAGCATATCTTTGCCATCTCTATAAACATTTGTATAGCAACTTTAACATTTGTGTCTGTTTCCTTTCAAAGCTGATGTAGAATTTCTGAAGGTGTCCTAGCTTGTTAATAACATCAAATATTGAAAGCTGACCCCGAAACTTCCTTCCCAAAGTCCTTCTGGTCTTGCTCATGGCTGCAAGAAATGAAAAATTAAAGACTGAGAACACACAGATCCTGTTATTCAGCTTGAAAACTCTAACAACCCCTGGTGATCCCTGCAGTGCATCATCAGTGTTGCTGCACGTGGCACAGGAAAGACTGGGCAGATTTGGCTCATTATGGCAAGTAAAATTTAAAGACATGTCCTAAAATGGGGGGAGAAAGAAAAATAATGTAATCACCATCAGCAGATGGACAGGGGATTTAAAAAAAAAAAGGGCAGTGGACAGCATCTGAATGTAGCTGGTACTAGCTTTCTGGTCACATTTTGTCTCTCCATGGGCCACTGTCACCATCAGAGCAGCAGTGTGTGGAGTGACTTGTGCCTCAGGGCCTGGGCCAGCAGGGACCCTGGCCACTGAAGCTTCCTCAGAGAATGAGCATCTCCACGGACTGGGGCAAACACCAGGATAAGGGCAGTGAGGGGAGAGGAAAGTGGGAGAGGAGGAGTGCAAGCACACCCAATTTTAACAACTCTCCCAGTGCTTTTCCTTTGTCTTTGACACCTGCCCTGGAGTACACACAGAACACTGCTGAATCACATCTCCTCACCAAACCCAAAGCAATGATTACACTCTGATGAGGTCAATAAGGCAATTTTATTTCACTCTTGCCTAGTAAGTTACAGCAAGTAACTCCATGGCAAAGATGATCTTCTGGGGAGAGAACGAGAGGTTCTTTAAATTGTCTGGGGTTTTTTAATACCTTGCCATTAATTCCACCAGAGTGCCATACCATAGTGCTATAATAATATAAAAAAAAAAAACCACAAAACAAAAAGCAAAACAACAAAAAGCCCCCACCTTTTNCAGAACAGTGCTGGGATCATGGCCTAGAGACTGAGGTTCCTTCCCTGCTGTCAGAGGACCACTTGGGCATCGTGGATCAGGCAGTGCTCCCTCTCCGTGTCACGATGCTGTCACTCAACAGTGTTGAAAGGAGAGGAGGGGAACAGGCTCTCCACAGACCCTCTCTTCTCTTGACTAAAGCTTGAACCAAAACCCGCAGGACGGCAGGCTCAGGTGTTCCCTCATCCCATACCTGAAACATTATGCCAATGGCTTCTGGCCAGGTACTTTGTATTCAAGTCAGAGCTGAAATCAAATGACTCCACAAACATTGAGATGAGCACGGTGCTTTAGAGTCCTCACCAGAGACGGACAGCACCAGTTTCCTCAGCTCTGGAGGAAAGTTAAGATGGAATTTCATTTTGACCTGGGTCAGCGTGGCCATCTCTTAAAGTTTGACTAGGCTGGGTGATATTTCTGCTGGTGTAGACACAAACTGTTTATTAGACAGTCTGCCCGTGGGGAGCGAGGGGACCTAGAGAGCGATTTTCAGGATGTGCTGTTCCATACCTCGCTAGAACTGCAAAGGACAACAAGAAAACTTGTGATGCACAGTGGATGAACTTTGAAAATAACATTCAGCTGATGATTCTTTATAGGGCCCTAACTCTGTCTGAGGGGTTGTGTAATGGTTTTTTTTTTGAAAATGAAGTCATCATTTTTTGTACTGCCAATAGCTAAATTATGAGATTCCTGTACTATGGTGGTACTCACTGTATCTTTGGAAAACATTCAGCACTCTGTACTGACTCTGTCTGAGAATACCCCAAAGGGTTGTTTCAATGAGGCAAAGAGGCAAGTTGTTATGAAATTTGCTCTCCTACATTCACTTTAAACTTTCGAGAGATCACGCTTCAATATTCCTGTTATCATCGCTTTGAGATTAACTAGACTATAACAAAAAATATTGATTTAAAATGTGTATTTTTGCTTAGGCATTAACATTTGATATAGTTTTAAATTTTTCTATAAAACTACTTTCATTCAGTATATATATGACGACACCCTATTACATGATAGTCTGTGGTCCCCTTAGCTCAGAATAAGATGAATGCATTAACCTTTTTCAAATGTCACCTATAAAATCCATGCAATGAAATAGTTAAGCACATAAGCTCCAACACAATCAATATTTCTTGGTGAAACTGGCTCTGCAGCATATCTTTGCCATCTCTATAAACATTTGTATAGCAACTTTAACATTTGTGTCTGTTTCCTTTCAAAGCTGATGTAGAATTTCTGAAGGTGTCCTAGCTTGTTAATAACATCAAATATTGAAAGCTGACCCCGAAACTTCCTTCCCAAAGTCCTTCTGGTCTTGCTCATGGCTGCAAGAAATGAAAAATTAAAGACTGAGAACACACAGATCCTGTTATTCAGCTTGAAAACTCTAACAACCCCTGGTGATCCCTGCAGTGCATCATCAGTGTTGCTGCACGTGGCACAGGAAAGACTGGGCAGATTTGGCTCATTATGGCAAGTAAAATTTAAAGACATGTCCTAAAATGGGGGGAGAAAGAAAAATAATGTAATCACCATCAGCAGATGGACAGGGGATTTAAAAAAAAAAAAAGGGCAGTGGACAGCATCTGAATGTAGCTGGTACTAGCTTTCTGGTCACATTTTGTCTCTCCATGGGCCACTGTCACCATCAGAGCAGCAGTGTGTGGAGTGACTTGTGCCTCAGGGCCTGGGCCAGCAGGGACCCTGGCCACTGAAGCTTCCTCAGAGAATGAGCATCTCCACGGACTGGGGCAAACACCAGGATAAGGGCAGTGAGGGGAGAGGAAAGTGGGAGAGGAGGAGTGCAAGCACACCCAATTTTAACAACTCTCCCAGTGCTTTTCCTTTGTCTTTGACACCTGCCCTGGAGTACACACAGAACACTGCTGAATCACATCTCCTCACCAAACCCAAAGCAATGATTACACTCTGATGAGGTCAATAAGGCAATTTTATTTCACTCTTGCCTAGTAAGTTACAGCAAGTAACTCCATGGCAAAGATGATCTTCTGGGGAGAGAACGAGAGGTTCTTTAAATTGTCTGGGGTTTTTTAATACCTTGCCATTAATTCCACCAGAGTGCCATACCATAGTGCTATAATAATATAAAAAAAAAAAACCACAAAACAAAAAGCAAAACAACAAAAAGCCCCCACCTTTTTCTTTTCCACTTTGTCAGCTCAAAATAGGATGTCCAAAAATTGACTTTTTTGTTTGTTAATTCTGGGAGGGGCTGGTGTAGAAGGATGTAAACAGCTGTTAAAGTTGTTTATTACCTTTTAAGGCTCTCCCACTTGCCAGTAATCTCAATTTATTAATTTCTCCCATAAGAAGAATGTATTCAGGACTGGAAATCTGGTATATAAAAAGACTGTATTTGCATTTGAATTCTGAATTGGTAAATTGCAAAGATTTCCCAAAATATTGGCAAGATTCAGAGCAACTTAATGACCAACTGGAAACACAGGGTTAAGCAAATATCTGTTTATATACAACCTACCTTGCAGAATGTCTTCCAGAATAGCTTTTCTATTAGATCTGTATTGGAATATCTCTGGTAATGGAGTTTAAGAGCACATTTACCTTTCTCACAGCTGTAGCCAATTGGTGACCCACAGTCCCTGTGAAGTAAATTATGTTCTCGTTATTTGCGCTACTTCTGGCAGGGAGACATCATTTACTTTAGAGGCAGGAGGGGGAAGGAGGAGAGGAGAGTTTCAGAGTAAATGGTGAGTGAGCTCTCTGAAAAACATCCTTCAGCAGATCCAGCTGTACCTGGGTAAGATGCTCCTGGCTGATTCTGGGTGCGTGGGGTGCTCGGGCAAGGCGACTCGGACATCTCAAACTTTCGTTTCTTGCGCCTCTTGACCTTTGTTGTTGCTGGGAATTCAAACTCATCAGTAAGTTAATAAACCAGTGTGGCAGGGACATGTGTCCCACTGAGCCATCCTTGGTTTTGGCTGGTCATTTCAGTAGGAGGGGCACTTGTGAGAAATCTTTTTAGCAGAGCCTGGAGCCTGTCTTCGCTCTGGCTCAGTCCTCAGGAACATTATTTCTGTGAACGGCTGTTACCAGTGTGGCTGCACCACGAGGCTCTCCTTACAACCTGTGGGTACAGAAAACTTTTTGCTGGCATTAAACAAATTGATGAAAGGAATAGACTGACAACAGTTTTATTGGCTCTAGGAAGGGATCTGTTTCCCCTTGTCTGAAAATGGTTGTGTTTGGTAGAAGGTTTTATCAATATAAGGAAGTCCATCACTAAATTCTCTCCTTTTACATTATCCAGAAAACAAAGATATTTGTTCTTTGCTTGGGTTTTTTCCTGCTATCTGATTTTCCAGTGGTGCCTAAATAATCAGCATGAGTCACAGTGTTTGTGTCATCACAGCATTCCCTGCACAGCCTTGTCCAGTAGAAAGATTTACAAATGTTATAAAACATTGGGGTTCTCAAGCCAAATGTTTATTTATACAGGGAGCCACGTTACCTGCCTCAATTCACACAGGTTATGTTTTCCTTTTCCTGGTGGCCATTCTGTCACGTCACTCCCACAGCAGGAAGTAGCCAAAAGTCAAAGCAAACAGCTCACAGATCAAGGATGGGTCCTTCAATGATACATTTTCTTCCAAGGTTACCTGAAAAATATTTGCAAACACACTCAAGGACAGTCAGGCTTGGTTAGGAAGACTCTTTGTGTCCAGACTCTGACATGCCATGATTGAGGGCTGGCAAATGCAACACAGATGTGGCCCAGGTATCCAGCAGGTGTGTTTGATTACCAAAACCTTCAGGTTTTTGTTTCTTTGCTTGTTTATCTTTAATGGTTATGAACTGCATTAGCACAAAGGGAAGTTAATTGTAATCCCTTCGCTCCACCCAACCTCTTTCTGCAATAATTGAAATTTCAGATAAGCAACTGAATGCATTCATGGCAGAAAAGAAGTGTAGTGGTTGAGGAAAGTCAAAGAGTTTGATTTTGTTTGTTTGTTTTAATGGATAATGTGGATTATTCATTACATGCTTTGCTTTGGTGGTTAATGAGACATGTTGAGCTCCAAGGAACAGCATGGGATTAAATGGCTTTGTCAGTGGCATCCTTAGTTGTCATGAACCAGGAGAAGTCCATAGGTCTCCATGCAGAACACCTCCCCAGGCACTAGAATTTAATTCTTTTTCATATGTATTTCTTTCATATTGTTGTGCCACACACATTTGAGTTCCTCATTGTGCTAATGCTCAGTTACTAAGGGTTGCTGTGTTGAGCAAGGATGGAGAGCTCTTGGGAACTGAATTTTAAAGATATTTCTGCTGCAGCTACCAGGAACAAGCTACTGCATGGCAATGAGAATGGCAGGTTACACCATGAGGAGGAGTTCAAAGTCAGTGCAGAGTGAAGCAGATTTCTGCAAGGCTCTCGGCTTCACATTGTTCTCTGCTGTCCCTCCTGCCACACAAAAGAGATGGTATGACACCCAGGCAGCACTGCTTCATTGTGCTGATGCAGTGATTTAAAACAGGAGTCTGAGATTTGGTAAGCTGGTTAAAACCAATCTGTAGCATGCAAACATAAAATGTGATGTAAAGCCAAAGTAAAATGGATTTTAATTCAAACACATACCCTCAAAGCAAGCTCATGAATATTCTGATTGAAGGTACTTATGTCTTGAAAGACACCTGAGAGTTTATGAACTATTCCAACAGTGACACCAGAATGGGCTGAATCCTACAAATCCTACTCCAGAAATTGCAAAGATGCTGTAGCAAACTGGTAGCATTATTTATGCTTGGGCTTATGAGATTAGGGTTACACATCCTGTCTTCATCATTGCTTTTAAGTTTTGAAGTCTCTTTAATCTATCAGTGAAGTACTTTCTCCATCCTCCTTCTATGCTTCCATGCTAGGTCCCACACACATTTGATATTTAATGAACAGTTCTCTTAGTTAATCATTCCGTGAAAGGCCTGTGGTTTGTTTGTTTCTTAAGTATGCAGTTCCTGTGGTTCTTAATCAACAAAGAGATAAATCCGGAAAAAAAAAAATAAAAAGAGAAAAAAAAATTCTGCAGTTATAAGGTATAAGTGAGGCAGTCAAAAAGCCAATGAATGCTGGAAGAAACTTTATTATGTATTATCAGTGAATATAGCAATAAAAATTTTAAAATCTTTGGAATCCTACTAAGATTACACCCTCTTCCATACTAAAAGGGATTTAGTGCCAGTGTAAGCTACACTGCAAAATGATGCTGCCTTCATGCAAGATGGATGTGCAGGGTCAGCAGTGAGCACTCCTGCACTATTTAGGTGGCACGTGGCCCCTAGGCTTGTAAAACTAAACGGGTTGTTTGTGAAGGAATCTGTTTGTAAAGGTGCCACAACTGTGGTAAGTCAGCCTGGGAACAGCTCTGATGCCTCTCCTGGCACCTCCAGGAAACTCCTGCAGTGAGCAGCTGTAGCACCCTCCTCACCATGCTACATCTTTTTCCCCATGGGAATCTCTCTAAATTTGAGGCCATTTTTTCCCTGCCTTTTCCTAATTGCTGATGTGAACACTACCAGTTCCTAGGCTGTGCTGTGGACACAGCCTTTTTTTTGGCACACCTTCGCATCCCAGCATCTCTTAATCCTGTGATGGCAGCAGGTACTTCTGCACAGCAAGTGGGTAGGAACACTGCCTTGTCCTCTGGATTGTTCACATCCTTTCATAGTAATTCCTCTATCCAAATTCAAGGTTTTCCATGTTTTCTTGCACTGGTGACATTCACTTAAATTTTTAGCTAAGGAGCACTATGGGATTCTAAAGCCTCCACTGCTGCCCAAAGTCCACACCAGCCTCACATACACCAGTCCCACTGTAGTTTTCCTTTTGCCTTTGTTTTGAGCAGCTACTGGGACCAGACCCGAGCTCTGCCCACAGTGTCCCCAGTCATTGACACCTCTGCAGAAAGGTGCTTGCTTTCCACAATACTTCTGTAGAGAAGTGTAAAACCTAAACAAGATCAGATTTCATTTTGTGCAGCTTTTAGCCACAGCCTGCTGCTGCCAGCTGGCCTCAGAAGACTTATTTTCCATCACCTGCAGTTGGTCACACTTGCCCAGCCTAAGATTGCTGCTTATCGCTGTTGTTTTAACAATATTGCACCTGGCACCACAGCCCAGCTGGAATCAAAACGTTCATTTAATAGTACAGCTGCAAATACAGTAGCTGAGTGACAGGTGCCTGGCTTTGGCTGTGCACACACTCTCAGAGTCCTTGTTTTTCCTGGAATTGCACTGCAGACATCATCCTCTGAACTAAAGCCCTCTGCATCCTTGGGCTGTGCACGCACTGCTCACTCCTTTCTTCCTGAAATAGCTGCAGCACTGGGGATTACAGATGGCTCTATTTCACATTCTCCTTGCACCTCTCCCTTTCTCACTCCTCATGGCTGCCTTTAACTTAAATCTATTTCTTTGTGTGTGTGTGTGAGATTTTTTCGTGGGGGTTTTTTTCAGTGTGGTTTTTTTTTTCTTTGTCCCCAAACTGCGATTTTGCTGTTTTTTCTAATCACTTGAGTGGTCCAAGTGGGGTGGTAATATTTGGAGGTGCCTCTCTGGAGAGAAAGCACTGCTCTCTCAGAAAACTCTCCTGTGGCTGGGATCCTGGGTTGGTAGGGAGTCACCTTCAAAATTACAGGTAAATGAGAAAGTTTTTGAATTCTTGCTACTTATTTTTGGGTAAGCACATGATAGGTCTCTTCTGGCTTATTTTTTTGGGAGCGATCATAATGCTTATGCAGCATTTCTCACAGATGTCTGGTGTTTCAGTTATTGTTCTTGGCAATGTTTTTTATCTTACTTTTCTTTTTTCTTCCCAATGTGATGGCTAATACACATCTCCCTTCTGGCTTTCAGTTCTTTATCTTTTAGCAGCTATCACTAGATCCGTACACAGACTTCGCTTTCCCTGCATGTTTGTGCCAGATTCTTTGTTAGAAATTCAGCATGGCCAATGATCTGAGTCACTCTATGCTAATCACCTTCCCTGCCTTCCTGCGCATCTCCCTGGACTCCCTTCACCGCATTTCACACACCACACGTTGGCTCATAAAACAAGAGGGCTTCGTGCTGGCAAATCTGAGTGGCTCTTTATTTAGCAGCTTACTTCAGAGGTGCTGCAAATGCAGGGTGGACTCCTCCTACAATAAATAGGTGGATGCCATGGTTCTTCCCTCAGGTTCTTTCTCCTTTTTTGCACTTCAGGTCTGAACAGGGAGAATATCTCTAGGGCACAGGCAGTAGTTTCAGCTCTGGTTTCCATGAGTGTTTAGTACTTTTGCAAGCAGCATGCTTACTCTTTCTAGAAAAGGCAGCTCGCTGTGCACCCAGACAACAGCCTATGCCAGACAGGCAGTCATCTGGAGCTGTGTGCGTATCATTTTCCTGTTCTTGGGAAAAAATTCCCCCTGTTTTTCCACCCACCGGAAAAGCTCCACCTTTGTAAGAGGAATAGGATTTTAAAATCTGTTTGGTTTGTTGGGTTTTTTTCAAGTAAATGGTGAATTCATTTACACTGCATGTGCAATTTTTAAATGTAGTTGTAGAGTTTATGTATATCTTAAAATGAGAATTTAAAAGAGGACCAAGGAAAATGGCAGAGTTGTTGACTTTCTGTCTATTCGTATATATATTTTGTGTTCAGTGAAATTATTTGTGTTTGGCTATTTGCATCTTTTCTTTGATTTCCTGGAGAATACTCATATCTTATTCAACCTTTTATGCTAGGTTGTTTTTCTTTTTTGTTTTGACTATTAAAAAAACTTTTGATACTGCTATCACAGAAATGGATGTAATATAGCAATCTATAAAATTATAAACTGTTGTGCCAAAGCAGCACAAACTGTCAGACCTGGGAATGGGTCTGACAAAAAAGGGGGGTGGGTGTAGCCGTACATAGAGAGCTGCCTGGGATTCATCATCTTCAACAATTCAAGTCATTATTCCTCATTGTGGATAATCAAGGGTGGGGGGAATTAAGTATGCAGTTTTATTTAACAGAAATGTTTTGAAGATGTATGGAATTCTTTGTGAATAATTCATGTTCTTTAAGATCAGAAGCACTGAAACAAAAAAAAAAAAAAAGGTGGGCAATTCTGCTGGGATGTGCCAGTTTAGAAACAAAGCAGCACTCTTGCCACATGTAAATGTAGCTGAAACAGGATGGCTGTAACATCAGGGAAAAAGTTCTTTCCTAAAAAGTCTGTAGCAATACAGATGATCTCTTCTTCAGAAAGTAAATTATTCATTTTTTTCTTGATCAATTGCAGTTACAATGTATTTGTGGCTCACAACTGTTTCTCCATAACATAAAAGTGGTTCACAGGGGAAAAGAAAAGTCATGCTTGGGGGAAAGAGCATCAAGAAAACCCTGCCACAATGAAGCCTTCTCCATCTTATGCCCCTACCAGGCATCTCTGATTAATCAACCCTTTCAATGACTTTGGCACTAACAAGTTATTTAAATTTTCCTTGCCTCTCCCAGTACATTGCTCAGCTTATTTTTCTACAAGATTAGATACAGAATGGAAATCAAAAAGAAAGAGAAATATCCGAATGTGCTTTTGATTTGGGACAGTTGGGGAGCAGCAGGTGTAGTGTGGGCTGTTAGGGTGAAGCCTGTGAGGGACAGGTGACAGCTCTGCCACCTCATGTAAACTTTCATATGCTCCCTTCTGTGAGCCTTCACCAGCAGAGTAATATAGTATTAATTGATTATTTTTTTTATATCTCCGCATCGAGTCCCTGGCTTTGCAGTCCAAATGGAAGTCAATGGGTATCTGCTGGTGTCTAAAAATCTTCACTTCTTGTTTGAAGAACTGTGACTTTGTGGCACAGGCAAACTATCCCCCAGTTGGTCACTGCAGGGTCAGCTGGGCACTGCTGGGGAGCCCCTGTCAGAGCACAGCCTTGGAGCTTTCCTCCATTTGTGACGCTCCAGCCACACGTTCTGTCCTTCCCATTACAAGGAATGCATGAAACAAAGCATTCTCCAGGGCTGATATTTCTGTCTGGTTTTTCTGCTGCTTTGATGACTTCTGGATAATCTGTAGATCCATTTTATCTAACATTTTAAACCTCTTGGGAAACTGGATGCAAACTGTTTGTGCTCAGCACTCAAAAGGTGAAACACTTCCGTAAATGTGCCTATATACAAGCAGAATCCTGCTTTCCAGGTGTATGCTGGCTATCAGCACATCTCCTTCTCAGGGATGAGCACCTTTGGACATTTGGGAGAGGACACCTTTGGCTACATGGACGTGGGTTAGGTAGAAGCACAATGTGTCCAGGTACACCCTAATGTCAGGACATTTTCAGTGCTTAAGTTACAAAATGATTCTGCTTGTCTGGAGAAGCCAGACAGAACCGAATGCACCAGTCTTTCAAAATACTTCTTTTCCACCTCTTTACTACTTTTTCCAAGCATAGATAAGTAAAACTATAGTTTGGTGGTAAGGTTCACCCAAATCAAACTGTCTGAACACCGAGCCATTTTTGGAACTGCCGCAGTGTGCCCTGCACCACTTCTTTTCCATTTTACATGCATGCAGAGAAGGTCAAGCAGTGAATTAGCAGACACCTTTGATGGTGCTAAAGACAACAACCTGCTTCAATACATTATCAAATAATAGACTATAAATTATGTAAGCACTGAAATGCCAAGCAGCAAACAGCATCTTCAGTGCTAAGTAGAATCACCAAATTCACTAGAAACTGCTAACCCCGATGATGCAATTTTTTTGAGGTGTCTAAACGTTAACTCTTTGGCACCATCCTTTTCTTTCTGCTTCTCTATCAAATGTGGTCTTTTTTTGATCACAGTCCGTTATTATGCGATTCTGTGACACTGTGTTTCAATTCATGTTCAGACCAACTGCATAAGATGACAGGTTTCTAAGGCAGCTCAGGAGGGGCACCACGTAGGAATAAAATGTTGAGTATGCAAAGCTAGGGAGTAAAGTGCCTGAAAATAGAGCTGACAACATGGAGTTCTGATCCTCTGTGTGCTGCTTAGCTCCACACTTGCTACAAGCAGGTGATAGAGAGGTGAAAAATCCAGAGGCTGTGCATGCATCAGTGTGGTACCTCCTGAGATAGATCCTGCAGCCTCTGGATGATGGGAACCCGAGCTGGCCAGGGCTTTCAGCATCCATGCTAGTGAGAAATCAGAAAAAATCAAAGATGTAGAAGACAGATTTTGTTAGAAATTTAATTATGGTTTGGATTTTGATGGAGTTTTGGTGTTTTGTAAGGTAGTTAGTTAGTTAGTTTGTTTTTAAAAGAGAAACACCAAAATAAATAGGATAGACAGAAAAGTATTTAGCACCTTGGTTTCAGGGAACACAATCACCTTGTTAGTAAGAGCTTGATGTATCCAAGTCAAGGGAGCCTTCTAGAAGTTGAAGCATCCCTGGGAAGGGAAGTATTTTATCTGAAAACTTGTTTTTACAGAGTTTCCCAGAGGCTGTGGACAGACAGTGTCCTGCTAATGCAGTTTGTTAGACGCACAAGGGCAGGGAGAGCCAGATGTGCAAAACGCCATCATCATGTATTGACAAAATGTCTCATAGACTCAAAGGACTATGTAAAAATTAGGTTAAACCAAACCCAAAACCTAAGGTAAATATTAATGAACAAAAAGTCCATAGTCCACCATGGTGTTTGGTCCCTATTTAAGCACAGCAAATGTCATGAATGAGCATTGGGCACATAGCAGGACTCGGGCAAGTGCTGAGGTCTGCAGGGAAATGTAGCAGTGCACAAACTCTTTCTATACAGTCTGCTATCAGTGCATTATTTTGGGAATCCACTAAAATTCATGGACTCATTATCAAAGCGTAAAACACATTAAGTTAAAACACATCAGAAGTTCCAAATCAAGGCATTTGCCTCGGAACATTTTACTTGCTAAGGCTTTTTCTTCCAGAGAACTCTGCAATTCCTAAAAACAACCCTTTCCTTTTCATGATCACATATAGCTTTTAGGACCAAAAAAAAAGAAAAAGCATCTTTCCTTGTATTTCATCTCAATATTTCACTGAACAGTGAAATTTTTTTAAAGCCCTCAAAGCAAAGACAATTTGCAAATTTATTTCTCTACCACTTTGAAAAAAAGAAACCATCAAAAGATCATGCCATGTCCTGTGTTTCTGTGAGAGAACCTAGGGTAGGGAACACATACAATTAGGTGTTTCACAGCTGAATTTTGCTCTGATGATTTCTATACTTGTAATAATTTGCTAGTAGTGCTGCTTAAGGCAGGGCTGCAGTTGCTCTACATCTTAGCTCAGGTGGTCTTGCTTCCCTCTGCTACAAGCAGACTTGAAGCAAATGATCAGAGAAACATCTTTTTCTCTGTGTTTACTCCATGCACCCAAAGACCAGAGGTCTGTTTGCTGTGGGTGCTCAGAATTAGATTAGTTTAACAGAGAAGGAAAAAAGGAATACTTTGATGCATCTTTTCAGAACAGGGCAAGCCATTCAGCGGGAGTCCCTAACCCAGGAATATTCTCCAAGTTTGTGCATGAGTTGTGATTTTGGTACGCATAAAACAATTCAAATTCATAAAATTAGACATCTACTTGCCAAGCAATGATTTCAACTCTTAGTAAAGTACCACTGTCCTAACATGCATCTGGAAGCAGTAGAGATATATGACTCAAGAGCTCACTGCTAGAAAGTATCTCCCATCTCCAGAATTGTCAGTACCAGTACATTTCACTGTTATAACTTCTATACAAAACAGTGAGAAAGTTGAAGAGAAAACTTTGGAGATTAACATAAATGAAGTATTTCAATTAACATGGTAGAAGGTCTTCAGCTACTTCTGCTGCTGTAGAAAGCTAACTCTCTTTAAGCCAGGCCTGGCCATTGTGGGGTCCTAAAGCCGGTGACAACATTTACACCAAGGATTTGCTATGCTGTCTCCAGAAGCGCTCATAAATGGACACCTAAAGCAGGCAAACTTATGTAATACCTTCCCTAATATTCTCTCAACCTCCAACTTCATACCTCTCTGATCATTTCCTAAGTCCCTCATGGTTTGGTCATTTAGGACCCTAAATCATCTCTCGGTTAATCATTGAATTTTTCCTTGAATCAGTGTCCACTCTTGCACCCACAATAACAAGGAATTACACAGCTCTGCTATCTGTCATGTTAAAAGCCAGCTCTCCCGGCTTCATTTGATAACCCATAGCTCTTGGAATGAAAAGGATAGTAAAAAAGTTGATTCCAATGCTTTATTTCCATGCCAACCCTTATTTTGCAGACTCGTACCAAATTCTTTCAGATCAGCTCTTTTTTCAGCCTCTTCATTTTGACCCTAGCTATTTTTTTTAATTTTGTTTTTTAACCAGGTCAGAACTCTTCCTTTTCTTCTTTAGCTATTTGACTTTGGTGAAGAATTTTGTCAAAAACCTTTTGGAAATACAAATAGATCTCCCTTTTCTGCAAGGATCTGCAAGGCAGGATTTCCCTCAGCAGTTTCTCACAGCTCTGGCAGTTTTCCACGCTCTGTAGATGCATCCCTTATTACAGTTTCTGCTAATTTGCCCAGCGTTGTCATGATTACAGGCCTGTGATTCCTCAGATCTCCCTGGAACCTTATTTTAAGGATTGGTATTGCACCCATTCATTAGATTGGAGGACATTTTAAGTGGTTGGTACGCTTGCAAATTGCCATTAGGAACTCAACTACTTGATCTGAGTTCTCTTACACCCCCTGGGTGACTGCCATTGGTTTTTGCAAAGGTTATTGGTCATGTGGAGCTGAAGTTAACCAGTGTAATTGTATTAGCTGACCTCACTGGCTCTCTGATTCCTCTCAGCACAGAGCAGTCACTGTCATCAGCTTTCTGAGGGACATCCTTACCATGGCCTGGATGTGGTTCAGTGTGGTCGTGTGCCCCTCTTCCTGCTCTAATGATGTTTCTGGAGCTAATCCTCCTCTACAAGCCTCTCCCCATCCTCTTCCTGGGAAGATGCACTTAAAAATAAATGGAAGAAAAGTTGAATACTGGACCTTTCCCTGCATTCAGCTCCCACCTGCCCCATCCTGTGTCATAGTCAGTTCCCTTTGCAGGTGGCATCTGGCTTCAGCATTAGGTTGAGATGAGACATCAAGCACAGTTGGGACTGTGGGATCTATTGTTTCAAGCTTTTTGCTGAAGGGGGTGGATTCAGAGTTTTGTATCTGAGAAATGTTTGATTTTTCTTTAATGAATCTGGAGCTCTAATCTCACCACAGGATCTGAAGACTAAGTAGGATCAAATAGTATTTACTCTTCTGCCTTGGCCTGCTGTCAGAAATGTGCCACAGCACACTCTGACAGATCAGTTGAAGGCAAAGAAGAAAAGAGATGAAATAGGAGCTATTTACAGATGCTTAACTTTGGTGCTGTCACCTTCATACGTGGCAGAAATGTCACCTTCTCCTACACACATCAGAGAATGCTCCCTACAACAGCTGTGGTCTGTCAGTGACAAAAGCCAGAGTTTGTGGTGGGATGTGAAAGTGTGAATATTGGCCATGATCCGCCTTGGGAACGTTTTCCTGCTGCTGGCAAGCTTTCTGCCCAGAGGCTGGATGACTTTCTGGTGTTCTGTCAGTGATGCAGCTTAAGATTTGGACAAATATCCTATCTGAAGGGCATATTTGGTCTAGGTTTCTGTTTCCCCAAAAGCTTTATAGACCTTTACAGTGGCTTGTGTACCTTGACTGTTACTCATTCTGGTTTTCTTTATGCATAGGTGTGCATATTGTTAATGCCAGGATGGCAAGGTTGCATAAAAACATGCAGAGGCTAAATATATTAATTTCTTAATGTTTTTTTTCTCCAAAGAGAGTCTTTGTAAGTCATTTCATTCCTCATTCAAAATTCAGTCCTCTCCCCACAGTTCAGTATCACTGCTAGCATTTGGTAAAATCACTCCCATAATGAATTTGAATTGAGATGTATGACGGTGACCAGTGGCTTAATGGCACAACAGTAACTACTCCTTGAATCAGCTCCTGGGTAATAAGTGAGGTAAGAATAGCTCCTCATCTTGTGAGCTGCACTACCTGAGGTTCCTGCAGGCAATCATTATTACCTGCTACTTCATACTCTGTTTGGCCAGATAATGTCTTGCAATTAGGCCTTAAGAGCAAGCGATGGAAAGCTCTCCATAAAAGCTGATTATATTTGGGCCCAGCAGCACATCCCTACCACCATTCTCCAAGATTTATGACCTTTTTGATGTCTCTCTGCTGCTGCTCTGGTACAGAGGCAAGCTGTTTATCCAGGCTGCTGCAGTCCAAACCTTCAGCAGTGGTGCTCTGGCATAGCTGCACGGAAGTCAAGGACAATATGGCCTGGCTCCTTCTCACTCACATCCCTTCATATTCCAGAATGGTAGCTGTATCCTGTTGGCACTTCTCCATTTCTTTTATTGTCACACTCCTTTTCAGCGGGTATAAATACCGTGTCAACATTTACTCAATGGATCCACCCTTGGAATCGGGCTTGCTTCATGGTTTTTGCATTACGATGCTGAAATGTTTTTGGGGGCTGTGGGAGATAGCACAAACCCAGAAAACCTTGAAAGTTTGGTGAATGTCAGTAGAGTTTGGAAATGAATCTTCACTGACATTTACATTTACACTGCCATGCATGGAAGGGATGGACATCTTAAACTGGCCCCAACAGCAGCCCCACATCCCAAGGGGATACAAACTCCTTTGCTCCTGCAGAGCAGCAAGCAAACACAACTGGCTGCCAAGGATGGGCAGCACTGCAAGCCCAGGCTTAACAGATAATTCAGCTGGGAATCTGTAAGGAAACTTTCAGCCTTTCTGCATTCTGAAGAAGGCATCCATATGTGGCCAAGGTGCCTTCTTTCCCCTTCCCGGAGCTGCTGTACTTTGGGAGGGGTACAACATTGTATTTGCCTTGTATTTGGACAAACAACATTGATGCCCCCAAGGCTGACAGTGCAGCTTCCAAGGGCACACCACATGTTACTCTACAAGCAAAGGCCAGATCACTTTACCCACAGTCCAGGCCAGTCAGGAATTACATCAGGAGAAACATTGGTTAGCACTGAGCATGAGCTAATGAGGCCTAATGAGATTTCTGTTCAGCTTGGAGCACATGCAGAACAGGCTTGTAAAATAATCATATCCCTTTTTAAGAGACAGTACAAAAACCTCACTTGAGAGCTTTTTGGTCTCCAAGCATTTTGAACTTCATCTGGGCAAGCAAAAATTAGTCAAGATCTGCTCTTCATTACTTGGTTTGGTGGTGTTTAAACAGATTGTGTTTCACCTTTGTAGTCCATTTTAAAAACAGCAAAGGAAGGTGGTCATGAAAGGTAAAACAGTCTTGTAGTTTGGTTTGGGTTGCTATGACTAAACTGTGGCCAGCTTAGTCCCAAAGGTATTTGTTTTTTTAGGCTCAGGTAGATGTAATACAACAGCATGTGTCATCTGTTGATAAATTATATCATGCTAAACCTTGTCATGTGAGGGAAAGGGTAAGGAAAATTGTAGTAGGGGTAAGAAAAAAGAAATATGTTGAGGTAAGAAAAAGGAAATATGTGGTGGAGTATGACTTTTCTTTCTGCTTTTAGCTCACAGCATTCAACAGATTTAAACATCTTTTCAATATATAAAACTTTTCTTCTCTAACCCATCAGTGAACCATATCCCAGCATTGTCACAAGGGTGGTAGCAGCCACAGGAGCCCTTCTGAGTGAAAGACATGCAATCTGTCAGGGTGGGCAGGCTAACACAAATCTGTTAGCACTTGTTTTTCCTACACAGGTCAGAGTCTTCTGGAACACTGGCCAGATTTCAATTTGGGTAGCTATACATCTGCTAGGACTTCAACTGTGGCTTGTAAAATTTGTTTGAATCCTTTGAAGAGCAAGTATGCAAAGAGCTACATAAATGTCAGGTGTGATGGGGTTTCAGAGACAAGGGAGATTTGAGGTCTTGGCTGGGATGTGAGGAGGAACCACAGTGCATCTCTGTCCTTCCCCAGCTTCCCCTGGTGGATACCATTGAATTCCTGCAAGCAGCAGGGATGCTTCTCCACTGCCAGGTCACAGCTGGATGTGCAGAGAAGCCAAAAGTGGCTGCAGGTGGGCCAGGGGGAGGTCAGAAGTCCTCTGTGTGTGTGTGTGTTTGCAGCACAGGGCCCCAAAGCACAGCCTCCTGGCTTAGGCATATCTCTGTGGGGTCATACTTGTGCACAAACATGCACCTCTCTGGGGTCTCTGGCTGCATCCCAGGGGATCTACCCACCACCAGGCAGTAGATGTGCCTTTACTTTCCCTGACATCATCTGTAAAATGATGCTGGAGGTCTTCCTGTGCTACAGAAGTGGGGACAAAAATGGGCATGAGAGCTGCGGAGCGCTTTGATAACATGGTAATGAGGATTGTAAAGCACCTCAGAGAGATGGACAAGCTTCTTTCTCATCATCTGCAGAATCTCATCAGCCTACCTGCCATTCCATTCTGTGCCTTAAGAGCAATGTTAGGACCTTATTCTTCTCCTCTTGCACAGAGCTGTGCCTGACCTGCTCCCTCCGCACTGAGAGCAATTGCAGGCAGACCACGAACCGGAGGCTCCTCTTTGTCACCTTCCATGCAATAACCTGCTTCTTGACAGAAAAAGTGTCAAAGGACAACTACTCCAAGCATGAATATTTCACTGGACAGTCTTAGAGCACTAATTTGAGCTTGCTGAAGCAACTTGGAGCTGTTCTTTTGCATTTTTTCCAGGGCTACAGCTGCATAAAGACTTAGACATGCCCAGCTTTCCTTTCAATGTTCATTTGCTCGCTTTTAAGTGCATGTGTCATTTTTCATTATTTTATATGCTAAGGGACAGATCCTGAAATTTTTAGCTATGTTTGGCAGAACCTTGTTCCATAAATAATCCTATTAACTCTAGTGGATCTTTCTGTGGAAAACAGTACTGTTCAGCAGCAGCTGAGGAATCCCAGCAGGAAGCTCAGGGAAGAGTGGAAGAGGAAAAATGGCTGCCAGAGATTGGAACAATATTTAGGTTTTAATGTCGTTCCACATCAGCCACTGAATGAAGTAAAATAATTTTTTTACTTTGCTGTAAAAGCTCCAGCAAAATTAGGAAAAACCTCAGATGCCCTTCAAGGATGCTTTAAAACAAAAGTACAATATTCATTCTCACTGTGTAGTGCAAGAAAAAGACTCGGTGACTCTTTGGCTCCTAATTGTCACCTCAGGCAGCTTATTTAGCCTACCTGTCATGAAGGTAAAAGTATACAAAACACTGTAACTCCTGCAAAGTAATTGAGCCACTTTTTTTAACCTCCTTTTATCAATATTAATAACCTATTCTAATTGCACAATGCTTCTTTTTTTCTTTGCTCCTTTTTCTTCAATCTGCTATAGGGATTAGTTAGTCATCTGCATCTTCTTTAGAGGCCTTAACAAATGTTAATTTTTCATTCTTGCCTCTTTTTTTTTTTCCTATTAAGTGTCAGAATGAAATTAATTTCCCGGAAGGATATTTAGTGTCTTTCATGTATCAATCACAGCTGAGTTCTTCCTTTTCTCATGCAGAGATGGTTTATCTTAGGCTGTATGAGGTCAAAAAAATAGAAGATAGGTATATTGTAAAGACATTTCCATTTCAGACCTCTTTGATGTATTTTTATGCTGGAAATGCTAACCCAATCTGAGTGAATTTCAGGAAATTTGATTGCTCTGGCCAAACAACAGGTTGTTAGCACTGTCTATGGGCCAATTTTAAGTATGAGAGGGATTAAACAAGTTTTCTCTTCATAGATATCTACGTACTTTGTAATTTCTCATGTATGCTCTGCCAGGCAGCTCTCTTTCTTTAATATGAGATGATAATTATGGCATGTTGTGGAGGCATCATTAAAGTTTCCTTAATCCATTTTATGTCATAATAAATTGTACTTGAAAGAATTAATAGCCTCTTGAATTTTAATGAGTAAGAACTTCAGGTTTGTCACTAAACTGTTCTTGAATGGCACGTTCATGAACTTTGAAATGCTGGACAGAAAGCATTGCCAGCCTACTTTGTTCATGCTGACGAACATTTGTCCTTTCTTTAGGGATTAAAGACTAATAGCTGAGTGGTGCATTGTAACCATGCTCAAAAGCAAGTGGCAGTGTAGGTTTGAGGAAAAGCATGAATGATCAGTCTCTATTTTAAACATCCTAGGGAGGTTTTTTTTCTCCCTGAGCCATAAGTAGAATCACAAAAGAATTCAGGTGAAAGAGGGACCTGGGGAGGTCCCACGTGTTGCTCAATGTGAGGTCAAACTGGGTTGCTCAGGGACTTACTCAGTCTGGTCTTTTCAGCTTCTATGGAAGAAGAGAGCACGACCTCTCTAGCAGCCTGTGCTGCTGCTTGACTCTCCTCAAGGTGAAAAGTTATCTCCTTGTAGCCACTCTGAATGCCACTTATTTCAACTCAAGTCTGTTACTTTCTGCTCTCCCACCCTTCATCTCTGCAACGAGCCTGGGTGCACTTCTTGATCATCATCCTGTAGGCTCTGGGGACTGCTTTTATATGTCCACAGGCAATCCCTTCATAGGCACTGGGGGCTACTTTTAGCTCCCCACAGACCATTCTTTCCCTAGGCTGAACAAACCCTGGTCTCACAGCTTCAGCTCACAGAGCAAGCGCTCCTGCCCTGACCATCTTGGTTCTTCCCTGCACCGCCTCAGTTAAATGATGTCTGTCTTCTACCGGGCACCCCAGAATGGACGCAGTGCTGTCCATGTGGCCCTGAGGAAAGGGGAATAATCACTTCTCTCAATTTACCAGCAGATCTGCTCCCCGAACAGGCAGTGCCCAGCCTGCATCGCTGCAGGGAGTTTGTCCTCCACAGGTTTGGGGCTTTGTGCTTGTCCCGGTTGGATTCCATGGGTTTCCCCAGGTGCTGACGTGAGCAGTGCATGGTTACTGATGTCCGTGGGCAGGGCTCCTTGACACCACAGTCAGGCAAGGTTTCTCTTGCCTCACATCTCTGACCTTCAGGTATCTTTTGCTGGCTGGGAAAGGCGTCAGAGGAGAATATGTGATGCAAAGTGTGATTCTAGGCAGGCTTTGGTGTCTCTTGTGCATTATTTTGGTCTAGTCAAACCCACTCATGGACAGTGCAAAGAAAAAGTACTTCTATAACTGTGCTTCTCCAGACATGTGACAGAAACCTAGCAGATGGGCTGCGTCTTTTATTATCGACTGGGGATGAACAGACCTGAACCCGAGGAGCAGCACTAGATGGAGTGACAAAGATTATTCTCTAACTTCACTCTTTTCTCTTGCATATGTCTCCTGTGGTCTGAAAATACATGAGGTGCTTATATCCTCAGATTGCCTCAGAAAAATCATACAGATAAAGGGCTGAGTGGGAGCTTGTCAGCCATCAAAGCCATAAAAGTATTGGGGCAGAGTGAAATAAAGAAAGTCAAAACTCCCCTGTTCCCCCAGTTCGTAGCACAAGCTCACTGCTGAGAAGTGTCAGCAGAAACATTAGGTGTCTGAGACCCTTCCAGGCTGGGCAATGTCCTTCCTGAGCTAAATAGATAGGTAGGACTGTTTACACAAGATCCTAATTCGTGTTCAAGGAGGAGGGAAGCAAGAGCCACAGTGCAGCAGGTCATCGCTGCCTTGGACACAGCCCCACGTGATGTGCAGCTCTGGTTTCTGCAGGGGTGCAGTTTAATAAGGGAGCAACTCATCACAGCCAGGTTGTGAGGCCAGGAGTCAGACAGTCACAGGAAATCTTCATGAGCATAATTCCATGCAGTTTCTAATCCTTTCCCTCACACGTGTGTGTTCTATTCCCGAGTCAATGCACTCCCTCTGGTGGCTGATTTACTGTCTCAGCTTCACTCCTTTTTGGAGTTAAGGTTTCATGCGAGCAGATGGCTAAAGGAACTGAGAGAGCAATAATACTGCTTTTATTAGACTACTTTATCGTTTTATGTTCTCAACACCGAGGGCACAGATAAAGTCTGTCCATTCAAATGTATTTAAAAATAATCCCCATTCGTGGAAAAAGGTGAAGCTAAAAATATTCTGTTCAGAAAGGCTATTTCTGGAAAGAGCCTAAAACATTATATTTTTATCACGTTAATTGTCTGTTTGCCTCAATGATCTGGTGTTTTAAGACTCATGTTGGTCATTCACAAAAGGTAAATCAGCGATGTGTCAAAGTGCCTCTCAGTAATTTCCTCTAATTTCCTCTTAGGATCTGCTCCATCTCACATTGCCAGCTTTTCTGGATAGAAAACACCTTTTTCTTTTCATAGCATGGCAGTCAGGACAATAGAGGCTGCTTCTAAAGCCACAGAGAGAAACTATGTGCTGGAAATCATCAAAAGAGAAAAAAATATCCCCTCTGAAGGACAAACTTCTTTTGGATGTGTTTTTTATGTCATCTGTTCATGCAGGTGATTGATTTGCCTACACATTTTTAGAGAATGCTTATTGTTAAGCAAAGCCACTGTTAAAGAGGCATTCAGTAATTAAACACTGTTCTGAGGCTGGGAAACAACAGTAGAAACAGTATTTACTTAATTAGCTGTCATGCTGTGTTTCAGAGGAGAGAAACACAAGCAGATGCTGCTGTGAACTTGCCTGCCTGTAGGTTGATGCACTCCAGCTCCTGGCGACCTTCCTGCCTTAAGGAAAAGAGCTGCTCCCACACCTCCAACAGCTGGATTTAGATGCTGACCTGACCACATCTACACTGTGGTGAACAGGTTCAGAGCTGTCTTTGGAGCAAGTTTATTGAGGGCAAGAGAGAGAGTTGGGGTGGCTCATTTTATTTTCCACTGTAACCTCATCAATCCAGGCGACAGCATGGCCCAGGACAGGCGCTGCTGCGTGGTCAGAGGATGGAGTCTGCAGATCCCCTTGGTTCCTCTGGCTCAGCGCTTGCAAAATTCAACCAGAGCTAATTTTAGAGGCCAGGGCTGACTTTAGAGGCCAGTCCTATCAACCAGAATCCCTTACTACCATCTTAAAAAAGATCCCTTGATGACTATATGACCTTGAATTAACTGTTTGTCCCAGACACCATCTAATTTCATAATCTGTAACATCATCGCTGAATATCTGTCATAATTCATTTAATTGCGTGTCTGTTGCTACAGTGCTTCAATTTGGGGAAATTTCTGTTTTCTTACTCAGGAAAAACAGTTTACACTCTCAAGACCAATTTGCCAGCTGGAGCATAGTTCTTCTGCAAATGGATGCAAAGATAAGGCTCTCATAAATATCTGAAAGCACCATCATCTCTGCATTTACACATTCAACAGCTTGAATCTCAATGACAGTGCATCCTTCCTCCTAGCACACGATGCTCTGAAGGTGGTCCTCTGCAACAGGTCCCGTGGGTTTTCAGGCATGGTCGTAGCTCCAGTCTTGCACTCAGTAATGACTTGGGAATGCAAACTCCACAGAAAGATACCAGGATGTTTTTTTTCCCCCTCTTTTACATGGATTTTCTTCCCAAGAGGAGACAACTGTGCTCCTGAACTGGTAGTGAGAGGATCACCAGCTGATCAATCCACGAAGGGAACTGTGCTGAGGTGGCTCTGTGCCATTTGACAGTCGTGCAGAAACAGGACAGAGTCTCCCAGTTCAAAACACTGGTAGCCACCAGGATCTATTCTTTAAGGTCTTGGATCGTATGTTTAAGAAAACTCAGAGATCCTTCTGAATCTTCATGTATCCTCAGGGAGTTTTAGTGTGGTCCTGATTTAGTGCTTGTTCCAATATGAATGAAATGTCAGTTCTGTTTAGCATACCAGCCTGATTTTATTGAATGTAATGATACTTGCATATTTCCATCAAAGTCTTATCTCCACGGTATTACAAGAGAAGCTTGCAGTCTGGATAGAGGGTTTATATTTTATATTATTTAATAATTGTCATCTCATTCTTAACTGATGTAAGTGAAAGTGGAGCAATGTGTACTGTACTGATAAAATGGCCTCACCAAACAAAAATGGAAAAGAGACAATCTCCCTCCAATTTTTCTTCATTATGTTCGTGATTTGCTACTGAGCCTGATCTGATGTTTTAAAACATCTCTGTTTTACTGGTTGTATTAAAATAAAACATACTAATTATATTTTGGAAGTCACTAATAATTGGAAAAATGCCCTGTAACCCTTGCAATACTTTTTTATCTCCTGACTATTGCATAAAGAAGAATTATTGCTATCATCTGAAACAACTTTCGTGGTTTGATATATGAAACCCAAAGTTAATCAAATTGCGATGTCTTCATATCAGTGAAAATTGTTTTGACATTCAGAGAATGTTACCACTTTTTAAGCTATGTCATAAATATTACTATCCATTTCATGAGTATAACATGGCCATTTATATTGATGTATTTCAGGATGAAGAGATGCAGTTTAAATTTCTCTGTATCCAAATATTCTTGTGCCCTTTATATTCCTCAAATTTCACATTTCATATTTGGAGGCTTTTTTCAGCCTGCTTTTAGTCTACAACTGCAGGAGCTAGACTTTGTATTGAAAAGACAAAACCCCAAAAGCCTCCAATGATTTGTCTTCCTGGCATTTGTTTAAATCCTGAAGTGCATCGTTATTCCAACTTTCAGTGGGCTACGGCAAAAATTTAACTAAAAAATTTAACTAAATAGGAATTTGTTTGATCATAGGGTACAATTCGGCAGTTTTCATCCCATTGAGGATGAAGGTGACTGAAGGTTTTTACTCATTTCAGAAGATCTTGTAGGTCTAAGATCTTTCAAAGGAAAAGGAAGAAAGAGAGATGAGGAAAAAGTCACTAAGGTTTTAGAAATTCTTTTTTTCTGGCAGTCATGTCATTCTCATGAAACTTAGGAAAATGGACTCTATTTTACACACATAAGTAAAAGAATACTCTTACAACTCATTATAAGCCTACCATTGTTAGGAAAAGATTGTCATGATTTGTCTTGCTTTTCTTTCTATGTGAATATAAATTCTCTTCTTATCTTGAGTAGTCTTAAACGACTGGGGGAATAATAACAAATATTTGGTACAATAGGGATAACTCTTAGGTTAAGTTTAAGAATTTTAATTATTTTAAAAATCTTAATTAGTTCCCTTAAGAAATATAAGTATTATGAGGCTTTTTTTAAAGGTGAGAATGATGGAATCTTGTGGTCAGCACAATTCAGAGAAAAGATGCTGGCTTTTGTCTCATTACGTTTGTTAATGCTTTTTGATTATGGAAGAAAAAAACCCCAACAATTAAAAAAAACATGAAAAACAAGGTAACAGCAGCTTTTAACAAGATCAAGAAATCCTTCCAAGCAATGCGAAGGATTAAATGTGAGTCAAGTTCAGCAGAATCACCCATGGCTCCCTCACTTACTTAAAATGCATATGACTTAGCTCTGTATGTCTGAAACAGCCATTTACAGTTTAAAAGAAAAACAAACAAACAAAACCCTCAAAAAAAAAAAACAAAACAACAAAACAAAAACACAAACACCTTTATCTCAAAATGCTCATTTCAGGGGTCTTGTAGAGAAGCCCTGGTTCCAGACGATGGCCTGGTGCAGCTTGACTCAATGACAGCAAAGAGTTCACAGGGACCCTTCCTCAATAATTAATATTTGTAGCAAGATATTTTAGCTCAGTCAAAAAAGTAAACAAAACGAATAGGGACTCAAAGACAAGATTCAACATCCAAGCCTTCTGATTATATCCTTGAAGCTGTTTTCTTCCTTCTGTTGTGTCACAAATAGTAATTTGGCATATCTCTGGGATTTCTGTTCCAGATGATGAAATTAGTTTCCCAGTCCATAGGGACAATTTGGTTTATGGCGTTTTCTTCTGTTTGGGTTCAAAGGTGCCAAAGAAAAAAAGGAGATTAATCAGCAACTGCATGAAAAATAATCACAGTTGGGAAAAAAAAGGCATGTATTTTAGCTCTGGCTTTAGGTCTACAGAGCTTTTACTCTATGAAGTAGACTATATGCCATATAAAATAATAACACCTTACTTTTGCCTAGGAGCAATACAAAAGCAGGGGCTCTTGGATCCATGAACGGGAGCATAAATACTGCCATAAATAGGGTGCTTCTCCTTCAGGGACAAAAGTGTCTGGGCTGTAGAAAGTAAAAATGCTTTGTTGTCCCTCGGTCTCACCAAGCAAGACACGAAAAATAGCGTAGCTGAGAAGGAAGAACCTTTTCCCAGCATGTTAAAAGAGCCCTGGTTAGTACAGCTGGGCCCCTGATTTCAACACCACTTGAAAAATAAAATACTTGTGTCATGAAAAATCAGCGATGCTCATCTCTATCCCCACTCCAAGGCCATAAGGAATCTGGGGTCATGAAGTGAAACTTGCTGAGAAGTCATCCCCTAAGAGCCACATGGTTCGTCCCAGCTTTTGGGGCGGATCTTCCATCCAGGGAGTTGGCCTGGGAGGTCTCTGCGTTCTTCCCTTTGAGATAAAGGAGACGGGCCCAGATGTGGAGGCAGAGATGTCTCCAGCCCTTGCCTGCTTGCTGCTGCTCCTGGTGGGCTGCCTGGGATGCCAGCACCGCGCCTGTCGCTGCTTGGGCAGGGTGTTCATCTGTCAGGAGAGCCAGGTGGTCCAGCTTCCCCGGGACATCCCTGCCAACACCACGGAGCTGTAAGTAGGGACAGGGAGCGGTTGGGAGCAGCAGCCTTGTGGCTGGCTCTCCAAACAAGCTGCTGCTTGGAAAGCCACAGGTCAGGTTTGCAGGGAGCCGCCTGGGAGACTTCGTGCCAGCTGTTTGCAGAGCACAGCCCTTCCTCTGACACTCACTTAATTACACCTTGAAACTCCTCTCCATTTCTGTGATCGTGCTCATTGTAAGATCTCTGTTAAGAAAGGATTTTGCATGTTATAATGCAAAGTGCAGGCTAAATTTGAAACAAGTGTCCTTGGTGCCGTGACAGTAATTTGAAGCATGGAGTCTGAGCTTTCTTTACAGCTTTGCTTTAGCGTTGTTGGAACGTGCAGAGCAACTTGTCTGCCCCAAACAACTTGATGATGAGCCTTTGTTTGTACTGCAGGAGCTTTCCAAAGGTTTGCACTTGTTTGCCAAGAAGCAACTTAATGTTTTCCCCTTGAAATCTCAAAGGCATTGCAGAAAGGACTCTGATAAACATTCAGAGAGGGATCCTCCTCCACCAGAGGAGCAGCGTGGCTGCGGTTGGAGAGAGTGAGCAACATGAAGATACCGTGCTGAGTTACGAGAGGATGGGTTTTGTCTGTCTTAAAGCTTCTCATTAATTTTCATAAAAGTAAGGTGAGCAATGGTGTGTGGCAGCTGTTTTGTGTGTCAGTAGCGCCGGCAAGCAAAGGAGCTTGCTCAATGGCAAGTATGTAACTGCATGTGATTGTTTTCGTTTTAATAGTTTTAAAGCAAATTAGATCACCCTTTGCCAACACCCCCACAGACATCTGGCATTGTTACAACCTAAAGCAAAACCAAAAGGAGTAGTCCTGGATAAAGCCTTTGATTAATAAGTTGAGTGGCCAGTTTGAAGGGAGGATACAATGAAGAATGATGTGTCAGAAGTTAGAAAAATATACCCCTATCCCAGTTTTACACACCACAGTATATCCATGGTTGTTACACCACAGTTTTCCTAGGAGAGAAGTTTTGTTTTGTTCAGAAGGAGGAGTTGTTATGCTCCCTGACTAAGCAGACTGCGGTGAAAACTTGAGAGAAATGTCTGAATTAACCACAAAAGGTCAGTAAAAGTTTAAATCATTCTCACAACTAGAGGAAAAACTAATCCATCTGTGATTTAGGTCATCTAAATCCTGAGTGAACTGTGCTCCAGGCGTATACGGCTTATTTTGTTTAATTTTGCTTTGATTGTTTCTTTAGATTACCCAGTTAAGGTCTGCCTTCTAGGGATTAAGCAAAAGCATTTTTTAACTATTTCTGCAAAGAAGTAGAGTATCGCTGAAAAGCACCTGTTAGTAAAATGGG
The DNA here is from genome assembly GCA_013397115.1 of Edolisoma coerulescens. NCBI lineage: Eukaryota > Metazoa > Chordata > Aves > Passeriformes > Campephagidae > Edolisoma > Edolisoma coerulescens. The sequence continues at coordinate 153,776 of VWZW01003626.1, read as the reverse complement.
ATTTGTTCTCTGCTTGTTAACTTCTTGAGAGTTTTTTGAGGATGCTAATTTGTGGGTTCTTAGCATGAGTGTTATTCTCTGAAACAGGCAGAATACAACATTAGTGTGACTGAAAACAAAAAAAAAATCCTTTCTTCTGCCAGTGCTGTGCAAATACTGGAGTTAGAATCTCTCAACTTTACTCTCTTCTCACTTTCTCTCAAAATAAACCAGCTTTTGGTTTCTCAGGGAGTAATTCAGGTCCCATTCCATCAGTATAGCCCTGGGACTGATTTCAGCATGGCTTAAAAATTTGAAAACTACCTAGAGTAGCTTTGGATATACCAAACCTTAGCATTACTAAAGCCAGATATATTAGCTGAAGAGCTATCAAGTGACAGATAAACCTTAGATTTTTCCTTCAGGATCAAAGGGGAATTCTAGAAAAGTGCTTTCCTCTGCATCTCTCAGCTGAGTGCCCAGTGGGGTGATTCAGGTGACTAAAATAGGTTTTGCTGCTCCAGATGACACTGCAGGTGCACTCCTGGTAACAGAGGAAGCTTGCTTTATGTTTCCTCAGAAAGTCTCAATGAGTGAAAAGGGTTTTTAAATCAGCCTACCAACTTAAGCACAGAAGGCCATGGTGTCTTAAGAACCCTGTACAGGACACAAGCAGAGACTTCTTGCTAAGTACAGCTCCTGCAAGGTACTTTTTTCACTTAAGAGCTCATTCTGGGAGTCTGGATGCAGTCTGGTTTTGTTTGACATAAAGGAGAGGGGTTTCTTCAGTACACTTAGAGCTCTTCACTTTCCCTTATGTGATCTTGATAGCTTTCCTAAGTTACCCTAGAGTCCTTCCCTAGTGCCTTTAAAATGTTGAATAACATGCTGGGGAATGCTTTAGAGTGAGAACAGGAGCCTGATATGCCTCAAGCACTTCTCCCTTTGCTGCATGATTCTGTTTCACTACAGCTGTGTCTGAAGTTGGGACACTGGCATGTGGCAGCCAGCTCTGACACTGGGTAGGAAAACTCATGATAAAGGTAAAAATAGGGCCCTCATTAACCATTATCTCTTTGCCATTGCTGACTTCTTTAATTGTTATTCTTATTTTTTAGTGTTTGAGGGCTGGTTCTGAACACATGCTGCCCTGAGGGATTTCTTTGTGATTGGTTTCCCGACAGGGAGAGCTTAGGCTCCACAGCAAAGCTGAGCTCTGCAGTGCAGTGCATGAGACAGGGGTTTGGTCCTGGCTGGATTAGCACCTGCTTTAGCAAGGGTGTTGCAAAGGGAAGGCTGGTAGCCTCTTACAGTGAGTGATTGCATTTTGTACTTACCTTGTGGAACCAGAACAGGGATCAGAATCCATGGACATTCATCACCCTTCTTTCTGCCACATCTGCTTTTGCACTTACAGGCCAAAACCTCATGAGAGGATAGTTACAGCTTGGTTTGTACATTGCTTTTTGCAGGTTTGCAAGCACTCTGCAGCTGGCATGTTCTGAATATTTGCAGGGGAGGCTGTGGTTATTAGCTATTTTGCTTTATAATCTTTGCCTGGATAGAAGAATTTTTGGTATTTTTATATTCACCAAAATGCTGAAGAGATGGCTCTGACTTACAACTTTGGAGTCAATCCATTAGAAGCCAGAGGCCAAAAGTTCAGATGGGAGATGCAGGTTCACCTGTGTCAAAGTATTAACTATTAATTGCCTCAGGGGAAGAGGGGAGGGAGTGACTCAGTAGCAACTGGAGGCAGTTTGTTCCTTGAAGATCTATTCCAGTCTTAAAAACTAGTGTCAACTTTTGTAATCCATCATCAGTATTCAGCAGGATTAAATTTATTCATTAGAGGTCTTGCTTTGAAACAGGAATGCAGACAAAAATGACATTCTCAGAAGGGATCCTTCTTAAGATTTAACAAACTACTTTAAGCAGAAACATTTGAATAGCACCAAGTAACAGGATCACAGGAAATGGCCTCAAGTTGTGCCAGGGGCAGTTTAGATTCAATATTAGGAAAAATTTCTTCCCTGAAAGGGTCATGAGGCTCTGGAATAGGCTGCCCAGGGAAGTGGTGGAATCACGATCCCTGTAAGTGCTGTGGATGTGGCACTTGGTGACATGGTTTAGTGGCGAACAAGGTGGTGCTGGCTTAACGGCCAGACTCACTGATCTTAGAGTTCTTTTCCAGCCATAATGATTCCATGATTCTAGGAGGCAGTTTAGCCATTGTCAGAGCAGTTTAGAGGTATGTTATATAGAGTGTTTTCTCCCAAGCATCTGCAAACTATAAACAGCGGGGTTTTTTTACTTGCTGGCTGCATAGGTGTTTTTGTACAATTGCTCAAGGATATTTACTTTAGACTATCAAGTCAAGGCTGAGTAGATGTCTGAGCACTAAAATATCAGCTGCCTAGAAATAGCAAATCCTGTGTTATGTACTGAGTGAGTCAGATGTGCTTCCCAGCGAAAGAAGGTGCAAATGATGTGAATTGTAGCTGCAACTCTGTTATTGACAACTGCAATTAGGATTTTTTTTTTTATTCTTTCACACTTAGAGTTGAAATTACACTGAAACCTGCAAACAGCTACACTTCTTGCTTGGGTGTTTATACTGATGGACTGACCTTAACCTAAGAAAGGCAAGGTGTGAGAGGATAAAGTAAACGAACAAACTGAAGACCCGTGAAGCTTTGAACTCCCTGTGTTGTGGTGGTTAATCATACAGTTAATCAATAAACCCACATTTTTTCAGAATGAGATGAGAATATTTTCACAGCAGAGCATATTGAGAGCATATTACATGCTGGCTAAAGCCTTTTTAATTATTTTAGTTTTTAATTCAAGCCAGCTTTGCATCTGTTAGGGTTACATTCTTCTCTTCCTGAATTTATGATCAGTTCCTACTTTGAAACAGAAAGCTACAGAGTTGCTGTAAGATTGCTGTCTATATATCAGTGCAGTGGTCCTATGCTTAAGGCTGGATTCTGTATTTGACATTTTAATTGGGAGGATAAAAAGAAATAGGCAGATCCTAAGAGAGGAAGAAAAAGAAACATAAGAAAATTACACAAAAGGATAATAAACTCAGCAGGACAGATCCTCAGCTGGTATAAATGACCAAATAGATATCTCTACAGAAACACTCAGTTTCTAAAGCTTCAGGAGCTTTTGAACACGAGGAGTTATGCTGCACACAATGGGAGCTGCTTTGCAGTGCAGTACTTTGCTGGCTTACTCTTGGTGCTATAAATAAATACTTTCACATGGCTTTTACCTTACTTATAGGGTCTGCAGTTTGATGTGTGTATGAGAGAGGTATGGGCAAGTCTGAAGATGTATAGTTGTCTGTACATTTTTATATATATATATATATCAAATGTATCTTGGAAATGAAAGCGCATTCGCTTAAAATTTAATGACTTTCTAAATCACTGAGCCTTTTGCAGGGAAACAGTGAAAGCCAAGACTCGAATTTGTTTGCATGCAGCACTGGGAGGGTACCAAGCTTCTGCCCTCCACGGGGGTCAGCTACAGAGAGATTCTCTCAATGTATAAACTCAGTTTTTTCCAGCAGTCTCTGTCACACATGCACACACACATACAAACTAGCCTGTGTCACATCTCCACACATCTGAAACCAGGCAAAATTGGCTCCTGGGCTGATGAGCTCCATGTCCTGAAATAAAGCCTCCCTGTTAGACATTTTAGATATGTTCTGGTTCGCTTCCTACAAAGAATCCAAACGTCCCTACTGAATGAGATAATAATAAATGTTTTCCTAAAGTGTTTGGGAGATTAAACCAGTCATTTGTAGGTGTTACATTTTCTTGTCTCAAACATGGTGTCTTCATCTTGTGTGTCTCCCCATTCAAGTCATGACTATAGTTAAAAACCCAGGAGAGTTTGACAGTAATGTTATTCATGAGATGCGATCTGGTAAATACCAAAGTTAGTGTTGAGGCACAGCAGGAAAGAAAAGCCCTAGTAAGATCTGAAATTAGTAGTTTTAAACTAAAACGTGGTAAAAATGGAGACGCTGGTAAGCCTGGGGGACATTAAAAAGTAGGATGGAGGTCTATCTTTTACTTCTCCAACAAGACCATGAATCACTAAGCAGATTTGAGGACTCATGAATTCACTGGTGTCACACAACAGTTAATTTCTCTGCTCTGAATGGTATGTTAGGCTAAACACTTCAGCAGTATGGATGATTTCCGAGCTTCATTTACTCCCCTTACGACAGTTCCTCACAACTCATCAGTTTTCACGCTGCAGAAGTAAAACACTGTATTTCAGACTTTGTTGCCTTCTCGTGCCTAATATTAAAATGTATTAACTCCATCTCTCATCCCATGCAGGGACACTTTGGCACAAGGAATCCTATTGAGTATCACTCAAAGATGACTACTGCTAGCTGGGAAAGCAGAGCATAGTCAGAGCTCCAGGGAAACGCTTTCACGAATTTGAGTGGCATTAAAGTGCTTATGTGGTTCTGTCTCAGCTTCAATGAGCTGCCTTCCCATCCCTTATGTAGGGAGCTCAGGGTGTTTATGAAGAGAGGGATGCAGAAAGGGGGGTGTGTGTGTGCCACTCGTGCTCTTACCCAGCAGGGTACCAGTTGCTGTAGTGTAAGAGGTACCAAGCCAGGACAGTTCATCTGTTATCCCTGTATTTGTCCATGCAATTGTGCTTTCAGCTCCTCACTCGGGTTTGTAAATGGCGTCTTGGGAATTTGAGTTAATCATTTTCTGGATCAGACATTTAGCAGATTCATATCAGCATTGCAGTCTTGAAGAATCAAGCTTATTATCTCCCTCAATATCCCAGGCCATGCCACTTAACTAAAATATAAAATTTAAGAAAATCTTCTCAAATATTTGATAATCCCAGATACATTTCTGCGATGATTTCTGGAGAAGAGATCCCCGGTGGGAGGTGTCTTTAAAAGCTGCAAGTCACATTCCTCTGGAAGAGTATCACACATAAAATGTGTCACCTGATAATGTGTCAGCAGGAGAAAGTCTACTGTGCACCTCCAGGGTTTTCTTTGCAGATGCCGAGGGGGCCTCATCAGGCTGGCATGTCACTCGAAACACTGCTTGTGTGAGAGCTTAACGAGGGTGACAGAAGAGAGTGGGTGAGAAATGCCACAAAAACAGGAAAAGAGTAGCCCAGAGGAGAGATGCTAAGTAAGAATATCCATCCCAAAGGGAGAGCTGCTCCAGCTGCCAGCAGTTTGTGTGCAGGAGGGGGTCCTGCAGAGCCAAGCAGAGTTACCTGCCAAAGGGAAATAAACAAACCTGTGAGACACCCAACTGAGGAGCCAAAGAAACCCGTGCAGAGTTCGACATGCCTCACTCTCTCCTCTCGTGTTGGCATTTTAGTTAGTTCTGCTTAACTTTCCCGAGTCCTTGCGCAGGCAAGTTAAAAGATAATTGGGGTAGGCTGGCAGTTAATTTAAATTGCCATAGCTTCATTAACTTCAGTGGAAAGAACTCAGTTCATTTTCGCTGTCTGGCAATGGGGACCTCTCCCAGCCATGTGTTGTTCATTTTGGCAGCAGCTGATTGGGAATGACTCTGTGTGTGTGTGTGTGTGTGTGTGTGTGTGTGTGTGCACGCTCAGTAAACAAGATAGTTTGGCCACAAAAGACAGGTATTATTTTTCATAGCAGTCTATTAGTTTTACACAGTGAGGGGCAAGCACTCTGGTAGGAAAAGCCACTTTTCTTTGTTTAAGACCTTGACCTTTTCAGACAAAATCTGTAAATTATTTCACACACTTTGCCTGCAGTTTGATTGGGCTGCTCTTATTAGCAGTGAAATTTAAGTCATTAAAATGAAGCTTATTTCAAATTATAGGTCAGAGTCAAGCATGGATTTCATGTAAGAATATAGAAAATTATTTCTTCTAATTGTCTCGCATACATCATAATAAGGAGTCCAATTTCTGCCTCTTACTTGGGTGTAATTTCTTTGATCTTGAGGGTCTAGGGTCACAAAAGCTTGTGGTTTGTTTACTTTTGCTCAATGTTTTCCTCCAACTATCCTTAAGTCTTTCAGGAGCTCAGCCTGGAAGGTAGGGATGCTTCTTATCTCCCATTACCTTATCAAGCCACCTAGAATCACTTGCTCCTGGGTAGCTGGAGGAGAATTTACAGACTGTTATTGTGTGCAGAGGGAGATATGTGTCTGAGTGAAATGAAAACAGCCTCCAACCCAAATCATCTGAATGAATCCTTGTTTTTCATAAGTATATTGAGCTTGCTGAGCCTCCCTCTTTGCCTGGACTAACTAAACAATGCTGTATCCTTAAATATAACTTACTCAGAGCTTCCTATAGACAGGAGAGCCTCAATTTTAAGCATATACCCACTGGGTGGGCTGCAGGCTGAAGCTTTCAGCCCTGCTCACTCTCTTTTCTACTCAAGGATGCTATTACTAGTCAGCATTTTAGCATATTTGCCTGGAAATTCTGTTTTGTATATGCCTATGGAGCATGATTCTGAGAATGGTCCTATTGACATAAAATTTCCCCATATCCACGTACATGAGGATGTACTTTCTGATATGAATCCTTGTCCAAATACAGCCAGTTAATTGGAATTAATTTGTAAATATTTATTAGCCAGGAATCTGTGAATCTTCAGTGGTTTTCCAAAAACACTGTGTGCATAAACATGTGGTGGGGAAAATTTCCAAGTTTTCAGTGTTTGATTCATCTTTTGTTTGAGAGTGGAGCAAGGAGGGAATATACTTTCAAATGAAGATCAGAAGATTTATTTTTTTTTTTAATTTGAAATAGTAGCATGCAGTGAAGAACTGGATGGACTGTGTGAAGACTGGGAAAGAAAGTGGTGCTTGTTTTCTCAGGAGAGTTTCTGGTGTCCTATATTTATGTTCTAAACATAAAACTTGGGGTATAATGGGATACTTACAAAGACACCTTCCCTTCCCCTTACCCCAAAACCAGATCCTACCCCAAGAAGTGTGTGCACACACCCATGTATGCACAAGGGTGTCTGTGTTTAACTTCTTCCTCCAGAAGTTTGGCCCTGGGCAAAGACGATGAGATTGGAAAACAGTGGCATGGATATATAGCTGTAACTCCTAACATGGCCCAGGCTGAGGTGGAAGAGAGTAATAATGGAAGGAGGGACTGTCTTCCTGTCCCTTTTTCCCTAAATCAGGAGCATGGATAGGAAGAAGTGATATGTGGTTATTTGAGGTTGGTTTTCTTCACTGAAAAGTACTGTCACATCGGCAGGCTAAGAATTGTAATGGTTTTCTTTGCACATTTTTGAAAGCCTTTTAATGGTTTCATATGCTGTGCTATGGCTTGTGCTTAGAAGTAGTCCCTGGTGTAACACTCCTGCCTACCCTTGGCTTTGAGAGGTTTGGATTTCGGTGCTTACCTTCGGGGTAAGCTTTGATTTCTTTTTTCACTTGTACCATCACATGGCATAAGTACATTAGGCTATTGCCTTTAGTAGCCCAATAGGCATTTTTGAGGGCCAGACCCTTTGTAAAAGAGTATCCTATTCAGTGGGAAACACTCATGCCTGTGAGAGCCACAGACATTCACTGAGGTTAGAAAGCACATCTGTCTCCAGTAGTGGAAGCACCACCTGTGCTGCTTCCTCTGGTGTCTCCAGTCTCTCCACAGCTTTAAAAAAAAGAACACAGATCAGCCAAATCCATTTTTTCCTTCTTGATAACTAGTGGGAAGCTATCAATTCTGAAGAGTCTTTCCTTGGAGTCCAGTCTCCCAGCAAGAATATTTATAGACACACATAAATTTCTGAACAAGCACGGTGTGAGTAGAGGGGCTATAAACCCATGGAAAGACAGTGGGTTGATGCTAAAAATCTGCTCTTGTCCCCAAAGTTTTCTTTGGCCAACAGAGCTGCTATGGAAATTTTTGCTTTTCATTTTTGGCGAGTGAAGAGTCATAAAAGTGCAGGCTGTGTTAGAAAATGACAGCAAACCAAGAACTGCCTTGGCAGAACAACTCTCTCTAGGTGGAATTACTGGTTTGGGGAAACACTCGCTGCATCCGAATCCCACGAGCTGTAATTTCCTGTCTGCAGTATATTGTTGCCATGGCAGACGAAGCCCAGACCTCATTCTCCAGTCCTTTGAAATCAGCATTAGTGGCCCCTGTGAGGGAATACCCTACAAGAAGATCCAGGGTCTGATTCCACAGGCATTCCTACACATCCTAATTGCTTGCCTGAGCAGCTCCGCTGCTGCCCAGCGGGATGAACCGCAGGTGCAAAAGTACCTGTCTGCACATATTTGCAGATTCAGGACTTTGTGCTATTGCAGTAGGCAGGAAACCACTGTGGGGAAAAATAAAAAAGGCGTTGAAAGCGCAAATCAAATAGGTAAAAAAAATGTTTGCATTTATTTTAAATTATTAGGGGAGATTTTAATTGTTTTAACAGACCACATGGAATTGACAAGGCTGTGTTAGGGCTCGCAAAGTTTTCTGTAAATATTAACAGATTTCACAACATTGCTGCTAAATATGTAAATGTAATTTTATCCATTACAGTAGCAGCAAAGCTATGGGTTGCAAAAGGCAAGCAATTTCCCAAGAGTACAGGGTTTAACCCAGTGGTTTAGCCCCACCTTATTCACCAGACTGTTCTCCTATGGCAATGTGTTTCCTTTTTCCAAATAGCAAACAAACAAAAAAATTACCTCTTGCATATTTGTATTTCTTTCTCATAACTATTTCTCTACAGAGAAAGTCATAACTCTACTGTTTTTTAATGTCAAGTGAGGTGTGAAGTTGCAGGGTTTTTTCCCTCAAATGCATTTTTATTGACTTGGTACATCCGCATCATCATCTTTTCCACTTTCTTCATTTCTGTCCTTCTCTTATAGCAGTTTCTGTCGCTGTGTTAGAAGAGCAGCATTTCACAGTAGTGTTACAGTCAGTAATTTAAAGACAGCTGAAGTGGAGATTTTTGTGAGTATTTCAATTATGGCTAACTGTTGGCTGTGTTATGGTCAGTAGGGCTGCCTATGGAGCACTAATTGGAAGGTTTTCACCCCTTTATGAGTTTAATTGCTCTCTGTATATTTCTTCTTAGCTAAAGACCTTCACAAATGCATGAATGTTGCATCTACAGGAATTTTTTAATATATATTTATAGTATTCATATAACAAACAATATTTCTTTGACTTCCTTCATTTCTCTACACGTTATTGCTGTGTTACACCAGTGTTGCTGAGCACACTGCCTGGGTCCACACCCCAGAAATCACACTGGTTTTTGAACACTTTACCCTAGAAATGGGAGCATGTCCATCCAGAGCTTTACAGAGCACTGTACAGGCTGGACATGGAGCCATGAGTGTCCCTGAAGTTCCCACTGAGGAGTGCTTGCCCTTGGATGTACGGATGCCCTGGTCTGGTGGGGACAGCTTTGTGGCCTCAGGGCTGTGGACCAGCACCAGCTCCGGCTTTGCCGTTTTGTTTGTCTGTCCGAGGCGTGGACGCTGTCTGGAAGAGACGCTCCGGCGGCACTGGAAATCAGGGAGACTGGGTCTTTGTTCAAGGCTTTGAAAGACTTTGCTTTTTTTTCACCCTCTGTGTCAGGCTGCCAGGAGGCGGCCTTGGTTCTAGGTGTGGATTCCTCTCTTTAGTGTCCTCCAGGCCGAGCGCACACAGGGGTGGTTATCAGCTAAAATAGGCAATGAGGCAAGGGGCGCCTCAGAAGTTCCTGCTTGCGTCTCATTGAAGATTTCCTGCATTCCACAGAAAGCTTGTTAGCCTCTGGTTTGGTGGGGTGGCAGACTGCTATTTTTATTAGCCTGACTTGCCAGCTAGAGTACATCTTTACAGTGTCCATTGTGTAAAGGAGTTTATAGGTTCCTGTAAAACACCACATGCTGGTATCTTGCTTTTATGAACAGCTTTGGGCTTCAGCCTATGTTGCATAGCAACACTCAGGGTTTTGTTAGTCTGAACTCGAGTGATTCAGATTGGTTCTCAATCCTGGAAGCCCAAAAGTCCCAGAACCCTTGAGCTTCAATAAGATGCCAACTGCTTTTCTAAAAAGAGCCCAAAGAAGGAAAAAGGTGCACCCAGACTACGTGAAGGTCTAAATTTCACCTTCAACATCAAGTATAGCATCAGTGTAGGAGTTTCCATGGCTTTGAGTTCCTCCTACTGGAAGGTCTTTTTCCAACCCCAGTATCTGTATTTCAGCAGCTGCCTCATAGAAGCTGCTGCCTGTGCTTCCTCTGCCAGCCTGCCTAAGAGCATGCTTCCAAGCTGTGCTTAGCTTGCATGCTCATCTGAATGGTCTTTGCCCTTGTTGATCTTATTGAAGAAGTGGTGATGGAAAATACTGTCCATAAAGAAAGTGGTGTCAAACCAATCGCTAATCATTCCCTGCTATCTCAATGCTGAAATAGCAATACTCACTGAGAGGCTACTCCTGCCAGATAAAGGATAATCAGCTAAAACATCTGTGTGCCTTGGAAGATTACCCTTGAGTGAAGGAGATAGGAAAATCAAAAAGCATACACAAAGGCAGAAAATATTTTGCTTGTGGCTTTCTATACTTTCAATGCTGCTATATAGGATGAAGAAGAGGCTGAAACTCTTAATTTCTTTTTTGCCTCTTTGACAGTAAGACCAGTTTTCCTCAGGGTAACCAGCCCTCTGAGCTGGTAGACAGGGGTGGAGACAAAATAGACCCTTTGTAATCCAGGAGAAAGTAATTAGTGACATGCTGAGCCACCTAGAAACTCACAAGTCTGCGGCACCAGATGTGATTCGCCCAAAGGCACTGAGGGAGCTGCTGGAAGGGCTCACCAAGCCACTCTCCATCATTTCCCATCAGTCCTGGTTAACCAGGGAAGTCCCAGACAGCTGGAGGTTGGATGACGTGACACCCATCTACAAGAAGGGCTGGAAGGAGGATCCAGGGAACTACAGGCCTGTCAGCCTGACCTCAGTGCCAGGGAAGATCGTGGAACAGATCATCCTGAGTGTGATCACAAGTGCTCACAATGGGAGCACATACAGGATAATTAAGGATCAAGCCCAGTCAGCAGGAAAGGCATGTCCTGTTTGAACAGCTTGATCCTTTATGACCAGGTGACCCACCTAGTGGATGAGGGAAAGCCTGTGCATATAATCTGCCAGGACTTCAGTGCAGTCTTTAATGCTGTCTCCCACAGCATTCTTCTGGAAAAGCTGTCAGACACATCTTGGACAGGTGCACTCTTGGCTGGGTTAAGAACTGGCTGAATGGCTGGACCCAGAGAGTGCTGGTGAATGCTGCCACACCCAGGAGGTGTCCAGTCACTAGGGGTGCTCCCCAGTATTGGGGCCAGTCTGTTCAATATCTTTATTGATGATCTGGATGAGGGGATCAAGAGCACCCTCAATCACAGATGGCACCAAGCTGGGTGGAAGTGTTGATGTGCTGGAGGGCAGGAAGTTCTGCAGAGGGATCTGGACAGGCAGGATAGATGGGCCAAGACTCAACAGTATGAGGTTCAACAAGACCGAGTGCTGGTCCTGCTCTTAGACCACAACAACCCCGTGCGGCGCTACAGGCTGGGGGCAGAGTGGCTGGAAAGCTGCCCAGCAGACAAGGACCTGAGGGTGCTGGTTGACAGCACTGAACATGAGCCAGCTATGCCCAGGTGGCCAAGAAAGCCAATGGTGTCCTGGCCTGGATCAGCAATAGTGTGGCCAGCAGGACCAGGGTAGTGTCGTCCTCCTGTACTTGGCACTGGTGAGGCCACACTTCAAATCCTGTGTCCAGGTCTGGGCCCCTCACTACAGGAAATACATTGAGGGGCTGGAGAGACTCCAGAGAAGGGCAATGGAGCTGGGGAAGGGTCTGGAGAGGGAGTCCAAAAGCAGCCGAGGATATTCTTTTAAACACTGCAGTCTTATGAACAAAGCCCTGGGAAGTAAACATCCTTTGTAACTGTCAAACTCGGAGCAAATGCTCATTTTCTCATTGCCAAAAGCATTCCTTATTCCGAGAAAGGGAGAGAGAATGACTGCTGTCATACCTACTCTTTGAACAATCTATTTGCAAGAATAGATATGGATGTCACATTAAAAAAAAAAAAAGTGGTTGGCTATTGAGATGAAATAATCAAAAGGGCTGAAATAACAAGCACTGAATCTAACCCAACAGGTCAAGGGGTATAAATTAGTGGTACATTTTCTTGACAAAGTAATCAGCTACAAAATTCACGCATTCTCACATTTTTTTGCAAGGCCAACTTGTCTTTGAAACTTAAAAGACTTTTTGCCATGTAAAACAGAGCAAAAAAGATAGGAGATTCCACAAGGAGGCTGCAATTAGAATTAAGTAATGATGCAGACCTTTGAAATAAATGTGAGGGAAGACGTAATGATTCTGGAAGGGTAAGTGTGAAACTTCGCAGGGACGTTTCAGGTTCGGTGGCTGATGCTGACTGTCATTTTTGCTTGCCCTTAAGCTAAACCAAACGTGGTTAACCAAGCCTCTTGCAGCAAATTCTATCAGCTAGATAAGATGTGCAGCACTTAATGTACGGTACATTGGCTGATTGTGGATGTCGCCAGAGAAGAATGTGAGGCCAACTCATTTTTTTGTTACAAACTCTGACTGGGACAATTCCATCTCAGCATGAAAAGATTATCACTGCACCACTGATTGGTTAACCTCTGTTCCCATTATTCAGGCATGCATATGCAATAAAAGGTCTGTCCAATACATATTGAAAAATCAGTGGAAGAATTCCTATTGATTCCCATTAGATTGTGTCGTAATATTGGGCCCAGTCTTTTACTGCATTGCTTTAGCACTTGGTCATCAGCACTGAAGTGTCAGATAGCAGAAGCCAAGGAGCTGTGGCAACGTGTTTCTCACGTGACTCATGAATGGATGTTTACAATAAAATGAGAGCATTTTATATTTACAATAAAATGAATGAAAAAGCCAAGTTCTTACACAATTTGTACCCCTTTAATTACTTTCTGTCACAGCAAGTTATCATTGTTTTTAATTTAGCAGACATCCTCAGACTGGCAAGATGTGCTGTTTCATCCCTGCTGGAAATGTTGGTTTGGTTTTTTTTTTAAATTTCAATATGAAACATCAAGGAGGTGGAAGGAGAGCAGGGGTTTCAAGCACCCTGACATCCAGTACTGTATCTTATGTTTCCCTAACTCTCTCTTCAAGGTGAGCAGTCAAGATAAGCCAATGATCTGCAGCCCATCTAATTTGTTTTTTCCATCATTTTCTTAAGTTGTCTTATGTGCAATAATCATTACAGTGTAAGTGACACTGCTGGGAAAATCAATTCTTCCTCACTGAATAGAAAATAAATTACACTACACTTGAATCATAATTGGTATTTTGTTTATTTTGTTGGACTTGAAGTTAGCCACTGAGTACTTTGCCCAGGAAAGTTCTGTGTCTTCTGGCAGAGGTACTGCTTACTATAAACATTAAGGAATCTACTTCCAATCGAAATGTAATAAAAAATGCTTATGGATCTACACTGAATTTTCTGTCAGATGTTCGATATTATGTCCTTGAAGCCTTTAAAGTCTCTGAATATTTATTAGCAAGATGGAAGTCTATTCCAGATAGGCTTTGAACCATGCTCACCACTGGAGCATGTGAATGACTTTCAGTAGTACATCTGTCATATATTCTATTATTACAAGATTACTATTCCTCTTCTGCTGTTTATCTATAATTCAGCCACAACAATGAAAAAGACTCTTATGTGCTCTGCATGAGCACAAAGCCCACATAACTGATGCCAGCTTTTCAGCCTGAGGATAAATGGGAGTTAGCAGAGGTTATCAGCACCTTGCATTGTTCTCACACCTCTAGGATATTGTCCTGTGGTGTGCCAAAAACCTCTTCAGTTTTACTGTATTTGATAAAATAAAGTTGGGACTGGTAGTTTGTACTAGGCTTAAATTTAACAAAAAGTTTTATTGGAGGGGGAAAAAAAAAGGTAGCTGGGGGGTGTGTTTAAGTGCTTTAATTTTCTGTGTGGCACTTATTCTTCAGAGCTGATGCTCGGGGTGTTTAGGATAAAACCCCTGTGATGAAAGGGGAGCTCCTCAGTGACCAGGGCCCCCATTAGTAAGACTCAGCTTCCCTGGAGCAAAGTCTCTTTGGGAAAAAAGAATCCAACAGAACAAACACAAAGCATAAAGGGGAAAACAAGGTGCCTGTGTGCACCTGTCCCCTCCCGTTGCCCGAAGCCTCATTGAAGTTAATGACACCTCCCTTGTTCCCCTCCAGCGGATAATCCTTGGCTGAGCACTGGGGTCAGAGAGAACTTCTGAGTGTTCTCCAACACCCTTTCCTTACCTACTGTGTGGAAAGACACTTCTCCAGTGATCTGACCAAGAATCTCTTCACCTGAGCATTAAATCCCATATATAATGCAGGATACTTGGCGCCTGTTTACCTATTTAGTCCTGTCCTTCCTGTAAACTCCTGCATTTGTCTTCAGGGGGAAAAAAGGATTATTTTGGGGTTTTATTTATTATTTTGGGGTGTTTTTTTTCCTTTTGGGGAAAAGGAAAAGGAGTCTGTGTTTTTGTTTGGATAACCAGGAGTATTTTTGGTATCCAGCTCTGTGTACAGCTGTTCTGGGAGAGATACTGAAAAGCTGCAAGTGGTTCTTTTGCCCTCTTATCACATTCAGACAAGAGAAGACACCCCTTGGCTTATAATGATAAGCTACAGCCTTGATCGATTTGATCTGTGCTTTTGTTCTTCTTCATAATTTGAGCTATTGATTCTATTTATTAAAACTAATTTAAAAAACACAAGCCCTGAGTGCTCTGCTGTTCCAGATCAGGCTGCTCCGGGCAGTCTGATCTGAAGCTAATCCATTCACTGCTGATTTATTTTCACTCTGTTTTCAAGCAGAGTTCTGTGTTTCATTTTTTTTTTGTTCTCTATTTCTCTCTAAGAAAAAAGGCATTTTGTTTCACACCTCCAGTGGAAGCAGGGGGGGTTTAGATTCCTTTTTCTGATATATGAAATGAACTCAGGAAAGTTTACCTGACTCTTTTTCATGCAGGTTTTGTTCAGAAGGTGGCCCACTGTGTATTGTTCTCTATTATCTTAAATCAAAGCACTACCATTATGCTAGAAAAAAAAAGTATTTGCTTAAATGCACTCATCTTGCCATCTTGGAGTTCATGGGAGTCACCATGTTCCTGAACTAAAGGCCAGCAGAGGAAATCTTTTCCCTGTACTTCCTGGGAAGCACAGGTTTGTCTAAAGGCTGGTGATACTTCTCTAAAAATAAATACCTTTATTCAGACTTAGATAAATCGAATGAAGCCCTTATTATTGCAAACAGATTAAAAGAAGAGCCTTAAGGAGATAGACACTTTCCAGCACCAAGCTGGCTTTGAGTTCCTGGGCAAAGATCAGCATTTAGTGACTTTGTGGTATTTTATTTACTGTCGGTGCATTTTGTTAGTGATGCTGTGGGGCCTTCTTTCCCCCAACTTATCACAATTATTTAAATAGTTAACCTCCAAGTTATTCATCTGGTTCAAAGCTCTCTGAGTGTCCTGCTTGTGCAGGGACTGCCTATTGTGCCTACTGCATCTTTCAGTGTTTGCTGCTGTAATGTATTCTTTCCACAGTAAAAAAACCTCATAGTCAGTTCCTAATTTATCCTGAGGTCTGCTTGGTCATCCTCACAGTTTAAAGCCTGCAATTTCTTTTGCAGTATGTCAGAACTATCAGCTGGAATCAATCAGGCAAAACATAAGCCTTGATATTGTCACGAAGGAAACAGGCACAAGGTAATATAGAGTAATATCCTCTGAAGCCTTGGTCTGGCTTTGAAAACATTGTGCTTCACTTCGGAATCAATACAGGCACAGAAAGATGGAGTCAGTGTTGCTGGATATTTCTTTGTGGGTTAGAAATGCCTTATGTAGTTCATCAGGAAGATATCTTTGTTTTGACTTGAGAGCCACAGGTAGATTATTGATGGGATACTTGCTACCACCAACATTTAAGCAAAACCACAGTTGTTCAGGTACAGCAGGAAAGAAACTCCCCACAGCTTGTTTACAATGTGATCTTGCCCCAGACCTTCACAGAGATGTTGTATAGCCCAGAAAGCATCTTCTGCAAGGGGTCAGCAGCTCAAGTTTGACCCATCAGCTCCAGCTAAGGCCATGCTAGACCCAGTTTCCACTTCCTTGCCCCCAGGTCTCCAGGCAGGGTTACAGCCCAGCAAAGGCAGCTCATGGTAAGTTTTTCCTTCTGTTGGAAGGGACCCCCTCCTTTGCCTGCTCTCTCCCTGCAATATCAGCTAGGGCTGTAAGTGAATCAAGTACCCTGTGCAAAACAGGGATTCTTAGGAGCTGCTCAGGGTAGCTTAAGAATAGGGCAAGCATTTAAGATACATTAACACGATGCTCCTCCAGCCTCCAAATAATTCCAGCCCAGGGGGTTGTCTGGAATTTGTGTTGAAGCATCAGTCCTTGCCCGTCCTCTCCAGGACTTCTGTGGACCTCTAGCATCCCTTTAAGCTTTCCATGCCAAAATGTCCCAGTCGAATTGGTTATTCCTCTTACAAAAGTCATATCGTGTCTTTGATCAGCATTAGTGCCCTGCTCTTTATCTTTCCCAATACTCAGATACCCTTTTTGAGATGGAAGGGGTCAGAACTGCACCCTCTGTTTTTACAGTAGAGAAGGGAGAGGAAGGTTTTAAAAAAAGAGTGCACCAAACAAGTGACACAAAACTCTAAAGCATTTAGAGTATCATGAGCCTCAATTTGCCTTCTAGTCCACTTCCCAAAGAGGATCTGGGAGAAGAGTAAGGGACAACTTGAGACTTTGCAGTGGCAGTTCAATTTGCCTGATTTTACAAAGATTGTCAAAATTACTTAGGAAAGGAATTTGTGGCGAGCTGAAACATTCTTTTAATATTTTCATTATTAAAGAATGCTGAAGTGTTCTTGTCACATTTATTTTTGGTGGTGTCTTGTGGAGCCAATTCTGTGCAACGAAATAGGAGTCTGAATGAGGTGCCGAAAACATTAAATTATATCAGCAAGTGCCACATCCATATGCCTTTTTTTACCCAGTTTTATGCAAGGAGATGCCTATCACAGTCATTTAGAGAGTTGGTGGCACAGTCAACTCAAGAAAGATGATGGAAGGGTGTGTAGGAAGGGGGCATAAGTCTCATCCACTGAGGTTAGATGTTGGAAAGAATATATTTCCCTGGCATAACTGCTAAGATCTTACTTAGAGGTCTTCCATAATCTGCAGCTGTGCCATGAGCAGGTCAAGTTTCTCCCATCTCAATTTCACTTTTCTGTTACTCATTTTGAGGAGGACCATGTATGTTTAGTATTTTTAAGTGCTCCGTAGAGGGTTCATGTTTGAGAAGCACTCTGAAGGTGAAAGCACAAAGCACATCTTTATTCTGAACACAGCCTAGCATTTCAGTTGCCAGTGTGGTCAAGGTGGCCTCTTTCTGAAACAATAATACTCACTTTCAAATGCAATAAAGATCCATGCTTGACACCAGTGCAGGCTTTGTCCTGTGTATTACTGAGAAGAGAATTGTCAGTCTTAAAGGAAATGGTACAGATAGTATTTTTAAGGATAGTGGTACACTAGCTGCCATGCTGTATTTAGTCGGGAGCATCACTTTAATATGTGAAAACAAATCCATGGCTAATGGAAGGTAGATAGATAAATTCAGCTTTTTGCAGTGGCAAGGTAATTCTTGCTAAAATAATAGGAAAATGTAATTATTTATTTGTTTTTGTACAAGGAGAAGTAAGGAGAATTCCTTGCTTTTTCATTTCCTATCAAATTGGTGATGTCTATGGGGAGGAGACCTCAATAAAAGAGAAAGACTGTGAGGGAGAAGAGATACTCTCAGGAGAGCGCAGGACAATATTGGAAGAGTCCAGGCACCTGCAGTTGATATCCTTGTGACAGTTTCCCTCAGCAATGTCCAAGAGATGAGCTGAGAAAAGTTCTTGACATGGGAGCTCTGTGACTAGGAAGGGGACCAGTGATATGGGGATGTGTGGTGAGCAATGGCAGTGAACAGGAATGTTTACAGGACTTGAATAAAATGTGCAAAGCACATTAAAGTGCAAGGACTCTGAGCTCTTTTGCAATTACAGGAACCTGTTGCTCAGGTTAATCTCATGGGTACTCCCATTCTCTACGTGCTTTGTGGTTCACCCCCTTGCACATGCAGCAGCAGTTCCAGGAGCCAGCTTCTGTGCTGCTGAAAGAGTCAGTAGAGACATTCAGATTAGAGAAAGGCATGACTAGAGGAGATTTCTTTTTTGCATGGTGCTGGAGTGACCAAAGTTGGGGATTTTTCCCCTTTGTCACTTTTAGTGTTACTTCAAAACATGAGTATTTAAAATTTAAATGTGTGCTTCAGTATGTAAAAAGAAGTAAATTCTCCACTTGCCACCATGGGGGAGAAGCAGGAGCGTGTGGCACAGGCCCAGTAGATTTCTGTATTTCAGGATCGCTGCGTTAACATAAGTTTGGCTGGTGCCCTGGGATGAGCAGAGTAGGTGCTGTTTGCCTCTGGGACTCCTTCCAGAGAGGCTGTTTTCCCAAGAATTCCAGCTGAGTTAGTTGTGTTTGATACTTACCCTGCTCTTTAGAAAATACAGCACGTATTAGATAGCAGAGAGAATATTTACTTTTGCAAAGCTTATATTCAGATACAGAGGAAAGAGGAGTACAATCGAGTCTCTTAAGTGCCGTTTCTGAAACAGTTTCTGACTGCTCTGGCATTGGGAGTATCTGATATCTCATTACAACTTCAAACAAACCTTTCCATGTATCCAAATAAATCCAAATATTTGGTGGGGACTCTGTTACTTATTAGACTGTGTGCAAATTAGGGGATGTAACAGTGAGTGTCTTTCTTTTTATTTCATTAATATTCTGGGGTATTTCAGCTGTGTCCCATTAAGCAGCATAGGTATAATGCCTATGAAGATATGGATGAGAAAGGAGATAAAAAGCACTCTAGCTGTTTCTAATGAATTTATCAAGATAAAGTGACACAGGTAAGTTATTTGATGTTTTGCTATCCAGTGATAGTTCAGCAAGAAGTTTTGCAGAAAAGCTTTGTTTTCCTCTTTCACCTTTCCTAAGGCATCCAACTCAGAAGTTAAGAGATTTTGTCCCTGGAGAATTTGTCTCAGTCAATAAAAATAGCATCATGTATGGTGGGCCTGCCAACATAGAAAGTCCCAAAGTCTTAGAGGTAGAAACACTACACACAAAAGACACTTGTCACCTTTCTGGTACGACCTCAGACGATGAAAAAACTACTGTTCTCTCCCTGCTGTGAAGTAAGATCTTTTTTGACATATTCTTGGGACAGGAAAAGAGTCTAAGTGACTGGCTGTGTGTGAGCAGGATGACTATTCTTGCACTGAATCAAAAGAGGGGGAAGAAAGTTGTGAAGACAATACCTAAAAAGCCTCCCATCTGATTGGACTGTGGACATTTTCCAGAACCCTGTTTGCCTTGACAAGTTGCCCGTGGGAAAGAACACAAAGTAAAACATTCTTTTTGCAAGAACAAAATACCCAGTACTTGTACAATGCTCCTTTTGTTAGGAAAATATGCAAAGATATTAATATAAATAGATGTAACACCAAGAAAGAAGCTCAGAGTGAATGAATTTTTAATGGATCCTCCTCACCATAAAGATGGTTGCAGATATCAGGGTCAGATTTTAAGGAAGTTGTGCATTCATCACATGCTGTACATTTATCAAAGGCCCCTGTGAGTAAGCTGTGAGGAACGAGGATGTGCTCTTCTAAAAGTAGCATGGCATCTTACAGGATAATCAATACTAATAAAAGTATAGCTATTTGTAAAAATAAAGCAATCACTGTTTCCTGGCTCTCTGTAACCAAGACGGGATAACTTCATTCAGTTGTGTTATTTGTCTTGCACAGAACACTTTTCACAGCACGCCTTTGACATTAATAGAAGCAATTTCAACTGTGCTTTCAAGCTTACTGCTGGCCTTTTTTGTGGGTAACTCATTCCAAGCAGTTAAACTCTTCCCAGATGTGCACATGATAACTGTGATTCTGCTCAGAGGCCGAAAGAGGACTTGTTTGTTGCAATTTGTGCTCGGCAGCAAACCCCTTTTCTCTGTGTGTACATACTGTAGAGGAATCCAGAGCTCCAGCTTGGCTTTGCTAGAGCTCTGGGTGAGCTTAAAGAAGGGAGGAGATCCTTCCTGCCAAGCCAGCATTGCTTTGCCTGCTTCACCTGATGTCATTTGTGTTTGTGACGCATCTTGTGTGCTACTGCTACTTGCACCTAAATTGTTTGTCAGGGACTTTACAAAATGAGTTGACACACACAGGCAGCTGGTCTGAATAATCACAACTCTTGTGCCTCTCTGGCTTTGCCTCAGTGTAAACTCAACCCAACCTAAATACACTGAAATCAATAAGTGTAGACCACTCAATATCTCAGAACGAGTAAAAGTCTTGGTGTTGCATTCCTTTTTCTGACTGGGAGTTTTGCCATCTTCTATTTTTTTTCTGTTCCTCCATATCCAGATTCCTCCCACCCTATTCGAGCAGAGCTATTTAAAAGCATCTTGGAGCTTTATTTTTGCCTGGCTGCACGTGTGACCTCAGAAGGAAGCTATCTGCTGCGCCATGGGGGGATGTAGCAGTGCTACTGAGGACAGCGTGTGCTTTGTCCGGGAATGAAAAGGGTATCAGTGCTGAGACTAAACATGCCATGGCTTTGGAAAACTAAGTCAGGGAGGAGGGAGAGTAAGTTTTACAAGCCCGTTGCTTGACCACTTTTACAGTCTTTTAGATGCTTGGTTGTTTTGGGTTTTCTTTCAACAGTTTTCTGTCCTTCCTTATCTCTCCTTATCAGCTGTTAGCTGCCTAGGGGCACTGTGTGCAATTAATTAGCTGACCTAAGCAAGGTCCTGGGGGAAAAACAAATCCCACAGCATATGTGCTGTGTGCCTGTGGGAGCAGCATCACAGCTCTGCTGGGGAAACAGGCACGTTGTTATCCATGCTATGGTGTTGTGGGCACTCTGCAAGTGAAATGCCGACAGGACATTGGGGTGTGATCTTGAAATGCTTCCCTGCAGCTTTCTGTGGCTGGGGGGCATTATTACACTGGGTAAGTGTTAACTAAATTTAGAATAGGAATGCAATCAGTACTATTAATTATCCTTTTGCTCTAATTCCAAAAAGAAAAGGAAATTGATTTTTATGGGAGGCCATTGATAAAGATTAAGGAGTGAATCTTCATCAGCTGCTGCACTTATTGCCTTTTAGATTCAGACCTGCAAAGCAGACGGACATCACTAATAACTTTATCATCACGGTTCTAATTGTATTTACTTTGTCTGTACAATACTTTAATAGCTCACAAACCAAAATATTTTCTTTCTCATAGATGCCTTTTACATCACCCCCAGACCTAAAGAGATTCCCAAGTAGCAAGGAAGGAGGACACATTCCCTCCCAGATTAACCCTACGTTTTCCAGTCCGATAGAAGAATGGTTTTCCCTTGTGCTGCTGGGATATCACCCTGGTTAGTTTGGGTCACCTGCCCTCATGTCCCCCCAGCCTAATGCCCACCCCCCAGGCCCCAGACTCTTCATTGCAGGGGGCAAGGTGAGAAACAGGCAGCCTCAATTCTACACATGGGTCAGCAAAAGCTGCAAGATCAGTGTGTTACCAGTTTGGGCCAAAGTCTAAACCACAGCGCCATAGGAGCTGCCATGAAGAAAATTAACTCTTTCCTAGTCACACCCAGTCCAGCCTGAAAGACAGGGGGAGATCTCTGTTTTCTGTCTTCTTCATAAAATGCGTATTGCCTGGATTTTCCTTGGAGTACTCACCTTTACCAGCTTTTATTATCCCACAAAAGGAATAAACCAGCTGCATGGCCTAGATAACTTCTTTCTCAAGCATTTAGAAGGGGTGAGCAGCTGACTTAAGCACATTGGGTGAATGCAGTGATGAGATGCTTCAATCCAGATTGTGCATGTTAGCAAGGGATTACGGTCTTTCTCTCATAAATCCATTTACATGTGTGTGAAGTAGGGCCTCTCAGACTCTCAAATCCATGGATCATGTCTCAGTTGAACAAATGAATTGCAAAGTTCTTCCTCCATTATTCAAGTGTGCCTCTGCTATCAGGGTCTGCTCTTTGAAATGAATCTGTAGTTACATGAATAGTCATTATTAGAAAAATATTCTGCTTGGCTTTGGCTTTCTCTTAAGATAATGCCGTATCTCTCTGAAAAGACGAGCCAGCAGGATGGTGGGAGATGTTTTTTGTCACTGCCTGTGCCATTCCTCATGATCCTGCTTTACTCAGCTTTGCAAAGTCCCTGCTTCAGCTTCCCATGGAATTGAGGTGACTAATACAAATCTTTCCCCATTCTTAAATTAAAGCCTCATGAGTGTTGAAAATAGCTTAGCAGCATGATATGAATGCACTCTAAAGACTTTAAAGCCAAAAAGCAAATAAACCCAAGCTTTTTGCATTTAGCCTGATGGTTTTTGAAGCCTGATATTTTAGCATCCAATTTATGAGTTTTGTACTCCTCTCTGCCTGCTGTTAGGAAAGGGAAAACACAGCTTTGTCTGAAAGCACCTCCAACCTACTTAATAGATTCCAGAGTTTTTCCACCTAGGCAACTGATTAGGAAAAATACTTTAATGTTCACATTTATCTACGTATGCCCCTTCCCAGTGAGATCTTTGCTAGAACCAGACCCCAGTCACAGTGAAGTCACACAGTGAAGTGTGAACCCATTTCAGTGAGCTGGAGGCTAACAAATGTTCTTCATAAATTTAAATTAAATCGCGTTTAGCTCTAAGGAATCTCATGATTCATTCTAGTGAGAATTAGGACAGAAGTTTAGGACCAAAGTGGCACAGATCAATTGATTTACACCATCTGGGATGTGGTCTGCAGTATCTATTTGTCTCCCATTACAGCATGAAAAGCAAAATAGTCCTTCACTGTTGTATTGACTAATCAAGCAAAAACAGGAAAAAAAAAAACCCACCAGGGTGCAGGATCTTGTTGATTTGTGCATTTAATCAAGAGCACATTAAATAGGTCATAGAATCATTTTGTCTTCCCCTGACGTAAAGCAAAAATTCATCTGTTGCTTGTGCTGGAACCTCCAGCACATCTCCAAAGCAAGAAGCAAAAACAAAGAAACAACAAAGAAACAACCAAAAAGAATTACAGAGAGTAAATTAAATTTCACTGTAAATCTTTGTTTGACAAAATGCACATTGTTGCAGAGGATTAGAAGGTGATAGCATCAGACTATTAGCTCAGAGATTAAAGTAAAAATGTTCTTCAAAATCCTATCACATTTATTTCTTTGGAACCAAAGTTGGTGATTTAGCATTATGGTCACTGAATCTTTTTGGCTTTTTATTTTATTTTCCTTTGGTCTTTAAGTTATAAAGTTTATAGTATCTGCTTGATATAGTTCATTTTAACATCAAGAATTTGCAATTTACATGAGGCAGGGAAGATAATTCTACAATGCACACACTTTTCTGATTAACTGTGTGTGACTTAAGTAGATCTGAGAAATGAGTTTTAAAGAGTGTTTTGAAAGACCTAAATTCAGCCAGGCTTTATGATGCAGAAATTATTTTATTTTTTTTAACCAGTCTAATTTCTGGTAATCGGTGCAGTTCTTTGTTGTGCAAGGTTATTGCAATGGCAGGGGGAGGCCTTTGCCAAGGAAGGGGGGCTGGGAGGATGGGACACCAAAGCAGTGTGGGAGCAAGTTCTGGTGGAAAATTTGTGCCAAAGAGCACCTTAATAATTGTTCAAGAAAAACTCGTGGGACCAGGGTCTGAGAAATCATTGGATGAACAGGTAAAATACACCATTCTGCACATAAATGGCTAACCTCACAAACACAGTGTAGTTACATTGGCTTCACTTCACAGGTTTCCTTTGCACTTTTTTTTTTCCATAGACAATTAGCAGAAATGACCTGTATAGGTCCACTTTTTTTATCTTCTAATTTAACAAGTCTTTTTAATCACCCATACCTTGAGCGTCAGATATTTGAATAATGACATCCAGTCCTCCATCCTTTCGTGATGAGGTCAATCTCCTTTCTGTTACTGGAATCATGTGGGGCTGGATGAGAGAACATTAATTTTTCTGGAGATTTTTTCCTTCATGTCTTATGCTTTGCCTGTCTGAACTACTTCAGCCGAAGAAGACTCTATTTTAAGAAAAGATCAATAAATCTCTTCATAACTGGAAATGTTAGAGGGTTATTCAAGAACATTTCAGCAGTACCTGCTAATTTCTGTTCTTTGCATCATGTCCTCTATAGGCTTTGAGATTAATTTGGCACTGTGATGTTTCTCTTGTACTGGACACAGCCATACCGGAACAAGATGTGTTTTTATTGTTTGTTCTTCATAGTGATATAAAGTGCAAGACATCTGTGTCAGTGGCTTCACATTAAATGAGACCCCAATATTTTAAATAACCAGCTTTAGATGTCTCTGTATAAATAAACAGAACTATAGGAGACAGTTCTGCCCTAGTCCTGACTGGTCTAGCTTCAAGTAGAAACATTTTTTTAGTAGCTTCATAATAGAGTTTACTTACACCCATTCATGAGATAAATGAAAATTATATAACGAGACATATAAAACAATGAAAAATGGAAAAAAGCTGTGGGAATTTTGCGTGCTCGGTCCAGAGAAATATAGAAAGTATGAGTGTGATTGTAAAACTGGAGCAAACAGCTTCAGTTCCTACCAATAAACTCCTCAAGAATCACTTTCAACAGCTATTTAAGTCAGGATCTAGAAACCTCTCCTGGATATCAGGGCATGCATTGAAGCAATGGGCCAGACTTGAATATATCCTTTTACATAGTGAATAACAATAGTTAATATTGCCATTTTTCTATTCCCAGCTATTCACACAATGAAGGATAACCATGTGATTACCTGGGGCTTGTTCCCTTTTCCCATGCTTCCTGCTCTGTCATTTGTTAAGTTTTTGGTGGACCCAGCACTGGAGTCCTTTCTAGGACTTTCTCATGCCTTGTGTTGGGCACATGGCTCTGGGTTTTCAATTCCACAATTCTCTGGATGTTTAGGCCTTTCATTGCTTTCCTTGCTGTTACCTAAGTGCCAACATAAATTTTTAGGACCAAATACTGCATCTCTCTCTTAAGTACACATTTTTTAAAGGAAGCTTTTGTTTACTTGCTTCTCTTGACATGAAACATGCTTGAGCAAAAGTGGGCTGTATTCATTTATTTGACCCTAAAATAGTGCCAGAAACAAAACCAAGGAAATGCTTTCCATTTATTTTCTCCATGTACCTCAGAAAGAATTGGTACTGAACAGCCAGTATCTCAAGTTAAGCACAGATTGATTCTTGGAGACTAATTGGTGAGATTTATTGACAGTAGAGAATTTGGCTGGTTGTAATAGATTCCAATTCATTATACAGTTGATAATTCAATGAGTAGCTGATTCTAATTTTCACTGTTAGTTATGCCTTTAAGTCTGACTTTATGTAGCTTACTCAGAGATGTTTAAAAACAAGTAACCTTAATTTTTTTTAGTGGAATATGAGATTTCAGCTATTAAACTTCAATTCTATTTTAACTGCTTCAGGGCGTTAAACACGTGGATCCTGAATTCTGGCACCTTATTAACAGAGGACCCAAGGTCTGATTTTTAGTTCTATGCAGATGTGGCTTTTCTCATATCAGTAACCCCATCTATGAACGAGGTTCCCTTCTTTTCATTAGTTTCTGTATCAGACTGTAATTTCTTGTTGTGGTGAAGCACGGCGTAGGCCAGTGTTTAATTAAAAATTGCAAACGTCCTTATGACCTGCACCGGCAGAAAGAGGATTCGTTTTAGCACATTGCCATAAAAAAAATGATAGCTGGCTTTTCAGACAAAGCCCTTTTTCTAGGGCTCAGAAATTAGGCGTGCACTTCTACAAAGCAGAGTTTGAGAGAGATTTCAAAGCAGATCAAAGTTAAAGGGTTTCCTGATGGTTCAGCTTTGTAGCACTGAGCCTGCTGGGTGTTCTGCGAGGATCCATTGTACCCATCCACTCTGAAAGCACAGAGACAGCTTTGCATGCATTACACCAGCCCTGTTTTCAGTCGGGGTTTACAAATTGCCTAATCCAGGTTAGGCCTTTTCTGGAAGCTCTTTTATCCTTCTGACATTTGCATAATGATCTCAATACTGTAATTTTTGTGTGACAGTGTGTTGAAGCTCTTTCTGATTTACATTAATGATAGTAGAAGAATAATGAAGTACCACATTGACTTCATCGTCTTTCAGGACTGAGAATACCATAAATTTCAATGTTTAAAAAAGTGTGGGACCAAGTTCACTCCTGGTGTAATCACAGGACATCTCTAGAACTAGGTGAGGTGTGCATTGACGTGGTGCTGCTTAAGTAAATATTATCTCATGAGGGGGTAGATTCTACTAAAGACCTACAATTAAAAAAGGGGAACATGTCGCATTGGTACTCTGACAGAATAATAGTTTTTCCCCCTAAAACTTTGATTAAAACATGATAATCTCCCATGAAAATTCTCAGCTAATCATCTGAAATAAAACATAGATGAGGATTGCATGAATACTTTATGTGAATGGTGAGAAAGTCAGTCTCTAGTTTTGAGACATTGTGTTAAAATTTGCAGGACTGCACAGCAGGTCATAGCAGGCTGAGTTCCCACCTCTGTCCTCCTGCAGACCTTACAATGAGACAGCCTATGAGCTGAGAGTTGATCCCAAACAGCCATGCAAAACCAGTTCTGAGATGATGAAAATTTGGAGTGTTCTGGCAGATATGTTCACTGAAAAAAAGACTTATATGATAATTCAGAAAAAAATTCATTCCCATTTCCATGGAAATATAGACTAAGAAACTGAATCACAGGGTGTGATGTATGTATGTAACGTGTTCATGGATGTGACACGGGTGGGTGTCTTATTAAATATCTTTTTAAATAAAGAAAAAAACCATTTTTTAACAACTCTCTCTCAATGCAACCGATATTATCTGATGTCTTGTGATGAGCATGTCGTGTTAATATATGCACTTGTTTGTGCTCACTTCTTATCAATGTAAATGTGTGAAAGAAAACAATTATGCAGATAACACCTTATTTCTCCAAGGAGTAGTAGAAACCCTATGTATCATTTGCTGAGCGCCATCAGAAGTTTTCTAGTCCTCTTTGTTTATTGTGATTAGGAGATGGCTCCAGGTTAACAAAAAGGCTTATACAGTATTTCAAAGGGCTTTCTTCATAAAACACATTCTGTGACCTTTAAAAATGATAAAAATGTTGTCCTGGTGCGCGTGTGATCGAGTATTCCAAAGTCCCAATTGTGTGGCACATTATGAACTAATTAGAAGAGAGACTGTGAGAAGCCATAAAGTTATTAGAGGTGCAATGATGGGAGACAGTAGCTGACTCCTTAAATTATCTGTGTATCCTGCATGAGCATGGGTGGACCACTTTACAGGCTTGACTAAGCACCTCATCCCAGTCTGGCTCCACAGGGCTCCTTCACCCTGTGCTTGAGCATCACTCGAAAGAGCAGTTGAGATGAGAAAGATGCTGTTCCCTCTCAGCAAAGAGAGAAGCTGCCAGTCTGGATTTCTTCCCGAAGCAAACAAGGAAATGGCAGCTACTAATGGATGTTTTTTTCCCTGAGGAACCCCAGTGCTGTGCTGTAATTTTGGATGTTACAGCTGTATTTAGATGCCAAAGCCTTCAGCCCGGAGACCATCCTTGTGCTGTGAGAAAGGCCTCTCCTGTGCTGTGAATAGTAACTAATTGCCCCATTTTCTCTATTTTCAGGAGGTTTTTCCTCACCAAGATGAGAGTCATTCCCAAAGGAGCTTTCACAGGACTTGTTGACCTAGAGAAAATGTACGTATTGTGTCAATATTTACTAGGAAACAACTATTTTACTCCAAGCAGCACTTTCTGATTGCAGCTCCAGGCCCCTATCGCCGAGTTTCATATAGTTTTATCTTTCTGTTTAAAGAAAAAATTGAATGTTTTTTTCTTGACACCATGTTCCAGAACAATGTTGTGATAAATACATTTTCGTATCAGCCATCGGGCAGTCTTCAGTCAAAGGGCTGGTTGAGCATGGAGTGTCATTGCAGTTAATAAATACACTGCCATAGCAGAAGATCATTGGAAACTGGTCATTTTGAGAGTTTTGCAATGAAACAGTGGAAAGATCAGGGAGGAAAGAGCTCCTCTTATTAGTAGGTCAGCCAATTCTCTTTTCACTAGTGAATAAATAGGATTGTTTTGTGCACATTCAGAGGCAGGTGGCAGGATGTGTGTCTTACAGGTGATAGATCCAATAGTCTTAGTACACAAAGAGTGTAAGCAGCTCGTTTCTGTGAATTTTAGTGATCAGCCTGGAGATACTATTATAAGCACCTTTGATGAACAGATGTATCTTACATTCATTAGTATGTTTCTGTGGAGGTGTTGCATCTCCCCCACTAGAAGGGAAAACCCTTAGTAACATGTTTCCTACTTCTCTTTAACAACAGAAAATCTACGGCTTAGCTGGTGCTAGCACCCGAAATTAGAACCCTCACTGTCCAACCTGAACTATTCTGCCTCGTGTGTGATTTTTCTGAAATATTTCATATATGGGCAAATCACAACGTTTTGCTTAGAAGCAGAACGGCACTTGCACCCTGACAGGGGAGGATCACAAACAGGCTGTTCACCCAGGAGGAGTCTGAGTGGGAGTGGGGAAATGTACTTAAAATGCAGTACCTTTTTCAGTGCTGTGTGTGTAATGGAAAAACTCCAAAGGACATTTCTCTGCATTATTTCTACCCATCTTCCTTGTACTCGTGCATGAATAAGGGATTTAGCAAGAAGGTGGTGAGTCCTGCAGGGTTCCTTTTAGCCTAGTCCTTGGGGAAAATCATTGAGCACTTTGGGCTGTGAAGTGGGTTGCAAAGTGCATTGTGAACTGCTTCTGTTATCTTTAATTACTCAGAAACCATATGTCAGATGTGTATGAAGGCATTGAATAGGATGTCTCTAAGTGGTGATTTATTGTTAACCAAAAAAATTATATAAGGAAATGGTCTCCATTTGAAAATACATCCATCTACTAGTAGTACATGGAGGAGAAATGGGGACAGTCAGTTTATAGCAAAACATCCTTGAAAATAAAAGTGTGATAAATATGTAAATGAGACCAATCAACATCAGCAAAACTATGGTATTTTCAGATGATATAGCAAACAGATAAAGTTTGAAATAGCTCACAAATCCTAAACCTAACCCATAAAACATCCATCAGAAATATTCATGATAATGTAGGGACAAAAAAAGTGGGTAATCAAATAATAGATTTGCATATAAAAACACAGCCTTTGTATGAAAGCCTTTTTACTCTTGCAAGATCATGCACAGAAAGAAAGATTAAGCAAACTGTAGCCTATTTATGGAAAACAGCTATTAATAATGTGATACCTCCATATGGTAAAATGTGGATGGCCTGATGTATACAAATGAGACACTTCAATGCCGTGTATGTGTGTGCTCCCCTAGAACTGAGTAGACTAAAAATGAAGAGTGACAATATTTCCTGAATGTGTTACTGAAGAAAAACAGTATCCTCTGCAGCCCAGCATAGCTGTACTTGTGATTTTTATCACTAATGCATCATTCCTAAGTGTATTTCTGAGAAGAGGGTAGGTGTTAAAGCCCAGAATTTGGAGGGAAGTGGTGTTCTTTGGAATCATCTGTAGGGGCAGTTGGTTACAAGTGAGAAACGTGATGGTCAGAGGCCATCTTGGGCACAGCAGAATTTGGGCTGTTTAGGACACTGGTTCAGAGAGTCCTTTGGAAAAGAGTCCTTAAGAACAAAGAGGTTCAGAAAGGCTGGACATACTTCAAGAAGGAGATCTTAAAGGCACAGAGGTAGTGTCCTTATGTGCTGAAAGATGAGCTGTTGGGGAAGAAGACCAACCTGGCTGAACATGGAGCTTTCACAGGAACCCAGGGGAAAAATAAAGTTCATGACCTTTGGAAAGGTCAGGCAACTCAGGAAGAGCACAAGGATGTCGTTAGGTCGTGTAGAGAGAAAATTAGAAAGGCAGAAGCTCAGTTAGAACTCAGTCTGGCCACCGCTGTGGAAGGTAATAAAAAGTGTTTTCATAAATATATTAATGACAAAAGAAGGGCCAAGGAAAATCTCATTCCTTTAGTGGACCCAGGGGGAAACACTGTCACCAAGGATGAGGAAAACACTGAGGTACTTGATGCTTTCTTTGCCTCAGCCTTTAACAGAAAGAGTGGTTATCCTCAGAACATCTCCTGAATGGAGGTTGTAGCCAGATGGGGATCGGCCTCTTCTCCCAGGCAAATAGGACAAGAGGAAAGGGCCTCAGGCTGTGCCAGGGGAGGTCAAGGTTGAACCAGGGGGAATTTCTTCACTGAAAAAGTTTTCAGGCATTGGAACGAGCAGCCCATGAAAGTGATGGAATCACCATCCCTGGAAGTGTTCAAGAAAGGACTGGATGTGATACTTAGTGCTATGGTTTAGTTGACATGGTTGTGTTTGGTCAAAGGTTGGACTTGATGAATTTGGTGGTCTCAGTGATCCTTGAGGGACCCTTCCAACTCAGAATTTTCTGTGAAATATCTCTTTTCCAACCTTAATGTTTCTGTGATTCTAAGTTAAATCAGAGATGAGTCCTACATAACAAACCTAACTCTGTTATATTTCCCTTCAAAGCGAATGAAGGCTTTTGAATACAGTGACCAAAAATTTCTGGTTTTCAAAGAAAAATAATTCCTTGATATTGTCCTGCTTTCTCTATGCATTTTAGTTTTTTCCCAAACACTCAAACTGCTGAGGCCTTTAAATAGATAAATTTTGCCAGAAAATGTCAAATACTTTTCATTCAGAGTACCCAGGCAAGGTCTCATTTGTTTTCTATTTGGACTGTCCAAAGACTTTCTGGAATGGACACTAATGACCCTGATTCATAATGGAAAAAATAGTGTGACTTGGAAATGTTGGCATGGAGCTGTTGATCTGACCTCCCTGGTGAAGCTCCAGTTTTAGTTACCAAGAAAAAATCTTTTGAGTTTCATCTGATTTTGTTTTTAATTTGGCAATACTGTCATTAGAATACTTTTGCCATTTTTTATTTTTTTTGAAAGAATGAGAGCCCACTGGAACCATTTACTAGTTTGTCATTATCTTCTCACCCATCTAAATTCCTTCAGTTGCTGACAAAATATGAAATGACTGTTCTGCAGACTGTCATATGGTGCAACAACTTTCCTGAAGTATGTTCTGGGAGAAGGATCTTTCCTTCTTAAATAAAATGTTTTAAGTTGTGAAATAAACTGACAGGCTCTAATTATCAGAGACTTCTCTTACTAAACATGCAGCTTGAATTTTGCCACAGAAAACTCTTTCAGAAAGCCTCAGGTCTGAGGAACAGACTTGCCATCTTGTTGCCAGCAGCTCTCCGACCTCTGCACAACTCTGGATTCGTGTTAATTTAGAGAATAGGTGTTCAGGAAAGCAGATTGGTTATTCTTGCTCCATGTTTAGTCTACTCCTAGGTCTTAGTCAACTGGAACGTGGCAGTTCTTCTGGACTCCTGCTTAACCAACTTGTTTACACTCCTAGAATTAATTAACCCTCCAGTTACTAAATTAAAAAACAGTCCCATGCGGGCACATACCTGGCAAAATCAATCTGACATGCTCTGCAGCAGCTATGTCATCTTCAACCTGCACAGAAAGTGCTTAATTTGGAGTAGAGGCAGTCAGAAGCCACACTAAATCTCCCTTTTTCTGTTGCTGAGTTTCCTCCTGTTGCCTCCTACAAGGTGGCAAAGTGGATTTGTGCATGTTGATCTAACAAGGCCTGATTTGGGCATCATATTTATAGGAAGTTTGGTCTGATTGCGTTACCCTGTGCCAGCCAAAGAGGCTTCATGTCTGTACCCTGAGGCACAATCCCCTTGGAAATTCATCGTCAGTTATTTGTTCTTTTTGAAGGGTTTAAGCTAAAACATGCTTTGCTTCATCATTTGCTCTCAAACCCAACCTGTGTGCAGCCTAAGGAAACTCAGCTGTGAGGATGAAGTACTTCTTGAATTAGAACATGTCTCAGAGGAAAAAAAACCCCACCATTAGTGGCCCTGTTTTTATTTTGGAGTAATTGGAGAGAGGCATTTCTTTAACAGATGTGGGCAAAGACACATTTTAAGAGCATGAACCATGGTATGGATAACAGAGCTTGATGAGCTAAACCTTTAATGAGCTCTGGAGATCATGGAAAGCTAAAGCTTTTAGGGTTGAGGGAATCCACTAGAGCTGACACTCCTGGAAAGTAAAGTTTTCTATCTATGGAAGACAGCAGCTATCTACTGCTTCCTCCTAAATTTGTAGGGAAAAATAGCCCCGAATCATGTATTTACTCAATTACTTGGTGCATTCAAGATTTTCTGGTTTTCTCTCTGTTGAGACTGTGGATCCAGTGATAGTTCCTAAAGACAGATGCTGCTGCTCTGTGACCTAGATGCACGAGCACCGGATTATTTCATAGGCAACAACCAACCTGATGGATGCTGCTAAAATCTCTCCTGTTTGCCCCTGTAGGCTAAAAGGCAAGTCACACTTTCCTTTGACTCAATTGGATCATACTGAGTTACCTTTTATGTTTTATCTAAACTCAGAGGAGTTGCTTGAGACAGTGGAGACCAGAAGACAGAATTTTGAATCAAGGGGTGTCTGTCTTTCTGTGGCTGAGAAAGGACCAGAGTTCTGGGCTTGATTGTAAAAGTCTCACCTAGAAAATTTGGCAGAATGGGAAGACTTCACTTTCTTTAGCAAGTTTTAACAACCTGGTAAATTGATGCATTCGCCATCCAGACCTTTTTCAGCAGTAGCCATCGAGCTGCCTGGGCTAGCAAGTGGCTAACCCATCCCATGTGCTCCTGAAATCAGCTTCATTAAGCTCCTGCACGTGACTCTGTGACACTTGTCAGCGTAGAGCCCAAAGAGGTGGGAGAGGGGAGGCAGGAATCACAGGATCACCCAAGGACGAGCAGTCTGTGTCCTCTGCTACCAAGAAAGCTGTTCAGCATTTCACAGCTGCTCCAGTTCTTCTTGCACAGTGTATTGTGTGCTGCCTCATTGGGTATGCAAAAGGCTGGGCTTAAATAAGTTCATTAAAGCTATTTTGAGAAAATGGTTATGATTCAGTGTAGCCAAGGCATTTGGAAATTTTATCTGGGCAGGAGTTGCTTTCTACCTTTTGTTGCATCATTTGGATAAACCTACTATTTATTTTTTTGCAAGTGGAAAAATATGGATTTTTAGGATCTGCTGTGATATATAAGTTAAAGAGTGCATGCTTATAAGAGTATTTATTTACATCCCTAAGGTGAAAGTTGTACACAGACCATTCTGTGTGCCAAAATACATACTGAATCAGGTAAAAGTCATCCTTTGGTAGCAAATACTCCAGGGTACATTCTCAAGGTGCAACTCTATGGATACTAAATTCTAATTTACATTATAGGAACTTCTGTGTAGCATTCTGCATCTTAAGGGCAGGCCGTGAAAATAAGTACACTACTTAATGCATTTAAATTAGTCTGTACATTTTCTCTCAGGGAACAGAGGACTACTGTTCAAAAACGTTAAGGCAAGTAACCAACACAGGCAAAAAAATTCAAAATTCAGGCTGTTATCCCAGAGAATAAATGTTTGAATGGGGCCATTACTGTGATGTGGGGCTTTCCCTGCGGCCGTGGACAAGTCAGCAGGCTGATGGTCGGGCAGGGAGCAATCACGGGAGGCTTCCTGGCTCCTGCAGCTGGACTTGCAAGTCCCAGATGCCCCCACCCCATCTGATTGTGTCTGATAGTGACCAGTGGGTTGGAATAGGGCTTTTCCTCAGTGGAGGGATTGGTGGCACTTCAGGCCTCTGATTCAGCAGCAAAATCAAGTAAGAAAGCTTGTCCTCTGCCAGACGTGCATTGCACGGCCCAACAGCATCCAGGGCACGTCAGTCTTCCTTTGCCCCCTCTGCCCTTTGAGATGGGTTCCCAGAAATGGGATGGGAAAGGCAAGCAGCCACAGGAGCTCCTCTCAGGGGTCCTGTGTCTCATGGTGGTGGAGGAGCTGGGTGGAGCAGTGTCTTGTGCAGGTGTCTCTCCGTACAGCCGTGAGCTGCTGAGGTACTTTTCCTTCTCCGTGGCTTCAGATGACCCTCCTGCAGCCTTTGGAAATATCATCTCCTGGATAGCAAATTTTGGTGTGTATATAGGAAGCCTGGTGTTCCCAATTCAGATTATTTAATGCAAGCAGAAGCTATGCCTTCTGTTCCAATCATAATAAGCAACAAACGAGGACTAGGTGGCTTTATTATAATCTATAAACCTTTTGCTGCATCATCACTTGGTATTCTGCTTTTTCCTGCCAAAGCTTATCCGTGGAAGAGATCTTCCACTTGCAGTTACTGTTGTCATCCCTTGCACAATTACAAAAACCGAAGGAGAAATTTGTTATCCATGTCAGTTACTCTCTGCTGATGTCAAAGAGCAGAGATTTAATTACAGTTTTGCTGCATTTCGGGGAAAGATAATCTGATCTCAGTCTTTTGCTAATGCTTGGGTGGAACAAAATTACAAATAAAGTAAAAACCCTTAGAAGAAGAAGCTAGGAAATGTAAAATCAATTAATAGTGTCCATATCAACATTTTCTAAATTTTCTATTCAAAAAGTCCCAGAAAAACACACTAATATTTGCATATTTTAATTGAAACACATTAGAGCACAAGAAAGAAGTATTCCATAATTCTTTCTATGTGGTTTCGTATCTTGATGCTTGCTTTCTTTGATAAAATAAATTTAGAAAGGAAAAAAAAAGAAAATACATTTTGTCATTACTTGCTTTTGTTGAGCAAGAATGAGCTTTGTGGTAATGAACTGTTAGCAGAATCTTTATTTGTTAACTGCATTGGTGTGAAGCCAGCATTAAAGACTGAAGTATTTAATGGGAGAATCATCTTGCACACCATTTCAGGTCCCTGTTTTACAGCTGTCTAGACAGAGAGAGAGAAAAAAAAAAACAGAATCAGCTTGTCTGAATGTATGCTAAATGCTTTAATGCCTCTCCCCAGTGACATACTGTTCAGATTACCTGAATTCATAAAACATGAAACATGGGCAAATGCTTGTGTGAATTCCCACTCTTTTTTTAGGAGGAAACTTTGATCCTGTGTTCTTCTGCCTTCCTCCATACAAACAAAACAGATGAAACTAAGTGCATGCTAAATTAAGATAGCCTTTTTGCATGTATAAATGTAGGCTCCCAAGTAACTTCATTCATCCAAAATGAGGTTTGAGGGTGAAATGAATAGTTCTTAAAGAAGGTCTCAGACCAGTGGTCAAAAAAAAAAAAAAACCAAAAAAACCCACCTCTGCAGTTGAAAATATTGTGAATTAACAAGATTTTTTTCTCAATTTGCAAGATTATTTCTCATTTGGCTTGCCCTGCACTTAGACAGTTTGCTGGGCTTCCCCTGCCACCAGCAGAACAAGAAGCTGTGCCAGACAGGCTGGAGGTTCAGCATCACAAGGAGCTATTTCCTTCCTCTGCATCATTAAGTTTTGCCAGGCAGCCCCACTCCAGGTCCTTGCATTAGGGGCATGAAGCTGATTATTGTGACTGGCAAACCTAGTGAGGAGCCTCAGAATTGATGGTCATCCTGTGGTGCAGAATTAATCCCATAATCTTTCTTCATTTCTCCCGTGGGTATGTTCGCTGCATGCTGAGGAGGCTGCTGTGTCTGCTTCCTGGCCAGCTTTTTGACATTCATCTCAGGTGCTTTTGGGTGGGTTTTTTGTTTCAAGAGGGAAGGGTGGATGCTGGAAAAATCAAAAATTTTTCCCCAAAATCTGTCGCTTCTTCAGTTTTCATCTCTTTCCTCCAGAAGATTCACTTTATTTTGAAATAAAGGAAGTTTCAAGTTCTATTTTATTATAAGATTCATGTGCTTTCAAGGTAGAATAAATGACCATCTAAGTGGCTTTGTAAATAAAAAAATACATATTTACTAATGAACATAAAATAATTCTTAAGGTGGCTGAGTGGTACATTTATTCAATTTATGTGCATATACAACAAAACTAAAAACTCAGAATTGCTGGTTCAATATACATTTTACATTTTCAAATATAATTCATTGCTCATACATGGCAAAATATGGTTTTTCTCGTGTGATGTGTCAGAATATTTTCCTGAATTAAATAATTATCTTTTTCTTGATAAAATTGGTATATTCATTCTAATATCCCTAAATAATTTGCAAAAAAAGTTCCCTCTTGTGTGTTAATTATATATTAACTCCCAAATTTCTCGATAGAATTCAGAATTAAAATGTACTGACTTGAAAACAGAACTGTAAATACAAAACTAAGTTTAAAAAAAAAGAAAAGAAAAAAAGTATTTTTAACTATAAAAAAGGTTTTTATCAGTTTTTTCTATTAATCTTGTTGAGTGTATTGTAACTGTACCAGTGAGTGAGTGCAAAAGGTGTGACCTCCTTGAAATTGTGCCCAATTTGCTCCAAATGGGATGTGCCTCAATATTTATTGTTGCCACTACTAAATATTGTTTGTAGAAAGAAGAAGTCTGGCACCAGATCGGAAATGGCAATTCAATTTCAGGAGGATTTCAGGAACACCTTCCCATATTAATTTTATCCAGCTTTTCTGTTTATTTTAGGAATAATGCCAGTGGAATTGACATGTTGCAATGAAGGACTGTTTCCCATTGTTATACAAATGCTGACATAACCCTCAGCATTTATGAAAAACAAATGTTGAGATGAAGTCAAGACATTTATTTTCTAAGCAGGAGATGTTGATTCTCTGACAACATTATATTGCACAGCCTTTATTTTTATTATGCCAAATGATTGATGTGGATTTAATCATTAGTTTGATGGCTGCTTTGCTCAGTGGAGAGGCAACTGAGCATTTTATCATTATTAGTTAGCTGCATTTTGATTTTTCTATCAAAGGCTCTGCTGGCCCTAATTTATCCCAGGTGTAAAACCAGAGATTCATTTTGCCCATTGTTTGTTTTGTGACCAAGCCAAGAACAATTTGCTCGCAAAACACTGTGGATATTTGTTTTGATTTCTAGAGCAGGAGCCTGGTTTGGATGAAGACTTCCATATATGTGTGTGATCCTTTTAAAATAAGTAAGAGTTGTGTACCTTTTGTGACTAAACTACTCACCACATGGCAGAATATATGTACTTACATACTTAAAAACATGCATATGTGCGGGTATATACATAGAGAGTAGTCTGGGAAAGATTTAAATGGCTAGGATTTAGAATGGTAGACAGATACTAAGCCAGAAAATATTTTGAATGCTTGGGGAGCCAACACCACAGATGGAAATTACAAATGATTGTGAGAGAAATGCAGAAAGCTGGAGAACTCTCGGTGTCTGTAAATTTTCCAGTGGGGTCAGCAGAAGACTGGGAGCTGGGGACAGGGACTTTGACTTTCCCAGTTCAGAACCTCATCTCTGAGAGCTGCTGATGCCACTTGCTGAAGGAGGACGTTCAAGAGAACATTTCTGGAACAGCTGTGGAATAGTTCATCCACATGGAGAATATATTTTGTCCACCTTTATAGGGTGCTTCCTCCTCTGAGGAGAAGAAATGGGCATAATAAATAGGGGGCTTCTCAGCATAAACACCAGGAATGGTCTCTCCATGTTGTTTTGTGCTTAGAAGTTTTTCAGTAAAAGCAGGAGTGATGCAGAATTTCATGTGGGGACAGAATTAAAGCAGTTTTTGTTACTTGGAAGCATTGTTTACTTCTGTCTTGCTTTTCTGCTCAAGAGCACAAAGATTTACATCTTTATCTGGAAATGTTTATCCTTTCTAGTGTAATTAGGAAGTGAAGGTGCTCATTAGACATGTCTAATCCCTTTGTCAATCTTATCTTTTATTTGGAATGAGGTTTTTATGGTGATCTGTTTTTCATCTTTATTTTCCACATTTTTAAGGCTTCTTGTGCTGGATTTTTAAGATTTATGCTTTTCCCATCTGTGCTGTGAGAAGGGAGAGCACGACACAGTGCAAAGAACGTGCTTATTTATTATTTCTGTTTCCAATTAGACGAGGCTCTTTAGGAGAGCTGGCAGCAGCAGAGCTCCCTGGAGGAAGGGGTGTTGGGTATTTCCTTTGCGGGATAAAGGGCCCGTTTGGAGGGGAGCAGCTCTGAGGAGCTGCAAGTGGCCAGAGCTTTACAGATCAGAGATGGATATGTGCCACTCAAGGACTGCCCTGAGAGCAGGGAGCAGCCCCGGGGGTGATGAACAGGATTTACAGGAGCAGAGCTTACTACCACTGGGAATAAACTCTTGAGGAGATTGGCCATTCAGTGTTTAGAGATGGACTGTACAAAAGATGGGGACAAACTTTTCAGCAGGGCCTGTGGCAACAGGGCAAGGAGTAATGGTTTCAAACTAAAAGGGGTTGGATTTAGATTGCATATAAGGAAGAAGCTTTTTACAGTTTGGGTGCTGAACCACTGGAATGTGTTGCCCAGAGAGGCAGTGGATGACCCATCCCTGGTAACATTCAAGTCCAGGTTGGACTGGGCTCTGAGCGACCTGGTCTAGGAGATGTCCCTCAGGGAAGCTGGGTGACTTTGAAAAGTCCCTTCCAACCTGTACAATTCTATGATTCTATGAACTCCAAATCTCCAGAGGCACTGGATGTCAGGGTAGGGAGAATATAAAATCTTCCCAGTTCTCTTCCAATATCCTATAAGGTTTTTCTTCTTTAAAGTTAATTATCCTAGTTGATATTCTAATAAAAGCTGCCTTTTTTGAGCTTAAAACCCTTTCATCCTTCTTTGGGACATCCTGTGCAGAGGAAGGTCAAGACATATTGCCTCAAAACTCATGACTTGAAGTGCCCTCACACGGCACTGTCCAGACTGTTTTGTCATTACATTTTCACCCTGTGCCGTGTCCTGGCTCCTCCATTCCCTGATCCTGACCCTCTGTTTGGGGACCCAGCGCTATGAGCTGAGGCTGGAGGCACATTTGCAGCAGAGGAGTAACCTCCAGGGAGGAACAGAGGACAGAGCCAAGCAGCAATGAATTTATACAGAGGAAAGTAAATGGATTACAGTTCATCTGCGACAGCCATGTGCCCAGGCATAATTGACACCACAAACTGTTTATTTAAAAATAAGCTCGGCTTTGCCTGTGTTTCTTGGTAGCAGACTTAAACACGCTAACAAGTAAAGTGGCTTTTCACGAGCCTTCATCTGTCAGTATCAAGGATCCTGTTTTGTATTCCCAGGACCCAGAGTAGCTCTGAATAGCACATTATATTTCCATCCTACTGTGCCGCCAGGCACTGTGCTCTCAGGGTAACAGATAACATGTTAACGACTGCAACAGGCTGTAAAAATGAGGGGGGAATTGTGTCAGCAGTGGGCAATCACTCAGGTCTCCAGAGGGAGGGCTTCCTAATGGGATCTCAGCTAAGCACTGCACAGGCTTAATTCCCAGGGAGCACCTTCCTGTGAACTGGACAGTCTCCAGGTTTCAGGAACGTTTCCCACACAGGGAGATTGGTTTCATATTGATAAAAATCTGGGACATATTTGTTCTTGATTTTGATGGTGTGCAGTCAACATCAGTCCCAGCAATGTGACAGTAAGGTATCTTTTTGTCTGCACATACAAGGATGCTTCTGTTCCCCATACTTTGTGAATCTGTTGGCAGGCTGAAAGCTCTCTGCACTCAGGTGGCAAAGCTCTCATTTGCCACAACTCCTTTGGTTCACAGGAGAGCGAGTAATGGCAGAGTAATGGCCATTCTTTGGGGAAGACCATCCGGGAGTCCTCTCCTCCTCTTCTTGCTGTTATTCACTCTCAGTAGCCTTTTTTAAAATTTGTAGAGCTTACTCCAGCTCCTACTCCAGCGCTGACCTTGTCTAATCGTATTGATTGTTCCTAACTGAAGGCTAATTAGGAAGTGAGTTGCTATGGCAATCCTTGAGTCATACATATAAAGAGAAAATACTGCTAAAACCACTAGTGCATGGTGACTATTAGCATAGTTAAACAAATTAAAAAATATAATTCATTCAGATATATGCTGGAATTCAAATGAAGACCTAATATTCAGCAAGGAAGTTTTTCCCTTGCTACCACATTTTCCTCTTTCGTGGTAGTTTTTTTTTTCTTTTATTTGTCTGTTGAATGAGTTATACA
This sequence comes from Edolisoma coerulescens, assembly GCA_013397115.1. NCBI lineage: Eukaryota > Metazoa > Chordata > Aves > Passeriformes > Campephagidae > Edolisoma > Edolisoma coerulescens. Next base: position 113,368 of record VWZW01003626.1, on the reverse strand, counting down.
TAATTTTAGGACTAAATGGCAAAGTAGGCTTTGGGTTGTTCTCCACCCCCACCCGGCAGCCCACACAAAATATGTCACAACAAGTTTCATGTGGCAGGAGAATGACTCAGGCAGAGGGTAATAGGACTTGGAACCCCCCAGATTTCTGGGTCATTTGTTCATATCCAGTCCGCATGTGTGTGATGAATGTTTTATTTTCACATGGGTAGGCTGATGGCTGGCATACCGTGAGAGGGTGATCTCAGCCTGTGCCCTCAGGAGATGGTGATTCATTGCAAGCTAAGGCTGCTGCAGCTGGTTGTCAGCAGCAGCAGCCTCTTTTGGCCAGACTTTGAAATGGCTCTGCAGCAGAGCCGGGGTCTCAGTGGGTGTCCACACTCCTTTGTGGGGCACTGTGGGAAGGTTTCATTGCCTTGGCTGTGCTGTGCCTCGTCTGTGGATAAATGGAAGATTTTGCCAGCCACATCGATAAAGTCTTTTTACCTTATTTTTAACTAAATGTGACCTAAAAGCAAATCAAGTTCATTCTCCCCTGTGTAATGGGGGGCCTTCCTTCTTCTCCTTTGGCACCTTCCTAAGTAATCATGTCACTGACAAATCTGAGCTCTCCTAACAGGTCTCCATCTGTCTTTAAGGAGGAGGATATAAGAGCAAGCATCCTGGTGCTACCCTTCTGGACACTTGGAATGATGAGGCAAAATGTATGTAGGAGAGTCACAGGTCTAGATGGGAGGCAGTCGTGCCTTGAGTTCAGGCCATAACCTGAACTCCGGGGGAGTTCCTCTGTCCCTCTCAGTCTTCAGTGGATGAATGTCCTTAAATTGACTTTCGCAGCACACAAAGAAAAAATGAGCAGAAATTGAGTCATTTTGTAGCATTAATCTCTTTTAACAGGTCTCATAGATAAATATTCTCTGTATGGCTTCTTGGGACTTGCATGCTCCTAGAGGTTCATTCATTTTACTGAAAATAAGTTATAAAATTGATTAGAAGTGTGTGCCAGTTGAAAGAAAAAAAAGACAACAACAAAAAACCAAACCCCCCCCCGCCCCCCAAGAAAAAACACACCAAAAAAAAAAATCATCAAAATATAGAAGTATATTTGAATTCATTAGGATCAACTAAATCCAAAACATCTGATCTGGGGTTTTGTGTGGTCCTGAAGTTAAATAGGTGCCACTGTCCTGACCCTGCCATTTTGAAGTACCAATTACATGATTCCAGTAATTCAGCCCCCAGGGCAAAGACAAAAATTAAAACCCCATGTACTTAAGCTGCTGCATAATCTGTCCTCACCAAAGGCATGCAAATGGGGCACAAGGGATTCACTTGGGGAGTCTCTTAGCCAGAGCCACATTGCAGAGCCATCTTGGAACTGATGGAAAGAATATAATGCAACCCTATTACCTTTGTGTAGAGCAGTGTGGGGTGTGCTGGTGCTGCTGGTTGCTTTCTGTTTGCTGTATCTTTCTGCATGTAAGAAAAATGCACTCCTGTCTAGGGATCTGGTCCAAGTTTGAGTAATTTCAAGATAGAGTATCTTTCAGAGGGAATTCTGATCATGTTCCATAATATTATGTTATATTTGTTTCTTCATTTTTCTGTTAAAACAATTCAAAAATACATGCTTTTTTTTTTCCATCTGATGAAAAAAGAAACTGTATAGCATTTTTCTTTTAAGTCAGTATTTAACATGCAAAAAGCATTCCCTTAAATCTGAGCTAATTTGCTCTCACAGGATTGCCATGAAGTTTGTGTACTTCTGTGTCCTGTGTATTGAGCCGTGTGCTTTCTAGAGAAAACACTTATTCAAACTACAAGAAAATATGCACTCCTCTAAAATGTAGAATGTTAATGTAAATGCAGATCCACTATTAAAACCAATGGATTTCCATTCCTTCTGCTGCAGACTCTGAAATCTCCTTCAGTCTCAACTAAAGCAATGACAGTAATCAGAAATGATGGATTTAATTTTATTTATTTATTTTTTAAGTGTGTTCCATCAGCATGACTTTTCCAAATGGTAATTTTTGTGGTTTGGGATCTCTTCAGGAACTGTTTTTTCCCCCTTATCAGTAGTATTTTCTCAAAGGGTTTTACTGGAAATACAAAAAGGTTTTGCCAGGCTTGCGTGCTGTGAAAACACTGTAAGTTCCATTTTATTTATATCAGTAGAGGAACTCAGACAGAGAAAATATCGTAAGTATATGCAATAGAGTTCAGCAAAGGAGTAGACACAGCAACTTCTAAGGAAAACATGATTTTTTACTCAAACCACATTTCTTTTTCAGCCTACTTCTTTAGTGCTGTGGCTAGGGAGGAAGATTCCTCTTTTCTCTTGATGAAGAAGGAAGAGCTAATTCCAATAAGGCATTTTGCATCATCTCTAGCTCAGATTTCCTTCTTTGCCCCCAGTTAGAAATGACCCAGGATAGTGGGGAGGAGAAGGGTTCCCAGGCAGATCAAAGTGCTCTGACATAGGAGGAGCAGGTTGTTCCCAAGTGACCGAGAATTGCCTCTGGGTTCTCAAGGGTTTTGCCTCATTCCTATGGAATGGTTCTTCCTGAGGGCTCCCCAGCAAAGGGCTGGGTCCAGCCTGAGGATTTCCTTGTGAAAGCCCCACAAGAGCAGAAAGCCTTTGTTTGTCTGGTGCTTCTCCAGCCCGGGTTACTGAGCAGTGGTGGCAGCGACCCTACACGGCTGAGCAGCCTCCTTGTAAATGGGGTGAGATGTGCAGAAAGGCAGCTGCTGCCTGCTTTCAGTGAGTGACAACTATCCTGTGGCCCTGGGTTTATCATTTTTATTGCTTTTATTGGAATATTGTGTGTATAAACACACAAACATAGAAACATATTATTATATTGAATTTTGGCCCAAGTTTTATGACATCTTCCCTTCCCCCTGTTAAGACTTCCTTATCTGTGTGCAGCCGTGCAGTGTTTGCTGATAAAGGGGGGTTATTTCTGTCAGAGAAACTCAGCATATGATTTTCCAAGGTTTCATACTGGACAGCTGTTCCATTATCTGTAAAATAAGACTCTAGGTATTTTGATTCAGGCTCCTCTTTGCTGCCACTTGGCAAAAGGGTTAAGGATTGTGTGTAATTCCCATGTTTGCATGTCTTCTCTGCATTCTCCAATATAGAACCTGCAGATTTGGGGTTAATGATAATTTTTCCTGCTCATGATGGTGTCATAATTAGATAAATAAGTCTCGTTGCGCACTCGTTTTGTAAAGCTTTTGATTTAGTAGCTTCTTGATGGTGCTTGTGTTTGCTCTGGCAGTCTGTTGCAAGGCAGAGATTTGGATTTAACTCTGGAAGCATAAAAGAATATCCTTTTCCCTGGTTAGGTTGTATGTAATCATACAAACATTTATGCAGTACCATCTTAGCTGAGCCTGGTGCCAAAGCTCAAGGATAAGAGTTTGCAGGGTCAAGGCTTCAGTTAGATGCAAAACATAAGAATGGTGAGGACCTTTTCTGGAAGGGAAGAATGAATGCAAATAGAAAAGAGGAGACAAGGAAATCTCTGTGCTGGAAAAGGATATTTCGCAGGGAGAACTCTAACACTGAATAAGAGAAACCTAAATCCTTTCAGGAGGACATTGGAAAGATGTAGTGCATGGTGCTGGCAGCTGTTGGATGATGTCTGTGTTCATAATTGGGTTTAACATTAGGCAGTGCTAATATTTTTCTCATGATGGGTCAAGTCACAGAGATTTATCCTCACTGAAGTGGGTGTATGTACTGTATGATTTGCTCTGGTGAATAATGCTCAGTGTTCTGGGAAGATTTTTAGTGCCAGAATTGAGGAGAAAGAGGGATTTTTTTTTAGAATTTCCTCTCTTAGCTAAAATGTTTAATTGTGCCTATCTGAGGCACTTGTTTATTCTGGATGTTCCTGTTTCTGTAATGTATTGGAATTAGTAATGAACTGTCCTCCAGAGGCCTCTTGTGAGTGTGTGCTTCCTTAAAGCATTTCAAAACTGTCTGCTGGAGTATCTGGGAGCATCTGCTTCAGGATGATCTGTTTGGAAAGGCTGTCACTAGACTTTGGGTTCTGGAAGCCACATGTTCTCCCAGTCCAAGACAGTCTGCCTATTGATTTTTCCCGGGAATTATTTGCCCCACTTCCTCGTTCAGCTGCTCTCCTGAATGATTGTCTCAAATGTAATTTCTTCCTCTGCCCAGGTCATCTTAATAAACTATTCATCATTAGCTGGCTACTAAAGCCAAGAGAGGAGTAATAAAAGATAAGTGGCAATAAATGCTGCTTGCCCGTTTCCATGGAAGGAGTTACAATTTAGGAATATCAGCTTCTCTGAAAGAGAAGGTCCCTTCCTCAGCTGAGCACCCATCTTTGTCTGCCAGCATGGTCTCAACATCCTCTGCAGCCCATCATGCCTGAGGGGGAGAAGTGCCATTGACTGAGAAGGTGTTTTTTTATTTTACACACATTTTTCTGTCTTCCCTGCAAGCTTTCATAGTCAAAAATAAAATCTAGTGATATCTGAAGCCAGGGGCAGCAGATGTGTCTGTCCCAGGGGCTGGAGGGCACTGAGTTCTAAGCCCCGTCTCTCTGGGCTGCCTGTGTGGAGCCAGATTTCTGGGGAAAGCTGCCATTTCCTCCAAAGACCCTTTTTCTTGTTCGACCCTACAAAGTTTCATGCATTTTCAGCTTTGCTGGCAATAAACTAAAATGAGTATAATACACTCCCTTAGTGCTGGAGTGTGAGGAGGTATCTATCCCCCCAAACTGTACTGATTATAAAATCAATTCCTCTAACGATGTAGCTTCGTCTGTTGCATCTGGTTGTTATCAGTCCCAGTTCTGCAGACTAATCATGTGCTTTTTCAGATTAGAGGGACCAATTTAAAACCGTTACATGGACAATTAATTTGATGCAACCAAACTCTCCACAGACTTTCATCTGGATTGCTGGCATGGTGCTAAAGCACCGATAGGAAATAAAATCCCCTTTGCTTCTGTCTGCCTTGAGGAAATTTGCATTTTATTTTTTCCCAAGCCTGCACAGATTTATTTGAGAACATGGTTTCATGCCCTTTGGAGAAGACAGGAAGGCACAGCATTGGCACCTCCTGATAATCTCCCTCAAAGACTGATGTATATACACTGTCTGGCTCTAAGTGTGGAATCACTGTTAGTGTTCAGTTGGTTAAATGGGTATTCCACTTATTTAGTAAGGCCGGCACAACGTGTGTGTGTATCTTCAGCAAAGTAAAGAGATGATGAGAAGAGTCAGTCCTTGATTTCATTTCTGAAACGTCAATATCTGCTAAGAGATATTGCCCTGTAACTCCCTGGTGTTCAATAAATCATGGTAGGGAGACAAGTTTTTCATGTTCACAAGGAAAAGTGACAGGAGAAAGTGTCAACTATCTATTTTTAAAAGGTTAAAAGTCTCTAATATTTTTAAGAAAAATGGCTTTTCTTTTGTAACTTGTTTAAATCAATGTAGTAGCATTTTGCTGTCGCTTTAGAGGGAAGTTTTCAAAAGTAGGTTTCAGACAGGCTTGTTTCTGGTCAGGCTGAAGAAATAAGAGTCACTCCATCCATGACAGAGAGACAGAGGAGACAGAGGTGGCCAGGTGTTTTATTTTTCAGTTCAGACACGTCTCAGGCTGGTCCCGTGGGGGCTCACCCAGTGAATGCTGGGCAGGATTGCCTGGGCGACACCACATTGCTGCCATTTACTCCTGAAGCTTGACATAAATTGTGGCATCAGTCAAACCACTGAGTAAATCTGACTGGAAAATTGCTCTAAAGAGTATTTATATTTAAAGAAAGGGGGGAAAATAAGCATTGTTGGCTTTTTTTCCCCTTCTGTTTTCCCTTAAATGAACACAATGCTGCTGATTTGTAGCAGCACAGAGAGCACAGTGAGACTAGCTGCTCTGGGAATCAGGACCTTAAACCTCCAGTATCTCTGCTGATTGCAGGTACCTATAGAGTGAAAGAAAAGCATTCATAGCAATCCACAGGATAGCTATGCCACAAAAAAACTGCACCAAAGGCTAAGGATAATGGGCCAAAAGACCCAATTATAACGCATCACCGGAAATATAAGGTGAACAGATCAAGTGTATAGCCCGTGTATGTACCTGCTCTGGCAGGGAATTTAAGGAAGGCTGCAAGAGTTTACAGGGACTGAGTCACCACCAGGACCACAGAGTAGGGCTGTGTGCCTGGAGAGGGGAAATCCCCCCTTCACACCATCTGTGGGCAAGGTGCACACACCAAGCAAGGACCAGAGAAGCCTTGACAGCCAGGGCAGTCCCCTCTGCTAGTCCACCACGGGGAGAAGAAATGCAGAAATCCATAAATCCCACATTTGCTGTGGCCATCACACAGCCAAGCTCACCAGGTGGGCAGCGGTTTCTCCATGCCATTCCTGATGCTGGAATTACAAGGTCTTCGTGCTTGAAATCACACATCCCTGGGCATCATGTGAGGGGCTGATGCTAGTCTAAGCTGCTCTTCTATCTTGTGCATGCTCTGCTCTTTTGACACGAGTTACCCCTTACTGGTCTGTGTCAACCTTGTGTGTCTGTATAAAGGCACACATCCATAAACACTCATTTTTTTTTAAAACAGACATATTTCCAAGCAGGTGAAGAAATTACCCTATACCTTATCCCTGTGTGCTCTGCTCTGATCGTGAAAGGAATTCCCCTCATAAAAGACATAAATTTCCAGTCTATTATTATTTTGAAATATGAGACCACTTGGCTCCAAGATCATTAGTTTGTGAGTTTAATACACTCTTGTTTTTCTGTCAGACTTTGGTTAGTCTAAGAGACTTTTCCTTCAGTGGACTACAAAGAAACTGCCATGAACTTTAAGTCCCTTGCTAACAGAATTGTTTAAAAGACCATTCGGATAGATCTTGATTTTTGCGGGTTGCGCTCTGAGTGCACTTGGTTTGAAGAGGAATCCTTCCTCTGCATCACACTGGGCTCTGCCACAGATGTCATGAAGATGCACCCCCGGCCTTGCCTAAGGGCAGCTTTGCAGGCAGATTAAATAATTTTCCATCTCTCTCCCTTCTAACTCAGGCTCTGACTGTCACATGTGGAAATGATGCACTTCAGTCGGTTGCTGGGGAATGGGTAATAACGATTCCAGTTTGCTACTTTAGTGGCAAATTAGAGGAAATCCCTTAATCATGTGATGTCACATCTTAGAGTCTTACATTCTCTTTGCAGAAAAATAAGAACAGTTGTCCTTTGTGCCTTCGTAAAATGTGTTTACTGAATGCTTTTTCATCTTTTAGGCTGTATTTGAGTAAACAATTTATGCTTTCAAGGATCGCTGTTGACTTCAGTACAACTCTGCATGCAGTGAACACTAAGCTCAGGCAGATGCCTAAGCACTTTGCAACCGCTGGGTAGTTTGGATATTTGGGGTTTTTTTAAGAAATTGCCCCTGACTGTTTAGCACACCATCTATTCCAAGGCTTGCCTGTTTCAGAAATGATGCTGGGATTGCCAGCTGGGTTTCCTGCCGTAGCTACCAGTAGCACTAATAGTGCCATTCATTCCAAACAAACAATGTAATAACAGCCCCATCTTCTCTCTTGATGACATATAATCAGATATGCATTATGAGCAATCATCTGTTTGTGTGTATTTATACTGTAGGACAAATCGCTTGCACAAACACTAGCCAGCAATCCCTTTTTTCTCTTTGTAGCTGCTGCCTCAGGTATTATTTGCTCTCCTCTGCAGAGGATCTGAGTCTGCTGAGTTGGTTGTTTGATGTGAGCAGCAGTGGTTTGCACTTTTAATGTCATGGATACCTGTATCCAAGATAGTGGTGTTTGGGATTTCCAGGAGCAGGTGTGCACTTTTTGCCAGGCATGAATAAATAGTTCACACAAATTATGCAGCCAAACCCCAGATTAGTGCTGCCTGTTGTTCTCAGTGTGTGACTGATCTCCTAAAAAGAATGGTTTTATTTTATTTATCCTTCTTACCTGAATGACAGCTCTGTCAGGTTTATGTGCAGCCCAAAACTGGGATTCATCTGCAAAGAACAATGATGAGTAAGGTCATCACCAACAGGATTTCCTGGAGAGAGAGTAGCAGAGGACGCAGTTCATTGCAGGGGACAGAGGGTCTTTTCCCTCACTCCTGCAATCCCCTGAACACAGAGGATGAAACCCAACATCAGAAGGGTCACTGCCTTCTGCCACTGACAAGTTTCCCTTTTGTTCCTTTTACTGAACTTGAGATGCTCGTAACCTTAACAGCTGCAGCAGTGGTTTGCTTCAGCTGCAAGACAAAAAAAAGTCATTTTTATAAAAGTCATATTTACATATGTCCATATTTTCATTACCTGTTTAAAAATAAAAAGACTGTTACCTTTGTACCTGTGAATGGGAATGTTAGAATGAAAGCCAAGTCATTTCCCATGTCTCTGACAGCCCCCTCACACAAGTGTCATTTAATTCTGTTTAAAACTTAATCTCTAAAAAACTTACTATTTTAAAAGCCTAATCTTGCAAAAACAGTTTAGAGATTCCTATCCTCCTGCCTCTCTTCATTCCTTTCCTTCACCGTGCATTCTCCAAGCCTTCCAGAGTGCCATGGCCTGCTTGTGCCCTACCTTAATCAGATCTGTATCTTCCATTTCTTGAATTGAAACAAAGCCAATAACCTACCACACTCTTAGGAAGCCAAAACACTCTTCTGATGCAGAAACATTCATTTTTAACCAATCCATTAAAAAAGCTGTGTCATCCAAGTTGTTCCAAAGTTAGATAGCAGATTGGATCATAAAAAATTATTACCCTCAGCAGCACTATCTGCTGGGTGAGGTCACTACTGTATTATGGTTTCTTAATAACCTTTTTTTTTCCTGTGTAAGGCCAACAAATCTGCAACATTTTTTCCCTGAACTTCTTAGTGGCATGAAGTATCTTCTGGCTAAATGTGTTTGTTGGTATTAAACGTGCTGCTTTTTCTGAAGATTTTCTTTTTCTAGATGACTGATTTTTAGATTCTGGGGAATGGCAAATATACACCTGACCACCCAAAGAGAGCACAAGGAAAACCAAACCAAGCTTTAAAAGTGTGAGACACCTCCCATGTTCTTAAGTCTTCGAGACTGTAGTTAGGCAAGTGAATTTTATTCTGTCATAAAAATACCTCATAGGGAGTGTTTGCTTCTATTCTATTCTATTCTATTCTATTCTATTCTATTCTATTCTATTCTATTCTATTCCATTCTATTCTTCTGGATATTTCTACTTATATCCTATAATTATTTTTAAAGAAAACAGGAAGTTAGTAAAAGGTCTTTGAAGCATCGCTTGCAACGGCTGCGTATCTCCCACGGCATGAAGGAATCCCTGTCTCAGTTGAAACATTTTGTTGCTGCTGAAAGTTAATAAAGAGGAGCACACTCACATGTGAGCTGGTGATTCAGCACTGCTAAACAAACCCAGTTCTCAGTGCACCCTGCCAAGCACCTATTGTCAGTCCCCATGTACTTTTATTTTCTTTTTCTCCAGTCAGTTTAGAGCTCCTGGAGCAGAGCAGAGCTGGATTTCTTCCATAAAAAAACTTGAGGAAACGGCAGGGAAAACTTCTTATTAAACTAAAAAATATTAAACCACTAAGGCATTTTTTTAAAACTGAAAAGGTCAGATGAAAAACATATCTTCTTTTGCAAGGCTTTTGTTTGTCTTAAATGGGCAGGTAATCTGTCAGGTATGGTTCATCTCCCACAGAAGAGAGTGGAATACATTTATATTCCTTGGATTAATTTTTGTGATTATTTTTTGACTGCGCACCTGACATTATAATCTCTTGTTTTACCTCAGGCCTGTATGAATCTGTTTGCAACCATCATCACTTCAAAAGAACAAGATATCCAGGAACAATTGTCATCCAGTTTTCAATCCATTTATCCAAGGTTTCATTCCAAAGATGTGCACAGTTACCTGATGATTAAAATGCAATAGACCATGACGCTATCACTGAATTACAGCTGTATTACAAATTTTACTTCCTACAGCTGACCTCAGCCTGGGAAAATAACATTTTGGCACCATTTCCAAAAAAAATGGCAGCGAGGAATCTTTTGGCATGGCTGTCTTTACCTCGACCTTCCTGGTCAGTGCCAGCATCAGGGATGTGATTGGGACAGGGGACACTGCAGTAATGCCCATGTGATTCACCAGGAGAACTCCTGAGCTCTAAATTACACCAGAGCCTGAGCCCTGCCTTTACTATCCCACAGACTGAGGAAGCAAAGAAATACATGCTCTGGACTAGCAGGAGATGCATCCTGGTGTGGTGATAGCAGTAAACTGGCCATTCATATTCTGCAGTTCTCTGGCTGTAAGTGGGCATTAACTGTGTACAGGCCATGCCAAATAGGGTTTGCTCCAAGGTGTGGAAGGCTCCTTCACTTCTGTGGTCTCCAGCTGCTGTTAACAAGGGTGCTGATGGCTTAATTTTAATCTCTGTGCTTCCCATTGGGTCAAGACAGCAGTGTCCTGGTGCTGAAGTTGTGCCATGTTTCTTGGGAACTTTTTAGCTGTCTCTGTTTTCAGTCAACTTCACCCCCTCTTTTCTTCACTGAGTTAAAAGATTTCACTAAATTTCCATCAGTAATTAGTAATGTCAGAGGTCCAGTAGCCCATGAGGGATAGACCCTGACTTCTAATGCACAGGGAATGATGACAGCAGGATGCGCAGGGCTGATGCTGCGGATACAAACTCCAGCCTCAGATGTCTGTTCCTGACTGTTGTTGCTTGCCAAAGCAGTACTCAAACAGTTTCTGTTTTCTTATCTGATATCCACCTTGTTTTTAAAACTCATCAGTAATCGGAGAAGAAGTTCCTTGTGAATTTTTCACTTGTCCATTTTCTGCTTCACCATGACTTGAAATATCTTGACTTCTAAATTATTTTTCAGAGAGATCTCACAGAATGATGCCTTGGAGGTCATAGAAGCAAATGTGTTTTCCAACCTTCCCAAACTACATGAAATGTAAGTAATGAGCAATCTAAATGCAAAGGAGACAATTATAAAGATTCATTATAGGCAAGTATCAAACGTTTTGCAGTCTGGTTCAGGTAAGCACTGAAGAACTTGTAGCAATATAGGAGCATTTGAAATCTCCCTTTGTCTTTTCCATCTTCTTATCTAGCTGTCCATTTCTTTACCTGCTCAGCCTAAAATTTATCCTCAGATCACTGCCAGGATCAAAAGGTGGTGGGGTCTGTCAGTTTATAGTAGGCTGCTCCCTGAAATCATGCAGATCTTTTGCTGTCATAAAGAAAATCTCAGCATATTGTTCCACTACATCATGGGACAAACACAATTTTAAGATCAATATATTGATACATTTTTCTCTGATGTTTCATTTCCTCTTTGCAGAAGAATTGAGAAGGCCAACAACCTTGTCTACATCGATAAAGATGCCTTCCAACACCTTCCAAGCCTCAGATATTTGTAAGATCTTTTGCTCTTTACAAGTCCTAGAGTCACTTTGAATTACACACCTGTATATCCATCCAGCTGGTGCTGAGGAATTTGGGTTATAAGGCAGGATAATGGCCTCTCCTCACTACCAGTTGCACATTGTCAATCCACATTTTCATGGCTGCACAGTCCTCAGAAAAGCTGAAGATAAGAGCTTCCACAGAGGAGTCCCACACACAAGTTCCTCGAGTCTTTCTAAGCAACAAGTGGAAAATGAGTGATGAGAAGAGGAGCTGGACCTTTCTTATGTCTACAGAAACAAGTTTAGGTTGAAATTCCTCCTGGGAGCTTAAGGACAGAAAAACATCTCTCATCTGTCTTTGTTATGATGCTGCCTTCTGTTGTATGTCCTGTACATGGTGTTAAGCATTCAAATTATTTTTTTTTAGCAAAGGTGGTGTTATAGCCATGGTCTTCATAAATCCTTGGTGTGAGATGATTAGATCCCTAAAATACAAACATATTGATGTGTGGTACAGCTTTATTTCCTCAGCCAGCCTCATCAAGAATGTCATTTGCACCACTGCAGTTGCCACATCTGCTTTCGTGGGGTTGCCATCAAAATTCAGTGGCAATTGAATGCATCCTTAAAATAAGCTGGTCACTCAAATATATTTTCACAGCTTTTAGCTCATGGTTTTAACATGACTGATAATCTCTCCTCTGCATTAAAACCCCAATGAAGTCCAATGAACTCCATTTAGCACTAATTGTTGTTAATGGTCATAGCTTATACAGCTCAAATGGTGCTCTTTGGTGAGCAGGATACCCAGCAGGGTATCATTCATATCAATCAATTTATTCAGCCAGCAGGATCCCAACTTAACTTTTGTATGTCCGTCCACCTGAGCACATAAACCCCGTCCGATTTTCCTGACTGACACAAGAAACCTTACTCATACAAGAAGCCTTGTTTTCCTTACTCATCCCAGAAGCCTAGTCATGGTTTCTACATTTCAGTACATAAAAGTAAGCATTTAATTGTCTGGTTAGATATTTCCTAAAGACAGTATGAAATCAGGTCAGTGGCCTGATAAGCGTAGCTCCCAGTAAGCCAAGGAGCATTTAAAGTCTCTGAAAATCACTAATATCTGACAGGTTCTGGGCTCAAAAATGCCAAGGGGCATTGCTTTGAATTTGTACTTTAAGATTTGAGATTTAAGACTTGGACTTTAGGAGATAAGGCGTATTTAGCACCGCAGAAGACATTATAGTTTAAACCCTCATTGAACTGGAATATGTGGCTAGATTTGGAGCAGGATTTTCACTCTTCCCAATATTTTGACTGATTCCCACTTTATCAAATTCATCAGGCACCTTGGTAAACTTTAACTTTTGTGTTTGCCTAACTGAAACACATATTTTCTCATGACAGTAGGGAAATAAAGCTCTACGTTTGCATTGTCATGAGGAGAAATCACGTGCCTTTTCCCTCCTGTTTCAAGCCTGAGTCATTCAGCAGTGACTGCTGTCTTTGAGTAGCTCTGGCCACCTAGTAACAAAACCACAGCATTTTTTCACCCCATGTAAAATCCCCAGAACAACCTGCCATGGGGAATACAGTTGTCAGGTGTACAGATGGGTAGAAAGAATGAGAGCACATTTGTCTCACACGAAATTTAAGAAGAAATGTGAACACACTAAAGAACACACGAATTTCAGTGATGGTTTAAATATGGGACACAGAAACCCTAGGTGAAGGTAAATTCGCACTTTAAATATCTGAAATAGTGAAAGTTTTTCTCTTGGCACTAGTGGATGTTGCCTCTTCTGAACATTTGTCATTCCACATTCCCATACATGTTGGCTCTAACATTCAGGGTTTCTACCTGTATAAAAATTCAGCTGCAGCAGCAATACTATGACCTATGGAAGCAACAGATTAAAAATACAGAGGATTGCTTTTCTACCTGACCATTCCCCTCTCCTCTTCAGCTAGTTTTGCTTGCTAGCTGGTATCAGAGGAAAATGCATTTTGGAGATTTTTTAAGGTTTTTTCTCTTGTGAGCATGGAGGGCTGGAAGAGACTCTCCAGCTACTGTATCCAATTTCTTCCTGGATCCACTTCAAATATCCCATTAATTAGGTGCTTTATTGACATTCTTGATTCTCTTCACTGTTCCCTGCTTTCTTCTTTTTTCCAGGAGAGGCTTTTCCAGAAACTCAATGATTTGGTGTCTAGATTTCCTCCAGTTTTATTCATGGCCACTTAATCCACATTCATTCTTATGCCAAAGCTTTTCTCTAATTTATATTCATAAAATCCATCTGTGGTGTTTACTCCAATAATGGATTTATTCTGCATCCCCTCTGGGCCTTCATTTTAGGAGGTAAACCCCCCCCCCCAGGTCTTGCATAGACAGTACAAAAGGTACAGGTTCCGTGGCTCAGAGCTTACGAACAGATGAATGTGGGGTTTGAGCTACTGACAAGGGTTGAGGAAGATGTGCTGGGGGTAAAATTCAGTGCAATTCTCTTGGCTTCAGTAGAGCTGCATCATTTCCCAGCACAGGGAGCAGGAGCAGGACACAAAGTTCTTGCTGGGGACTTTCTATATCCAGTGAGCCGGGCTTGATGCTGAGTTACACCACGCTCAGATCATCTCTCTACGTACAGCCACACCTTCATGTTCTCTCCTACATTTCTGTAGGAAAGATGCCATTTTCTCTATCCCCTGGTTTCACTGACTGGTGCTTGCCCTTTTGGAAGCTGAAAAGGCAGAAAGCTTTGCTATTTGAAAGGGTAGGGTAGTTAATTTAATGAGGAAGCAGAAACCTTGATGGAAGGCTGTAAAACAGCATCTGGTAAAGGTAACCCAGTCCTCACATTCACCTTCCTATGACATACAAGGAAGAGGCAATACTGAAAATATAAGGCGAAATGTCGAGGAGGTTAATAGATTGATGGTTTTTCAGTTCACTTAGGGGGGTTTTTGTGGTGTTTGTTCAGGGGGTTTTATACAATACAGAAGAAAAAAGTTGTAAACGTGGGACTATAGTTTAAAATAATTCGTAAAAGGGTAAAGCATCTGTGTGGAACAGCTATTGCAGAAATGATAAAAATTTTAAGGCCATGAAAGGAAACTTGTAAAATCTGCAAACTTGTAAACCTGTACATCACTGCCTAATTTTCACATTAATTGCTGTTAAGTTAGGAAGGAATTAGCACATGGTTTTGTCAATATCTTGTCACATAACAGATTAGGTGATCCTGTCTGACTGTGTAAGGGGGTACAGAGAGACCAAGCTGCAACCAGCATCCCAAAGTACAAGGACTTGGGTACCTGCCCCTTCCTGGATCATTGTGGTTCTTCTGAAGCTCCCAGCTGTGGGGACAGTCTGGCAGGGTACAAGACACATGCTCTGTTTCCTTGCACAGTTCTGTGGCTGTAGCAGAACTGTTAAAACACAATTCAGAAAATCTTTCAGAAAAAAATATATTTACTGGTGGTTTTCATTTGGAAAACACAGAGAAAATAAATTAATCAGTCTCAATGTCCAAAATTGAGCCCAGCTACTACAGCCCATTAGTTTAATGACTTTTGCAACACATTGTTTGCAAGGCTTTCTCTGTGTTTCTACAAAAATAGTTGTATAGCCACTAGGTCTTGTTTATGGACAGGCAAGAAGCTTTGGCTAGCTTTGTCAGTCCCCTCATCAACTTCATGGGCTCATTACAGCCACCAGCTGTTGAATATTAATATGCTGTTATCTCTGTCAACCTGGGTACAAACACATTTCCTGCTCAGCCCACTCCCTTGGTCTCCTGCCTCATCATTACCAGTATGGCAAAGACACAAAGGAGAAGACAATGCTGAAAAAACAGTGCTGAATAGCCTAAACCTTCTAGAAACAGGCAACCTTAACTTTCTCACCAGTCTTTTAGAAGCAGTGAAGAGAATTGCTAATTGGTCTTCTTGGGTATATGCCAGAGAGACAGACTGTTTCAAAATGCTTACTTACTGACCTTTTCATGGGTACAAGATTATTTATCTGGCTCTCATTAGGGAGACCTGTGGCATAGTCTGTTCAATAATGTAGTGATGGCTTTTCAAACCCATTTTCTTTCCAAAATTAGTTCTCATATGTGATCTATGTCCTTTCGTTCATTTTTGGAGGGGTGTCGATGTCCTGCATTAAGCAGTCTCAGTTTACAATACAAAGATTTAAATGTAACACTCCTTTCAGGTTAATTTTGATGGCATGCAGCTGGATTGTTGGAGGGGCGGGGAAATCAAAACCATGTGTTTTGCCTGCAAAAGGAGCAGAGCTCAACTCCAAAGTCTTGCAGCTGCTTGTACCTGCCTGGTGCTTCCTAAACCCAAATCTGCACTTGCTGCAGGTGCAGCAAAGCCCACAGAATTACTGACCCTTTTCTTGGAGAAGACCCTTCAAGAAAAAGAAGTGATGCTCCGCTCCTTCCTTTGGGATGGCAGCCTCGTGGTTAAAGACCTTTCCCCGGGAGTGGGGGCTGCAGATTTAAGAAGCCTGGGGTGCATGAATCAGAGGCATGTCTCGCTGGAACTAGGCTCACAAGCACCGTAAAGTAACCAGTGTGATTAAGGGACACAAAGATAATGCTTCCTGAGTGGTGTTGTATTTATCTCTGCCTACCTTGAGTTTGCAATTTAGCAAATACCCATAGTAAATTGATGAGGTAAACTGCGTTCCCAGATTTGTCAGAGTAGCTCCTACAATTTGGCACAAAAAAGAGCAGATGCGTTGCTATATCTGGAGATGAGCAGCCAGAATCTTCCAGGAATTAGTTTCTGAAAGATTCTTTTTTTTTTTTCTCTGCTGATTGTGGTACTCTGTTTTCTTAAGTGTTGACTCCAGTAAGCCTTTTCAGAAAGACAATTAATGCCTTGGAAAGCAGCCATCATCCATCTGAAAAAAACAGGTTCTCACCAAGCTGTTTATGCATGGCGAGGGGGGACTCAGTTATAACGCAGATTAAAGAGGACACTTGTTTAAAGTGAGGCTACTAAGGATGTGTACATTGTATGGTAAATATATTGACAAAGCTGTCCTGCAAGAAAGATATTCAGTAAATTGGATTATCTACATTCTAAAAAGATTATCCACTTAAAGGCCTCTGGAGATTTGCTGGTTGAATAAAAAGAGAGGGAAGATCTAGGCTGCAGTCTAGCTAAATATTTTTTCAGTTCTTTTTCTGCATTTAATTAAAAGAACATCCTCTCCTGCTCCTAATCACCATTCTGTGCCTCTGTGCAATCAGTGCCTTGTGCCACCTGTAGATTTACTTCAATGTGTAATGATGTGTCAAAGATGCTTTCCTCTTCATCTCATGCTGCTCAGTTGACACCAGTGAAAATTGAGCCCTGAACACTTCAGAATTACTGGAAAGATCAGAACTAACCCAAGGCATTGGTGATGGTTTTTTCTCGCATGTATGGTGAAAGCCCTGCTAACCAATGTGGAATTTTGATATGCTGGGAGTAAGCTGCCCTTGGGAGCAGTGTTTGAATAGCATGTGTTAGAGTCCTGTCACCTTTCATTGCTGCACCACAAGGACTGAGATTTTCTCGGGAAAGGACTGTAGAAAGGAAAGCTTCTTATGTCTTCTCTGCCCTGCAGTAGCCACGCACTACTTGGCAGCAGTCTCCTCCTTCGTTTTCCTACTAAAGGAAATGTATGCCATAATTTGTCTTTAAAAGGGGCCTGTAAAAAAGGATTGTGAATTTTTAGCATATGACTCATTTAAAATTAAAGGCAGCTTTCAACTAAAACCCTGTATATCTCCAGTAATTTAGAGAGTGTATTTTAAAATATTGTAAGGGGGAGTTACAGGTTCTTCTCCTATTGCTTCTGATTTTTTTCAGCAAACTCCTTTTACAAAGTTTAAGTGCAGAAATATTTTAAGTAACAAGGGCCTTGTGTAATCCACCTGCTTCATTAATCATGCTTTCTATTTAACTATGGGTAATAGTTTTTCAAAGGCATATTTGTGGAGCTTTCTTGGTCACATGTGACAGCTGTAATTTTTAACTTAATGCAATGTCAGACCACTCTGACTCCTGAGACGAAACAGTCATGACATTTCAGCAACTTTCCCAAATTGGCTTCTTGAATATTCACTAATACTACTTTAATTTTTCCCTGCGTATGAAGTATTGCTTTCTGTTATAAGATGAGACAGATCAAAGTTGGCTTTTCAGCATCTGAGGATACCCAGATACCATCTCTGGGAGCTCAGAGCAGTCCTTATGCAAGTGAATGACTGTTTTATGGACTTACGTGTCACCCTGAGTTCCCAAATGTAGGATTTGGTTGTCACATGGAGGCGTTCAGTTTCAGTTCAAATTATGAAACCTGAAAGACTGCAACTCTCCTGAAATAATCTAGGTTCATAAAAAACCATCATATGAACAATGTTATCTTTTTCCAGCCTCAACCAGTCCTTTGATCACAATTCAACTCTTCAGGAATGATTCCGTTAAAAAAAAAAAAAAGTCGCATCTAATAATGAAAGAATATTGTTCTGTCTAAGTGCCAGGATAAAAAATAACTTCCATATTCTATGTTCCTTAAGAAACCAATATTCTCAGTGAAAGATTACCTTCTCTACCATCTCACATATTAAAAACACAAAGATATAATCAAACTTTCAAGAACTCGAATTTTCTCTTTGTTTGGTGGGGTAAACATGAGACTTTTTGGTGTCTGGGAAAAACTCCCAAATGGTCAGAGCCCAGTCCAGTCCAGCTCCTCCCTCCAGCACTCAGCCCTCCTTCCAGCCATCAGCAGCCACCAGTCATCTCCTGCTGCATGCCAACATCACATTTGTCCTGTCCTTGCTGCTGCACTGGGTAACAAAATTTGACAAAATTAGACATGGTCCATCTCTGTGCATACCTGTGTCCTCACTGGCTGTGAGTACAGGGTTGTCCTTTGGAGTCAGCAGTTCTGGGGTGGTGTTTCATGGACAGGAACCACAGTGCTGAGGCCACTGATGGTCAGTGCAGTGGGAGGGTGGGGGTACTTGAGAACAGAGACTCAGGTCCAGTTCCAGTTGCACAAACTGCTGAAATGTTCCCATGGTTTTGACTGCTTACTGTCAAAGGTGATGGGGAGTAAAATGTCCTAATTCTCTCCTAATTTCATCAATTAATTTCACCTAGAATTAATGTATCCTCTATTAGAGTAGAAAGTTAAAATTGTGGTGAGTCGATACTTTCGTCTTAAAACAGCTGCTATGAAAATAATTATCCCATGTCAGTGTAGTTGATTTCGTAGAATATTGTTGGGAAATTAATATAGACAAATTCCTGAGATCATGAGGAGGGACTATATAATCATCCAAGGCAGGATTTCTCCCTTTACCTCTGTGGGGCAAAATTCAGCTTGTGCTTTGGACAAAAACCTTTTTAAATTACAATGTCAAGTTTCCTGCTGGGAAAACCCCACGTTTGTGGCTAAACTCTGCTTTTGAGTTCAATGTTCTTTGTTAATTACTGCCTTCTTTCCCAGGGCAGAGCAAATAATCTTCATCTTCTCTTCCCGTTAGGTTAATATCAAACACTGGCCTTCGGTTTTTACCTGCTGTCCACAAGGTTCGCTCTTTCCAGAAAGTTTTGCTGTAAGTTTGATTGTTTGCTTTTCACTTTTTGAAAGTTCCCTTTGAGTGTTCTTCTGCTCCAGCAAAACCTTTCAAGACGTGATTCCCCTTGTGTTCATTTATTAGTTCCACAGTGGTGTGTTGATTATAATTTTGCAGTCATTGATGATAATGTGGCTCAGGCGGCCTCAGTTCTCTCCAGGTTTCCCATCTACAGAGCATTGGAACTTGCACTTTACAGACCACTCTTCCTTTAACTGCACTGTGAGCACGTGTCTGGGTGGCCCAGGGGACAGAGAACTGCCTTTTGACTCCTCTTTCACAAGTTGAAATCCAAACCAGGATGGTGGCAGTGGAAATTTGTTGCCACCTGGTGACAGTTTTCTGGCCTGCATGGGAAGAGTCACTGATCTCAGAGCTGTGTTCCATCAGAAGTGGCCACATCACAGAGGAAAGAAGAAAAAAGACCAAAAAAACCCCCAAACTCAGAGAATTATCTACCTTAACCTTTTTTGTTTTCCCTTGGCAGTAAAATTATCCAGAGAATGAAAGTGTTTTTCTATGGAAAATTCCAGTGCTAATGAGGAAAAAAGTATTTGTGCAGAATTCTGTGTGAAAACAAGCTGTTGATTTCCCAAAGCACTTCTTCTTCTGTAGAAAAAATGCATATCAGAAAAACTTGATTTCTTTTTCACTGAAAAATATTTTTACATATATTTCTCAAT
Source organism: Edolisoma coerulescens (assembly GCA_013397115.1). NCBI lineage: Eukaryota > Metazoa > Chordata > Aves > Passeriformes > Campephagidae > Edolisoma > Edolisoma coerulescens. Next base: position 93,546 of record VWZW01003626.1, on the reverse strand, counting down.
CAGTTCTTAGTATAACTGAAAGCATTCTTTTGGACAAGATTTATTGTTAATTCACACACAAAGTTTTGCATTTTCAGATCTTTGATTAGAAGATTTCAACCTGCAGAAACATTAATCCTGCAATTATCTTAGCAATAGCCATTAATATAAATAAAAATGCATATAAAGCATAGAGGAGAATGCCTGAGTATAGTCTACACACATGTAAGATAAGAACTAAATTTCAGGAATACATTTGACATATGTAATTCTGAGAACTTCACTTCATTGCTCCTTGAAACCATCAAGGAAATGCAACAGCTGTGGCACTACAGACACTTTCACCTGTACACCGTTGTGTTTATCATCAGTCTTAACTAGACTGGAATTACAGTGCCCTGTACCAGCAAGAGGTTTTAATTTTTTAGGTGCAACTCCTCACTGTCCTGTAAGAATAAATAGACCTTGATACTGCTTGAGTCCCAAACTAGACCTCAGTTCAAACCTTGGTCCCTCTGAGGTCAGTAAGAAAATTCCCCTTGGCTTCAGCTGTGCCAATATTTAAGTCCCAAAGACAGGTCTTGATGTTTATAAATGGCAGATCTTTAGTAGAGGGATACAGTTCACTTGTGTGGGTGCTGTGTTCCCTCCCTGTTCCTGCCTCTGCTGACCTCAGTTTGTTGAATGAAGCCTCTGTGTAAGCGTCACTCGGTGCAGAGTTGTGGCTCTGCGGAGCTGTCAGCGTGAGATAATTTTGGAACTGCGCTTAATTTCAATCTTTGCAGATAATTAATTTTGCTCCATGCTTTCCAACAAAAACAGCATGGAAACAGCCATATCCCCAGTCTAAATTATGAGTAACACTATTTAACTTCTTTGAGGCCTATTTTGAGCCAGCAACAGAACGTTCCTTTTTTTTTTGTATCAGTCACAACTGGGGAAAGAAGGAAATTCCTACTTGACCGTTCAACAAACTGCACTGACTGGGGTCCTGCATTTAAGTTCTTAAGCACATACAAAGCTCATAAGCAACCCTGTTGACATCAGCTGGGGAATGATGCATGGGCTGGCAGGTACCCTGCTGAATCAGGCCAAAAAGGCTAATGGCTTTCCCCCTTCTGGTTGGGAGGCTGGGAGAAGGGGTGGCCTCGCAGCACCTCCGATTGCATTTTCTGGGGAGTATGTTTGCTGGAGGAGCTATTTCATCCACCTCAGGGTTATAGACCTGAGATTTTACGCATTTTAATGTCTTCAGCCTATTTGGGAGGAAAGCGGGGAGGGAGTTGGAAATGTTTCGCTCCATCCTTTTTTATCAGGAAGGTTTGTGCTCTGAGAGAAAAAAAAGTCTTGGAAACTTACGTTATTACCCTCTGTCTATAGTACTTCCTCAGATTGAATATAAGGGAAAAATACCGTGTTTGAAGCAGCATATTGTATTGGAAGGCTCACAGAAGTACAAAATGGTGTAGTTTCTGTTGTATTTTATTTTTCAGAGATATTCAAGACAATATCAATATACGTACAATTGAAAGAAATTCATTCATGGGCCTGAGTTCTGAAAGTGTGATTCTGTGAGTAGACATAGCAAATTCATTATTCTCCTTGTTAGCTCATTTCTTTTCCAGAACAGGGTCAAGGATACCAGGAGTTGGGCACTTTTTCATACACTTCCAAATTCAATTTGAGATTTTACATTTCTCCTGGCCCCCAAAATCTCTGTATTCTGTTTCCCTGCCATGAAACAAATGAATGCTTTTGGAGTTTTTTATTGTGTTCTAGTCCTGCTCTTTATTTTAAAAGCACATCAGAGAGCAAATTTAGTAATTACCGATGCCAAGGTTAAACACCTACAGCTACAGTTCGCTGTGATACAAATTGTGTTCAGAAGGATGGCACGACTCATAAATATTTACAGTCAGACACATCACTCAAAGACGTTTATTACTTGGGCAGAACGTATGTAGATGTTGTGGAAATGTGGTTTGTTTGTACACAATGTTAATGCATTGGTGCGGGCGGGTTCACAATGCAGTTTGGAGCTGCATGGTTAGATGGCTCCACATTTGATTTGAACAGTCATGTATTTTAATGAAGTGGCTGGCTTCTTTGATCCCTTCTCTCTGTATATCAAAACATACTGTTTGCTTGCTAACAAGCTGCCTTCCTTTCACTTAGCCAGTGGCCAGACTGGAAAAAATTCCCACTGTGTTTGTGTGGTTTACCTGGCACACTGAGAGAGAAAAGCAAGGTTTGATTTGACTGACTTGGCTCGCATCGATTCTGGGGGACGCAAGGTCAGACCATCAATAATGAAGAGAGGCCAGTAACAAGTCATTTAGCTTTATCTCTCCCTTCTCCCTATCAGTTATGCACAACTTCTCTCTACTTCAGATTCTGAAGTTTTAAACACACACATACACGCATACACAGACTTTTCTCAAATATATATTCAAGTAATTATATCACAAGTGCACTGCTTTGTCTTTTCTCCTGTGATGTTAATATTTGCTGCTCAGGTAGGACTTTGCATTTTCAAAGCACTGCACAACAAATACTATGTTTGTTTTCATAACACCACCAGAGGGTGAGAATTATTTCCCAGATTTTTGCTGTGTTTTCACCTCTCTGTGGCATTTGAGCAGCATGAAATTGGCTTCCCCCTCTCTCCCCACGATGTTTCATTGTTTACAGCAGGAAGAAATTCTTCACTGTGAAAGTGGTGAGGCGCTGGCACAGGTTGCCCCAAAGAGTTGTGGATGCCCCATTCCTGGAAGTGCTCAAGGCTGGGTTGGATGGAATTTTGGGCAAGCTGGTCTAGTGGAAGGTGTTGCTGTCCATGGCAGGGGGTTTGGAACCACATGATCTTTACAGTCCCTTCCAGCCCAAACCTTCCTACGATTCTATGATGTGATTATTGCCTGGGTATTGAAGGATACCTCTCTGGGGGCTTCAGGCTGCTGGTTTGCCAGGAGAATTTTCCTGGTGGGGAGATCATGTTCACTTCCAGCTGCTTTGCCCTGCCTCCTGCAGCTCCCCATTGTCACGGGCTCCCCCCACCCACCAGTGTGTGCAGAAGCAGCAAGAGCTATGTAAGCAGACCTGGCCACCACCACCCTGGTCAAAAAATGTCCTGCCTTTGCTCTAATTCCCCCTAGAGAAATTTGGGACAGAGGCCCTGAATGTGCACTTTGAGAGTCCCTGATTAGGCTTTCCTTGCTCTGTGATGAGCTTAGTTCACTTTAGATACAAATTTGCTGGTTTTCTTTACAAAACTGAAGTCACAGCAACTCAACAGAAAGTTATGGTTATGGCAACGTCTTTTAGTGAAAGCAGGCATATCAAAATGATTAAAATCACCCAGGACCCACTGAACCCCCACATTCTAGGGAGAAACCATTTTAATGGGCTTAGCTGTGGCAGGCTCCAAGCATATTTACACCAGTAATTTACATTGCATCTGATTTATGCTATGCATGGGATCAGCACAGGTGGGAACCGAGGAGACACTTGGTAATGAAGTGCTAGATTTTATGGAGGAAATTCACCTTTCTTCCAGGTCTGCATGCAACTTAGGCTCTAGGATAGATTTTTCCAGTCCTGAAATAGGGTGTAAATGGTACCTCAGGTGCAGTGACCTCTTGCACTGGGTGGATTTTAAAGTGTGTTTTAAAAATCTGCTCTAGCCATGAAATGATAAGGAAAAGCCCCCATGTCCAAGCTCTGGATCTCAGCCTCCATTGTCACCTGTTGGTAATGTAAGAGTTTGTGAAGTCCATAAGGATGCTGGTTGAAGTGAGGGGAGAATTTGTCTCAGCAGGAATTTATCTGTGTGTACTATAATGAGGTCTTAGGATTTAGGTAATTTTTTTTCTCTTTTTACCACTCAGACGCTATTAGCCAGGTGACAGGAGTGTGTAGCCCACACTGCGTGGCTACAGTGACTGTTTTACAGCCTTAGTTTCTCATTGCATTAACATCATGTTCAGTGAGAGAATGCAGTAAGTGCTAATAGTGTGATTAAAAACATATCTATCAGCCTGGCAGCTACAAATTTATAAGATCAATGTAATATAATAAATGTTTCAAATGCTGTAAGCAGGGACCTGTCTCTCCTCCGTGCCCGCTCAGTCATGTCTAATAGTGCTGGCAAGTGAAGGGGACGGTGACAGTTCTCCTGATCCAGCCTGACAGGCATTATAGACACAGAGCTATGTGCATCTGCCTGTCATGGTCAAAAGAGCAATCCTTTCAGCCAGACCCATGACTGATTTCCGTGCTGACCTTAGCTCACCACCTCAGACCTCAGATAAGTGGGTCACTTGCATGCTCAGCTTTCAAAGTGAATTAGAAAAGAGTCCAGGTTTGCTGACAGTTTAATTAAATCAGGCCATTTTTGCCATCAATCAGACCTGTCATTGCCTGTTGGAGAGGGCGTGAGCTGCAAAGTGACGTTTAAGGCGAGATGAAAGATTGCGCCATAAAGATGATAAATATAACTGACCTAAATGTAAATTTTTAGGACCGCAAAGGGACAGAGGGAAGGACGTTAAACATTAATTAGGTAATGCACCGGAGTAAAAACTTGGCAGAGAGCCCCAGGAGCTTCAGTTGCCAGGTTCAGTACCTGTGTCTCCTCCTGGGGAAAGGAGCCCGGGGAGGCAGGACTGGGCAGCAGAGCAGACAGGGAGTGTAATTTGTCAAGGCAGCAGCGTAGGAGGAATCACCTGCTTGCTGGGCAGTTTGGCTGCCCCCTCCTGCCCTCCTGCCTGGCTCAGTGACCGTCAGCCCCCCTCCTCCACCTGCCTGGCTGCAGATGTGAGCCATGGCACACAGCAGGTTTTTTTCTCTAATAACTGGTGAAGATGAAGCCATGGCCCAGAGTTTCAAAATCATCTTGCTGAGAGTAAAACTGAGTGGCACTGACAGCACCAACAAGAAACAGCCTGGTCTCCCTGGCTCCTCTGCTGCCTTCCCAGTGTAGCCATGAGCAGCCCCAGCATCTTTACCAGTTCTGCCCTTACTTCAGGAACTCACTCCAGCTGCCATCTCTGATGGTAGCACTCATCCACCCTGTTCATGTTTGCCCTCTCCAAAGCCTTCCTCCAGCTGTTGGGATCTTATAGGCTAGGATTTGTAGAAATTTCACCATTTCAGTGTCCATTTAACAATTTTATTTGTTTGAGATTCCCTGTTTTGAATTGCATATATTTTAGTCATGAAGCATAAATAAGAACAAAACTCCTTTTTCTCTATTGCAGACGGCTGAATAAAAATGGAATTCAGGACATTGAGGATCATGCATTTAACGGAACATACCTGGATGAGCTGTAACTATTTCTGTTGTTTGTAATTCTGAAAAATGAAGATAGTAACTTCTGCAAGATCTTATTTTTTTTAATCTCTGATTGTTTCAGCATAAATGTTATGTTTTTCAGAAATCTAAGTGATAATCACAACCTAGAAAAATTACCAAATGAGGTCTTCCAGGGAGCCAATGGACCCGTCGTTTTGTAAGTAATATTTGGATCACATTTTTGTCATTCTTGACTCCTTAGAAAAGATCAGAGAAGAACATATGAGTGGCAGTCTGGATTTCAACATCTTGCAAACCTTGGAGTTCAAGCCCAGAGGTCTAGTTCTGAATAAAAAAAAAGGAGGCCATAACCAAAATTTCAGTCTAGAACCTTATTTTCACTTTGTCCTCAAGTTTTTGAGACTATTGGGAATGAGAGATTTAGATCCATGTTCCTCTCCACGTTTTATTAAACTGTGCCAGAGAGGAGTTGTTCTGCTTTGTTTTCTCCTCTAGAAAAAATGCTTTTCCTGTTCTGTTTAAGCAAAATCAAGATGGGGTGAGTGGTTCTCACTGCTTAAATCTGAATTACTTGCCACTGAAGATCTGCCCCTGCATCTGTGCAGCTTAATTCTGAAGAAAAATTCCTATCCTACAGGGATGGGGATTGGGATAGATATGAGGTACATCCCACACAGTTACAGCAGGATGTCCTTGGTGGGTGATGAGCTGGGAGTCAAGAACTCAGCAGTAGAGAATGCAGCAGTAGGATGCTCATGGATCTCAGCCACCATTATCTCAGCCACAGGGTTTGCCGAAATTGTGTGAGTGTGCACAGCTGCTTGTGTCTCTGAGCACAAGCCACCACACGTAAGGGCTGCAAGAGAGACGTGGGATTCTTTTTTGTCTCACCAACTCATCAGAACATTTCTCTCTTTGCATCTACCCTGGTTGTCCAGAGAGGGCTAAAAGTCACCCAGAATGAATGAGAGGGATCATTGGAGCTGTTGGAAGATTTTACACAGATTCTAGAGTGGTTACAAATCTGAAAAGGAGGGAGAAAAAATGTCTGATTAACCTTGAGTTCAGTCCAGAGCTCTTCTGAAAGCCTCATTTTCCACTTTATGATTGTCAGTGCACATATGACATAAAGAACTATGGTCTGGGTTACTGCATTCTGCTCCACTTCCATTGTTTCTTCAAAGCATCTTCTTTTTTCTGGAAAAGACTGACACTGGAGCATCTTTTCATCAGTAATGTCATAGGTGTTTCTTTGGGAAATCATTGTTTCCTGTAGCAAAAAGTGAATGCATTTTCTTTGCAAGCTATACCTGATACAATCATATTCTGGAGGTTTATCAAATTGATTTGCCTGTAGTTGAGATTCATTTGATAGTTCAATTTCTAACACTGAGTTATTTGTGTAAAAAGTTTTCTGTTCCATTACCAATACATCCACTATTCCATGGATGGGAAATTACCTTTTTATCCTGGATGAGATCATGAAAGAGGAGCCTTCTTACTCATCCATCACTGTAGTGTACACCAGGGATGCGCTTTCACTTGTGGAAATGATTGACCCATAATCATATCTTTGCTGGGACAAATCATATTTTTGCTGTTTCTGCAATGAAATCTGTGTTGCAGACTGCACTGTTTTAATAGAATGAACATTGAGGTGGTTTAACTCTTGACCTTCCTGAACCAGTACTGACCAGAGTCAATTAATGCCAACTTCCATTTTATAATTCATTGTATTAAAGTCATGTGAAAGAAACACAAACACAGACAGCACCATTCATAGGCCTTTGTACAGGCTACAGAGTTTCACAAATCAATTCCTCCCTCAGACTTACATCTCTTGGCTGAATTAGAATCTCTCTTTGGGAAAGACATCAAATTTTGAGTTAAAGGATTTTGGCATTGACAGTAGGCCAGTAAATCAAATAGCTAATAAATCCCACAACTATACATATTCCTTCTGTACAGAAATACACTCTGTTTCCAACTTGGACTTGCATAGCTTCAATTTTCAGCTGCATTGTTTCATGTAATTGTCTGCTGCTGCCCTCAGAGCTGTAGTGGCTTGCAGCAGCTTTTTCTGGTGTCCTTAGCTCTCTGGCTGTGTCCTGACTCGATGCAGGGCGAGGTATGGCTGTGGCCCATCCCACCCTTGCAATTTGTCTTCATTGGGAATCCCACATACGGGGGCTACAGAAGAGCTCCAGCAGATCCCCAGCTCAACAGCTGAGTCCCTGAAGCGCAGCCAGAGATCAGTATAGATACAAGCACGGAGGAAATTGTTCTCCCCAACCCGCCTACCCTGCTCTGATTTCTGCTCCAGGAGCTATTTTTTGCCATTTCTGTAGGTGCCTTTCAGACCTCGTCAGCTGGTCAGTATTTTTGCTAATCCAACAGAGACTCCCAGTGGGAAAGGGAAGTGATTGGAAGAGAAGGCAGATTCATTTTGCTGTTCCTGCACTGGCTGCTGTCAAGGCTGATGACTCACGGCCAAGCAATGATAAGAACACGTATTTTAATCGCTGATGCTTTCTGGTTTGGTTTCCTACTGCCACTTTATAATCTTGTTCATCAGGCTTATTTAATTTATCAAGCCTCTAACTAAAGAACATCATCCCAAAGACCCTCTGGACTGAGGTATGTGTTTGGTAACTCAGTGGAGTAATTTACTAAACCACCTGCACGGTGTCTGTGTTTGCTGTTTGGGGGCTTGTCAGTGGTGTATCCATAGCTATCCCTCACAGACATGCCAGAAAAACCCACAGGGGTATGCAGAGCACCTTCCCTAACTCACTTCTGTTTATGTGTGATAATGAGCATAAAAAGAAAAGCTTCTTAAATAAGAAGAAAAAGGTTTTGTGGAAAAAATATTAAATATCTATGAAACTATTTAGAGATGATGAGAGATTCAGTAAACTTCTAGATATTTTTAAGTGCTATTCCTGTTCAGATTTGCATATTTCCACACAGTGTAATACCAGTTTGGACTCAGTAATGATTTCTAGCTAACATGCCAAAGAAAACATTTTCTGTCCTCCTGTTCAGAACTATGAAGTTGCACATCCTCTTAATGATGCCATGAGTGATGCTGTCTGTGGATTTAAGCAGAAACCTGCTGTTTAGTTTTTGACTCATGAGCATATACTCTGGGTGACAGTTTTCATTAGGCGGAGCACTGAGGGCAGTAGTCAGCACATGTGAAAATTGAGGCTGCTCATTGCAACCTAATTACCTCTTCAAGCATCCAAGGCAGAAATCAATAGCCTAAAATTTCTTATCGGCTGCCAGTTTTAGCTCCTGTAGAAACAGGCCCAGGACCTCAGGACCCTTTCTGTGAGAGGTGTGGCTTCTCTCAGCGTGCCCTACAGAAGTTCACAGCACTTTTGAATACACCAGTCTGTCTTCCAGTAAAAGTCACGGGCCCCAGGTCAGGGCAGTGGAGTGGAGTTTGTGTGTGCTCCTCTGCTGTCGCAGTCCATCGTCCAGTTGTTGAAGGTGGTGCATTCCTTCAGAGCCTGGATGTAAAGCCTAGCTGTGGGCACAGAGTGGACACAAAGATCATCTTTACCCACCACCAATTTTACAAAAACATCAGCTGCCTGTGAACTTCTTAGGCTTGGCTGGGGTTCAAGCAGAGCCCTTTCCTGGTATTAATTTTGCTTCCTAGACCAAAGAACAGCAGTGCAAGTGTGTGTCTGGTACATAGAAACTGTTTAAGCTTTATTACATGCTGCTAAAACCTGGTCTCCCCCTCACGTGGTGCCACTCTTGTGTATTAATATGATAATAAAAACAATTTGTGCATGTTGGGTGATAGAGATCAAATAGCATGTCCTGACGTCACACTGTCACAGATGAATTGGAAACACTACCTTCAGGGGGACATGGAGAAAAGTACAAATATTGCCAGTCGAATTCCTTGATTAGGGAGAAATCTTTTCTTTTCTTGGAGAATAAAGAGCAGAGCAGCCTCAACAAACTCTGCATCCTGGATCAGTCTCAGGCTGTGAGAGCACAGGGCTTAAAGGGTGGTTCTGTGCAGTTCATTTTTGCCTTTGCTCTTCGGAGAAAGGAGTGGATCTCAGGCTGTCATGATCTGAGGGACATGGTTTGTGTCCCAGTGAGGGAAATGTGGAGATGTTTTGCCTCACCTGTTGCAGCCTGGAGCTCTGGGGATGGATTCCAAGTATCTCTTAGCCTGGAGATGGAGCACCCTTGGTCTTTTTTCCCTTTCTTCGCTTGCATGGCACAAGCCAGGATTAAGTGTTTGCAGAACGTGTTTCCTTTTAAAAGCCCCTCTAATGCCCTCTTTAGTACAATCATGGCTGCTGATTCCATCGCTGCCTCTGATAGCCTGTCCCACAGTAATTGCCTTCCACATAAATACATCTCTCCTAACCTCCTGCAGCAGTGCCCCTTTCTTTGCTTCAGTCTGTGCTATATTTGTTTTCTAAACCTCTGAGAAGGTTTTGTTGGGTTTTTTTTTGTTCCTAACAACATGAACAATGCCACGCCTGTCTCTCTTTAATCTGTTTTCCTTCCTAATGAGTACAAAGCCTGATATCCCCAACCTGTCCTCACATCTGTACTCACGTGAGCTTCTCTTTTTATGTTCATTGCCTTTTCCCCAGCAGCCTTCCCGTGATGTGACGTTCATATAGCAAACTTCTATTGTGATTTTCAGCCTTTTTTCATCCTTTAACAGTATTCTGCGATGATTTACTGGGTATTTACTAAACCCAGCATCATATGGCAATAATAGTTTATATGCCTGCTAATTTTTACCCAGAACGTTATGGGATTTTTTCCTTTTGTTCTCACACTAACATCACTTGGTTGTTGTTTGCAATGGATATTAGCTCAGTTTGCTGGAGGAACACCTAATTTAGCACTGAATCCTCTTTTCAGTGTAGATTTCCAGCTGATCTGTTTCCAGTCACTACTCTGAGAATGAGTAAGACAGTCTAAAACACATATCCATTGTTGAGCAGAAGTAAATTTGCTTTTTACCAAGATTTTTGTATGTTTTCTTAAAGGGATATTTCCAGCACGAAAATCAGTTTCCTGCCAAGTTATGGATTAGAACTCATTAAGAAGCTAAGAGCAAGGTCTACATACAATTTAAAAAAGCTTCCTGATTTAAGCAAATTTAGATCTTTGATTGAGGCAAACTTCACGTATCCTAGCCATTGCTGTGCATTTACAAACTGGAAAAGACAAAAGTAAGTGATTTAATTTGGGTTTTTTTCCTTTTGGTGCTTTTCAGCAGTTGATAGTGAATTAAATAAAATTCCTCAAAATGTGGATAGAAAAGGTCTCTTCAGTGCAGGTAAGTAAATGGATGGAAATAAATGAATACACAGTAGATACAGGTTTGTGCATGCTACACAGTGCACTGCCCCTCCATTACAGGGAATTATTGAATTTTGGTAGCACCAGCACTTTCCCCAGCCACAGCTCTGCCCCCACCTGTCATGAGTCCATCTTTCACTGGGACCAGTCTGGAGCCACACTGAAGACATTAAACAGAAAACATTTGATAACTTTTTCAGAAAGTAACTGGAGGGAAAGCTGTATTTACAGAGAAGCTGGTCATCAGTCCAGGAGGCCAACAGGACTGCTGAGTGGTCCCACACTCTTCTCCCAGAAGGCCTCATTGATGTTGGAGCACTGTCCGGCCAAGCATCACAGATGCATTATCTGTAGAGTTCACATTCACAGCACTTTGGGACATGATTTCTGAGCAGATCCATTTCACACAGATCAACAGAGCAGGGTGGGAGGCTAAGGTGTCTTTTTAGACTCCAAAGGTAATTTTCCATGCTTTTTTTAATTTTCCATTAGCAAGTTGCAGTGAGACTTTAGGTATCAGTGGTTCTCATTGAGTATTTTTACCTCAGTCTTGAAATGTACACATTCAGTAGTTAATGAACCTCCTGAGTTTGTGCCACTGGAAAACATGAGGAACTGGTACTTACGGAAACCATTGTTGTTGTTTGGAATTATTCCTTTACTGGATGTCCTGAAAGGCTTGGACTTTGCCATGGCAGAAAAAAAAAATGAGTCATTGTTAGAATTCAAGACATCATCTTCCGAAGTGGCATAAAACTTCAAAGAAAAGTAAAACCATGCAAAGAAAGCATAAACTGTTAGTAGCTTCTATTTTAATAGCCTTAATAGCCATTTATTTTACTTTTAGCATTGTGTTGTCACCAGACAAGGGAAGATGACTGAGTTTGCTGATAGCTAATAAATATCACCAGCACGTGTTTGCAAAACTGTGTAAAGTTGGGTAGTGTGATGGCAGAGATATCAGATGACAGCAGTGATAACAGATGTATCTGACAGAATCCCTCCCCCATCACCTATTTTTGATCCAAAATGCTGAGTTTTCACTAGAACAGTTTATCAGCAGGAGATGTTTTCACACACTTGTGCAGTCTTATGCAGACACAGTGCCTGGTAGCTTCTAAGCAGAAATGGGTCCAGTCCTTCCAGAACTGGTGGCAAAGTGTTATTTTCCAGTGAGTCCAGTGGAAGTGTGTTTAGTCCTGGATCTGCAAAAGAACATTGACATCATTGTGATTCATATTTTTGAAGGTACTTGGCTTCTGAGCTGCTTGGGCCTAATCAGGACCCAAATCCCGGAATCCACCCCTTGAATTAGGCAACTGGACTTTTCAAAACCAAAGTGAGAGTTGTTATTGAAGGAAAGCTACAGGAGGAAATAGTCCTGACCCTGTGGTAAGCTCTCAGTATCCAGTCCCCTCACTTGATCTTTGAAAAACTTCCATGCCACACACTCACTCCAGGGAATTGAAGTCCACAGCACTTGGCAAGAAGCCAAGGAGAACATAACACAGCCCTTTCCACAGCCTGGGTAAGTGTAAGTTTGCAAAGAAATGCCAACAAAGCTGTGCAGAGCTCATGTAGCCCCAGTGCAGATGTTCCAGGCCGGGCTGGAACACCATGTGGTGGTGGGGCTGCTTCTGGAGCACCATGCCATGGTGGGGCTGCTTCTGGAGCAAGTCTGGTCGCAACTGCACCACCCTGGTCAACGGAACAAAATTGAACCTATTTATCCACGCCTTTAATAGTTACTAGATGTATTTTCTACCAAATGTTAAGCATAAAGGCAAAATTATGAGAACCTCTTATTTAGACAATCCCTTCCTGTCAGCTGCTTTTTAACATAATTAAAAATTGTAATTTCTTTCATGCAGTCACGTCTCTTGTACTGAAATTGGTGGGAAACTGAGATCCTCTCTTCAGAATAAAGAGAGAAAGTGGATGCGTGTGTTTGGTTTGAAGACTGGAAGTATTGCCATACACTTCTGCAGAGATTAGTCACACATACAGTAGCTACACCCTCTTTCATTTCAAAGCAGTTTTTGTGACAGCTGGCACAAGCTGCGTGTGCACTGAAGGCTGCTCAGGCTGTTTAAAAGTTATTAATAGTTAGCATAGTGCTTGATCACATGACATGTAATATTCCTGTGGTAGGAGCTGTGCTTGGCTCAGAGCAGCAGGCATTGCTCGTGGCGCTGGGAACCCCGGTGTCACCTGGCTTGCCACACACCTTCATGGGAGACGGTCATTCCTTGTGGCCATTTGGCTAGGAGAATACTTCCAGGTAGTCCAGGGAGTATGAAAACGATGCCCCATCACCCCCAGAAGTGCATTTCTAAGGTTCACAGCAGCAGCTGGTGTTCACATGGGAACTCTGGGAAGGAATTAAGACAGGGATGTGTGGCCCCTTTCTGGTTGCCTGTTCATGTTTGATATCCCCTTTTTGAGACTTCTGCAGCACTCAAAGCCCTAGATAAAATAAGTTACCATAGTGGATCATGCTCAATCACCTCTCCAAAAACCATCTGCAGCAGTAAACAGGTGCTGTTGTGATAATGGAAAGCTTAGATCTGTTAGAGCAACAGTGCTTTCTAAATTTTGGAGGATGCCACATCAAACACAGCTCTGCCAGACTGAGACACGAATTAAAACATAAGACAGTCCATTAAGGATTATATGCTAAATATTGATCTGTAGTTTGATCACACTGGAGTATCGTGGTGCTGGCCTAAGAGAAGGTAAGTTGCATTCTTAAGTCTAGTACAGTATGTTGAACTCCCCTCACGTTTTTCTGTGACTGGAAAATAATATCCTTGAAGTGTGGATAGGGCAGAGGCCAGATGTTAAAACCCTCAACTTGACATAGACCATTATGAACTTCAGCAAGATTTTGCCTTTCTTTGACATAAAGATCACCTTCTGCCCAAAAGAATGGCATTGATATGACTCTGTCCTTACACTTGATCGTTATTCTTTGGAGGAGCTGTCACTTGAAATCCTACTTTTTCAAAAAATGTGGCAGCATCAGGAATAGTGTTTGGGCCTGGTCTCACAAGAACATACTATCAGTTGCTCACAACTCACTTAATGGCACTTTTTGGTGAGGATGATTGGTTTGAGATAGGACTTATTACAGAACATAGGTCAAGACTATTTATTCTGCTGAGCGTGTTTCTCAGCACACAAGATCCTGCTGTCACCAGATCCAGACGAGGAGCATAAAATAACAACTTGTACAAAGGTAGTAATTTTTGTTTATTTTTGTCAGAGCACTCTGCCAATTTCAATTTTGTTCTCTAAGTTGCCCTTTCTCCAGTTAATTTTTCTAGTTTACTTGAGCAACATAATGTTAAACAGTAAGAAAAGTTTACAAAGATTCCTGATAAATTAACTGTATTACAGCACCCACGGTCTCAGCAGGAAGCAAGGACCCACACATCCCTTGGCAAATGATGTTTTAACTTGTTGCTCTGAGTGCACTGCAGAGCCCAAAGGGTGATAAACACAGGGCAAAAATATGGCAAGGAGTCAGTATCAGAGGATGGCTCTGCCTTCCCTTGGGAGTTTCATCTTACCTGCTCCCAGTAGAGGGAACCAGCAGGACACTCCTCGTTAACCTTCCTTGGAGATAAAAGCTTACTCCTTGGGACCCTGGTTTTGTTTGGGACCACTGGCTGTAAAATAAGGCAAGAATTAATGAATTGTAATAATCAGAAATATTTAATTGTCCTTACATAGCACTCTTGCCTGGTGATACATTTAGGTCCAGGCAGTGCCTCCATAATTTTGGGAAAAGTTTATTTTTATCTCATGCTGAGAAATGATTGGCTACAAAGATTTCCCTCTGTTCATTTTCAAAGAACCGCCGATTGCAGTAGCTTTCAGTGCCCCCAAGTGCCTGTTGCACTAAAAAATGAGGGACTTTTTCTCCTGTTATTGCTCCTTGGGAGCCTGTATTCCCTTTCAGCCAGAGAACTGTTGATATATTGATCAATACTCTGGACCCTTCACTCATCCTTATGCGAGTAGAACACAGGAGAGCAAAATGTAATGCCTTGTTATTGCTACTGTGGCCTTCATAGTGCATATTTGACCTCACAGAAAATCAGTTTTCTGACTCAGTTGACAGGCAAGATAAAAAATATTGATAATAGTAGAGGATGTTCAGAATCTCATAGGAAATGTCCCTCACCTTCTGGTGCTGGACCTTCATTACTTTTCCTTTCCTGCAGACCCTTTAAACTCAATTTTCGGAAGATGTAGTGAGTGCAGAAAGTCAAAGGGTAAAATTAGGTTACAAAGAAGAATTCTCCCTTTTAGGCTGCTACCAGTTGTTCAGAATTTTAACTTTACTTGCCTAGAGAGTTCTTCCCTCAACTGTACTCAGAGTCAGGGTGGAAGATAAGCTGGGGACCTGTCCTAGAAATGGCACACGTAAATTGCAGTCTGGGTTGTAGCTGATTGTAGGCAGAGCTGAACTGGGTTGGTTTTGCAACACAATGTCAACTGTTCTATTCTGTGACTCAGATTAGGTCTGCTGTGGTTGCAAGTTTATGGGGCAGCCAAATTCTAAGGCAGCCTAGGAGCTGTTGTAAAAACTGACCCTTCATTTCATGTTTATACTTGATATTTCTTGATATTTACAATCTTGTTGGAGCTGATCATATCTCTGTCATCTCAGCCAAAATATCTGTTTCTTCTGTAGGTCTAGGCATGGAGAAGGGCATAGAGCTAATACTCTACAAAATAAAACCAAACACAAAACTATCAAAAATACTAGTATTTACCTGTGCTGTTAAAAATTCTCAAAATCTTTTAAAAATACTTTGTGACAGAAACAAAAGCAACTACTGTTTACATTAAAATGTTCTGTTTGGTTTGGTTTGGTGTGGTGTGGTTTGGTTTGGTTTGGTTTTGCTTCACTTGGCTTCTAATCCACTACTTTTGGAAAACAGTTTTTAAGCAAAATGGTCTACTGTGCCTTGTGTTTCTGTTGGCATCTGTTGTTTAGAGATTGTCTGGAATCCTGCATGAACTTATTTGTGCCATTTACTTGTGTTACTGGCTGGTCACTAATATGATATGAGGTACTAAAAATGAACAGCACAAAATGGAATTATGTGCCCTGACAGAGTTACAAGACAGTGATGGTCAAAACCTTTAGGAAGAAGGGAATTTGAGAATAACTCTAGGGAACAGTAGCATTATTGTGGTTATACAGACTCCTTATCAGCGCAGCGGACTTGACTCATTCCTCAAAGCTCAAACTTACATTTGTGTTCATGGTCATGCCTTTCCCCCATGCACAAATCAGCTTGTCAGTGACAGGCTAGGTGAGAAATTCGGTTCAGAGAAGGGAGGCTTCTTACAGAGTGTGTTATCCAGGTGGATAACTGCATCATGACTGTTAGGCAAGCATTAGGTTTTCCTTTCCCTTGCAGTTTATGATGTTTCCAAACCATTTACATGTTCCTGAAATATTTTATAAATAGGGACCAGCCAGACTATTAATTTCAAGCTCCAGGGTAATCTATATAATCAGCTAACCAGAAAAACTGAGCGGTTAATGGACTGGATGATTTTGCGTTTGTTGTTTGCCTCATACTGTGTCTCTCAACTTCCAACTCTACTTTTTTTACAATTTCAGGACTGAATTACATCCAATATGTAGCATATCTCAGGTGAAGCAAGACTTTGAGGAGAAGCCTGGAAAAAAACTACAGAGAAGATCTGCAGCTGAAGATTATATTTCCAACTATGGCGTCAGATTTGAGCCAGCAGAGAATGAATTTGACTATGGTTTGTGCAATGAAGTAGTTAATGTAGCCTGCTCGCCTAAGCCTGATGCCTTCAACCCATGTGAAGATATCATGGGATACAACATTCTGAGAGTCCTGATATGGTTCATCAGCATTTTGGCCATTACAGGGAACACTGTTGTCCTCATTATTTTGATAAGCAGTCAATACAAACTCACTGTTCCTCGCTTTCTAATGTGCAACCTTGCCTTTGCAGACCTCTGCATAGGGATTTATCTGCTGTTTATTGCCTCCGTAGACATCCAGACCAAAAGCCAGTACTACAACTACGCCATAGACTGGCAGACTGGGGCAGGATGCAACGCTGCAGGGTTCTTCACGGTGTTTGCAAGCGAGCTCTCAGTCTACACGCTGACGGTGATCACCCTGGAGCGCTGGCACACCATCACCTACGCCATGCAGCTGGACCGCAAGGTGCGGTTGCGCCACGCCCTGATTATCATGGTTTTTGGCTGGGTGTTTGCTTTCACAGTGGCGCTCCTTCCCATATTTGGGGTCAGCAGCTACATGAAGGTCAGCATCTGCCTGCCCATGGATATAGAAACACCCTTTGCCCAGGCTTACGTTTTATTTCTCCTAGTGCTGAATGTCGTCGCGTTTGTCGTTATTTGCATCTGCTACGTTTGCATCTACTTCACTGTGCGGAACCACAGCGTCATCTCTTCCAGCAGTGACACCAACATTGCCAAGCGCATGGCCATCCTGATCTTCACTGACTTCCTCTGCATGGCACCCATATCTTTCTTTGCCATATCGGCCTCACTCAAGATTCCTCTCATCACAGTGTCGAATTCCAAGATCCTTCTGGTTTTGTTTTACCCCATCAACTCCTGTGCTAACCCTTTCCTCTATGCCATCTTCACAAAGACTTTCCGCAGGGATTTCTTTATTCTCTTGAGCAAGTTTGGTTGCTGTGAAATGAAAGCCCAGATTTACAGAACAGAGATCTCCTCATCTGCTCATACTTTCCACACAAGAAATGGCCATTGCCCTCCTGCATCTAAAACCAATTATGACAGTATTTATTCATCAGTTCCCCTGAATCACTTGAACTGAAATGCTTGCATAAATTTCTGTCTGAGGCAGTGTGCTAATCACTTGCAAATACGTGAATTTGAATAATGACTTCAGAGTAACATGCAAACTTATGTTTTATGAGAAAAAAAAAATTATTTCCACTTTTCTATTTTTGTTCAATGAACAACCATCAGAGATGACATGTCATCTTCATCAGTTCTTGAAGAACAAAGTGCCAAAGTGTTCATGTAGAACTGTCTCAAGAAATAAATGAGATCATAAGCTGCTATCTCCCACCATGCAGGCAGAGATTCCCTTCATTCCAGGGAGATGTTAGCTGCTTATTGAGAATTAAGTAGTGGTTATATACAGTTGAAAAAATATGTAGAATTAATTTCTTTTCCTATGAATTGTGTTACAACAATACAGATAATTAGCTTTTTTCATTAATCATATCTCCTGGGGTTACAGGAGACAGAAGGCAAATTTAAGCCCTCCTCCAGAACAGACTTGCTAGGAATGAGAATATCTCATGTTGTTTCCATTTCTGTTGAGCACAGCAGGGAGGCAGGAGGCATCTCCATCTATGCTAGATCTTTGTTGTTCCACACTGTGTGGACCTGCCTTACTCTGCACAAAAGTGTCACTTTGGGTGATATTTCTGTTGGTTTAGATTGTCAGGCTCAGAGAAACCTGTTTCATCTGAGTTTGTATCGAGGAGCTAGTTTGGCTTGGGGTTTGTTTTCAAGGAGAGAAAGAGCAAGAATGAGGGCAAGAGAAACCCCTCATATTGAAAAGGGTGTTCTCTAAAGTTGTTTTCACAAAATTGAATTCACTTGTTTGTCTGGGAGCCTTGGATAGGCCAGCATGGGCCAATGGGCTGCACCACAAGTGTATGTGAGGCAGGTGTGCCATACAACAGCATTTGTGTGTGATACTGCCTGGGCTGCACAAAGGACAATGGATCTAGACATGGCTTTTGAATCCCTGAACAAAAATTCATGTGAAATCCTAATTTTTTGTATAATCCTTTTAGGATTTCTCCTCTCCTTCTAAAGAAAAAAAAACCTTTGTGCACACATTATCATGTGCTGGTCCAGATTGGAAGACCTGAAATAAATCATAAGCTGTGTATGTTGAAATAACAACAACAACAAAAAAAAAGATAAAAAGAAGAAAGAAAAAAAAATTTAATCAAGATTTCCTGATTTTACAGGGGTTTTTAATAACATCTCAATGAATGTACAGATTTTTTACATTATTTGAATACTAATTTTTGCATGGTTCATCATTCCAAATTGCAACAAAGATTCAGGGATGGATAGGGTTTTCTCATGCTGATTGTGTGTCTGTGTATGGATATATGGGCATAAAGAAAACACCAGGAGAGCAGTCTGGGCTTCATTCCCATCTCACAAACAACTCACAGTTCTGCCCCATGATATTGTAAAAGCTTGGAGTCTTCATGGTTAAATGTGATGTGCTTTGAATATTTCCTACCTATAACTCATAAAATTTCAGTAGCAAATCTTGATGCTTCTATCCATAATTTCCCCTGTCATCAGCTTCACATTTCAGCATCTGAATTTTATGTGAATAACAACAGGAGGTGATTATTCATTCAGTCCTAGCCAGGGAAGGAACTATCAGCTCCCTGGAGCATAAAACGGGGGAGATCAAAGACAGTGTGTTTTGGCGGGGGAAATTTCATTACTCAACACAAGTAACACTCCCTCCAAGATCCAGGAAAAGGAAGAATGAAAGAGAAAAGTGGGAAAGACAGTTCATCTCTGGGAAGATCCTCTGACTACTCAGAGGAATCTTTTTTTTTCACAAAAGCTTTATGTCATATACAGCGTTCTGGCGTGCAGCCATTAAAACCCATCCCAATGGAAGTGACTGAATGATGATGTTCCAAAATGACAAATAATCTAGTTATATTTTTAAAAGGCTCCTGAATCTATTATTTGGCTAAAAATGAGGGAGGTTCCTTGGCAAATACTACCCCATTTTTGATGATAAATAGGGAAAATTCTTGCAGTGCGTCACATCACACTTTTTTGCCTGAGTTCTGTCTATTTACCAAGAATGAGATCTGGCAGCTCAGGAAAGCACAGGCATAGTAGTCTAGAAGCCAGTCTAGTAAATCCTCTCACAGCTACATCAGGCACATGAGCATGATACAGATCATGTACTTCATGCAAACCCCTTGCCCAGACATTTGCAGAATCAGGACACAGTTAAACATGTTTTTCCAATTAACATCCCTGAAAAGAGACCTTGCAGGAGCGTGTCTTGCAGCTGGAGTCAGACCAGGGCCCAAGGGATTGAGTCACCTAGCCCATGGCTCTTCCTGCAAAGGAGACATGAGTTGGTACTTGAGGAGCAAGGATAACCGTCATAGTTGGACACCTTACCTCGTCCCTAGCAGGAGAACATGTCACCCTGCCCACACATGCTGCTCAGGAGTTCTGGTGGCAGCTCCAAAGCCGAGAGACTGTGCAGTTACCAAGACAAAAATCTCCCTCTTCTAGTCCTTAGATCTCCTTGGCTTTAGCTATTCTTTTGATTTTAATTTTAATAGTCTTACAGATTTTGAGGGACATTGTGGGACCTGTGTCTTTCCCTGTGTGAGATATTGGTCTTTCTGTATCATTTTTTTTTAAGCAGTGTTTTTATTTGAAGGAAAAAATAAAAACCCTCAAGATACATTTTGTTCATGCTTGTAATGAACGTACAAAAAGCCTGCTGGTGTTTGGTGTGGATTTCCTCAGCTCTGAACAACATGTTTATGCTGCAATCTTTAAACTATTTTACATTTCCCTTTCTCAAATCTATTTTAATAAAACCAATATCAAAACAGAGTGCCTTGAGAACAAGTGTGCAGCCAGAGATATGTTGACAAAGTGTGCAATAAATGTTGCTGCGTATCTGGAGAGCTCCATTTATGTGGTGGAGCCCCCACAGTCGGGTCACTGTGACCTACGGATGAGAGACTCTGCAGAGAAAACCCTCCTGTAGCCTTCTGGAGAGTTAACAAAGCACAGAAAGGTGTGCTTGAAACCTCTTCAACAAATAACACAGAAAGACTGACCTGTCTTTGTTTTAACAAATCTCTTGTATTAACTCACATTTTTCAAGACATAAGATATTAACTGTTGACAGAACTCAGACAGGCATATTTTTCCTCTTTAATTCAAATGAATGGCTCTTCTTATGTGATACATTCTGATTTTTTTTCCCTCATTTTTATAGCCAGGGCTTGTAATTCTCTTTTCCCTTGAGTATTTTGCTCAGACAAATAAGTGTGTGTCTGTGTGTGCACATATGCCCATGTGAGTAGGAGAGACAGGCCACAGGTAACAAGGAAACTGAATCAAAACTTAGCTCTGATTCACAGGAAAAACCTTGGAGCTGGTCTATCTTGGATGGAATTGCCATTCATTGTGGCCATTCACTGCATTTTAGTCTTCATCAAGCCCCCAAAAATGCTGAGTTAAAGAGTTTTGACTGTCTTGGCCCTCATGGTGCCATCACCGGAGTGACGTAAAGAGACTGTGCTGGCAGCGAGGACACAAAAAGCAACTTCTTGATCTTTTTGATAGAAGCGTCATTCCTTCAGGCATGTGCCTTGCGGAGAACCCAAACCTGACCTCCCCAAGAAACATTCATCAGGTGTTGTGATGGCAAATGAGAAATGGGGCCACTTCAGCTTGGCAGACTAAAGGCAGCATCACGAAAACTGCCACCATGGGTAAAGGTAATAGGAGCAGCTGGTCAAAAGTGCCAATAAAAGCAAAAACCTGACTCAGTAGAGAAAATGAACCATGATCCATTTTCTTTACAACTTTGCTCTCGGGGTTGCAGAGATATGCCGAGCAGAGTTTGCTCATTAGAAGGCAGGTCCGTGTTTGAGCTTGTTAAGAATGCAAGATGAGATTTGCATCCCATTTAGCAAGTCTTCAAATCATCTGACCACATTTCTTTCCTGTAGATTCCCTCCTAATCATTCCACTGAGGACACAGCAGATAATCTTACATTTAATTTATGCAGTTTTGTTGTTAAGAAGAGTTAATAATGCGAAATGATTTATCCTCAAGGAATAATTTAACCATCCCTACCCTCCCTGAATGAAAGAACAGAAAAGAAAGGTGGGTCTGGTTCAAATGGTCAAGTAAGCACACACAAACCTCCTCACAGATTTGCATCTTTAATATGGGCATATGCAATCTCCCATTGCGTATGCAAATGTGAATTGCACATACACACCCTTCTTCCGTGAGAGCTTTTGTCTAAGTACTGGGCTACAAGCACATATTTGAAAATCTGGGCCTTGTTGCTTTAAAATATTCAAGCAAAGGAGCAGGATTTTATAGCTGTCATCTGGATAATTAAACTCTTCATTAACAGTTGTTCACGAACCAGTAGGTGACCTTTAATTAGGGATGAAAGTACTCAGGAATGGATTTCAAACATTAAGAAACTGCGGAGGAAACCTTTTCCCTCCACTTCCCCAAGTCCATTAAAAATCTTTTGTAAAGCATTGGTTTTCCAACAGAAATGATGCTGGGTGAGACAAAAATATGTTTCCAGGCCCAACTCATCAGATATATGCTTTGTTTAACCTTGCTGTAACTGAAATATTTTATTTTCTGTCTCATGCAGAGTTTGCCATGTGTTACCTGGGTCTTTGTTACCCCAGCCTGGACACCTGCACTAAGTCGTACCCCCACCAAAAAAGAACAGGAAATATCAACAAGTTCACAATGAGAGCAGTGCACAGATGGGAACGTGCCATATTTGTGAGTGGGTGGAAGATTGCAGGGCAGAATTGAGCAATATGGACGTTTCTCTTGAGTCATTTGAATATCCAGTGCTAAAATTCTGCATTAAAAGGGCGGTTTTGGCTGAAGTATAGTTCCCAGGAATCAAGTAGTAGAAACGTGCATGGAAAAATCCTATGGAGAGGTAAAATTTAAAGGAAGTTCAAGTCAGTGGGGTTTAAAAGCAAAAGACTGATATAAAGACAGACTGTGTGCTGACTCTGGAAAGAGAGATAGCAGCTCCTTTAGGGGCCATCCAGGTGCACCACACTGCACCATCACCACTCACCTTTGCATTGCAATTCTGTGTATTCATTGTGAGCTACAAATGCCTGATTAGCTTGAAATGCTCACAGTTTCTGTTTTTCTTGGCTCTGTTGTGTGGATAGGCACATACCCCTTGGATATCTGTATTTTGGCTCTTCATTGCTTCAGCTTTACCCCATCTTGTCCCTTTCCACAATGATGGTTTGTGCTGTCTGTGCTTGGAAGTGCTCTGCTTTACCTGCAGACATGTAAGGAACAGAATCCACATCCCTTAGAAACGCTTCTTCAGAAATCAGTTGCTTGAACACCAGAACACTGCTCGTAGCTCTCTGTTCTGGGGTGGACAAGTCTTCTTATGCTGCCTTCCAGCTTCTCTCTCTCTCACTTTTGGTTATTTATTTGAGTGACTGTTGTGAGGATAACTGGCCCTTTGCCAAGCTTAAGACATTCTGCTTTGAAATAGTCATTGTTTGAGCCAGACGATTTCCATAAATCAGGGTGATGTGAATAGATCCCTCTCTCTGACTCTACATATTCCCTGGACTTTGTTGGGGAAAAAAAAACCCTAATTTTTACATAGATGACTCACAGTTTTCCTCTCCCACATTGCCAGCTGCATTTTTGCCTTGTCCCACAGATGTCATGGTGGCATGAGGCGACCCTAATTGCCCTGGGGAGGCTGGGGAAGGAGGACGGAGGAAACACGGTCTGGGTAAAGTAGGGACATCAGAAGTTAGAAAAGCACAGCCAAATTAGGGCAGTTTTTAAATGACCCCCAAATGCTCCAAGAACTACCAGAGCCCACATAAAAGCCCAAAGCCATTCTAATTTTTCATTCCTGCACCGAGGCCTGCAGTCAGACAGGATTCACTCTGCCATGGGGTCTCTGTGTATGCCATGGGGCGTGTCTGGCAGGAGGCTGAGACAAATATCCAGTTTAACAATGGCACCAGAAACAGTGGTTTTGCTCAGTGCTGTACCTCTGCTGAAACACTGTTTCTCAGCAGAGCTAAGAGCCTGGACTGGGCAAAAAATTGAGTTGAACCACCTTTTTTTCTAGACGTGACATATCCATGGCATTGATTTCAACTACATCAATTTAACCAAGGTTTAGGGTTTTTTTCCCAGCAAATTCAACTTCTCCTGCCACTGAACATTACCTTTCTCTTGGACTGCTTGTTCTTCCTTCCTTCAATAACCACTGCTGCCCACAATCACCACTTTTAGTACCAGTTTTCCTTCCTTCTGTGGACGGTGGCATCTTTTCGTGTGATTACACTGGAGTCACAACCAAAACACTCATTAGTCACTGAAAAAGCTTTCAAGGCGTCAGTACTCTATTTTTTCTCATAAAGGTATTGTTTTTCTTCATGGCAACACTCAGAATATTTTTCCACACACTTAATACCATCATAACTAGTGCTCAGCTTCAGCCTCTGTCCTACAGCACACCATTAGTGCAGGCACGAGCTTGGTGGTGCCTTTTCAGCTTCACTGCCCCTTCCACACCAGTGTAAACCAGACAAGGGTCATCACTCTCAGACCCTCAGAAGAGACCTCCCCAGTTGGACTGCCCTGGTTGTAGGTGCTAGTCCTGTTTTGTTGTTCACCAGTGCCAGCAGAAGAGACCTGCTTTCGTCCCTGAGGAGGGCCAGCTGTGAAGTCATGAGAAATTGAGGCGACCTGTGTTCAGAACAGCCTCACCACTGCTCAAATACCTCGGAGGGCATTTGAAGGGCAGCCAGATCTCATGTGTAAACATATGTAAATACAACTCTGCCTCTCCCCCTGTTGCTGTAGATAAACCTCGGTGTATGACACAGCAGCACCAGTGCTGTGTCCCAGGACTCACAGTGCTGGAGCTGCAGTTTGTAAAGCACAGTGGGACCTCTCCTGTAAAACATGCCTGCATGCATTTGTCAGCACGAGTCAATAAAGGTCCCTAAGAGTTAACTAGTTAGGCAATCAGACAATTTATTATGCAACTAATTGGGTCTGACCTAATTTCTGGGAAATAACCACCCAGGAATCCTTTGGTTTGTTTCCTCTCTCAGAATAATTCATCAGCAAATACATTTATTTCCTTTCTGTGAAGAGTCCCATGTGAGTTGTAGCCCAAGTGGCTTCTGGTTACTTCTTTCATAATTAAAGACCCTTTTTCACTCTTTTCAAAAGGTAAGAAACACCAGCAGTGCTGTGTCTGGCATCCCCTTGCCAGCCAGGCACAGATGGCGATGCCAGAGGCTTCGAGCGAGGAGCTGGGGCTGTTTGCATAATGCAACCTCCACGCTTCCCTCGCCTTTGCAAAGCTCCAGTTAACACTTGCATGTAGACAACAGTGAGCAAGGTATGCAGAGAGCTCCAGAGGGACCTCAGGTGTCCAGGACTCATGGACACTCATGGGGAGAACTCCTTTGAAGGCGGGGGGTTTTAGCGTCCCTATAGTTTCACAAAACTGTTTGAGGGAAGGGCTTATGGTTTTACATGAGACAAGATGATGATGTGCCCTATTTTAATTAATGCTTGCTGACACAAACCCTGGTCCCCAGCAGTCCCCTTCTTACCCACATGGTTTTCTTCCCCTCCCAAAAGACCAACAGAATAAAAAGGCTTTTGAAGGGTACGCCTGGAGAAGCACTCACTGCTTCTAGAGTGAGGAGAATTGCAAATAAGGGAGGGAGGGTGGGAGGGGAAGAAGAAGAGAGGGAGGGNTGGATGGATGCATGGATGGATGCATGGATGCATGGATGATACTATCCAGGAAAAAAGTGCACTTAACAGGAGCTTTTGCCATATTTCAGAAGTAGAATGATTTTCTTAAGGCTTCAACCAGAAACCAGGTGGTATTAAAGCAAAATCTTCCGTGTCCTGTGCTCTCCAGCCAGCAAAGAGAACATGGCTGTCTGAGGAGAGAGTCTTAGTGAGGCTTTCAAAGGCTTTATACTTCTTTTTAATGTTGGCAAACTCTGAGGAAAAAGTATTGGGGAAGGAGGGAAGAGGACGGCAAGGAGAATGAAATTTCTCTTACTTAAAATAAAACTATACAAATAATTGGTGTGAGGAGAGGGAAAAGATTTGCGCTGAGATGGCTCATAAAAAAAAAAAGTTTAATTTTTTAAGCTGGGCCTCCTAGAGCGAGCAAAGCTCTGCACAGAGACCAATATTCATCCCTGTTCAGAGAACCAGCACAAGGACTATTTCCACAATAAATGACCTTTTAAAGTGGGGCTGACATGACGTGTAAGTTTTGTGCTGGCCCTCTGCACTGCAGCAAATTGCATGTTGAGGAGGGAATGCTTGTCTTTCGCCTGTGAAAAATGGCCCACGCCTGCCCCGTCGCCCCCAGCCCCTCCTAACACACATTTGTTTATGTGCACTTTGGGCTCCAAGGCTCTGCATCACGGAATGGCACCAGAGAAATGCGCTATTCTGAAGTAAAATGCGTGGTAAAATCCTCCCCCAAAAGACAGGTGACTCCTACCTATTGCCTGGGATCAGAAGAGTCTTTTTTGAGCTGAAAAATCACAGAAGGGAGGCAGACAGGCTACGGGAGCACCTGAGCTCCTCTCTGTTCTAGCTGGATGAAAAAAAACCAGAGGGAAAAAAGTCTGGGTAAAGGGAAGGAACACTGGATTTGGGTGTCTCAGCTGTCAGCCTCCTCAAGCCAACACCCCTCCCTCTGCAAGAGGGTGGTTAAAGGGCTGAAAGACCATGACAGCCCACCAAATCTTCTGTCTTGTGGGCTGGTCATTGCTTCTGACAGGGATTTTATTCTGTTCTTACTCAGAAACAAACCAAATGAACTCCTCTGTTGAATTACAGTCAAATTCATATGCATACACAAAAAGTGCCCTCATGTTTCATCACCAAGGACCACTTTTCACCATTACTGAATTCTCTCACTGCCTGATCACCTCTAGGCTTTATCTCTATATTTCCCTACAGTTTTCTTGAAAAAAATCTTTTCCTAATCAAGCCCTTCCTCATGCCAGAAAGCCTGTCTGCAATAAACCACTCCTGCCATCCTCCCATGGCTGCTCAGGGTACTGATACCTCCACTAGTGGCAGAATAAACTCCTTCCTGCACAGGACAGGCAGTCCAGGACCCCATCCCTTACTGCTTCCTGGGCAATAATGTCAAAAATCAGCAATCACAGCAGGGTCTGCAGACTGACTCAAGCCTCTGCTTCACCCCTCAGAGGTCACCAGAGCTGTGCAGCCTGGCAAACCCAAAAATGTATATGCAAGGCGTGCTCTCCCCAGACAGCGTGGTAGGTGCTGCAAAATGAGACCTTGGTGCCTTTGCAGAATTGCTTTTGTTCACACGCCGCATCAGAGCAGCTCGGAGAGAAGAGCGTGTGAAATAAGTGAGCACATCTTGTCCCACCTGCCGTGTGGGCATTAAAGCCAAACAGACAGTGGGGCTGCCTGGAGGAGTGCAGGCAGCAGGCTGGAGAGTCCCTGCCCTCCCCTCTGTTTCACACAGGTCCTTTGTTCTAGTGCAGAATTGTTTTATACAGGTGCGCATGATGAAAAAGGGAGCAGGAGCAGAGCTTGGGAAATGAGCATGTTGTGCTTTGCTAGTGCACTCTTTTTGCTCCTTGCTAAGAGCCAGGACACCAAAATAAGGTGGTGCTTGAAGACCATTAACTACTCAAGGGCACGATGTGCAGGGTCCATGAGTGCAAGCTGAGCTTGACAGCTACTCAAGGGCCCTGGCTTTGGGTGGGGGGAGAGTTCATCCCCCAGGTCTACATATTCTCTGTGCATAGCATTTTAAAAGCTGAAGCATCCACTCGTGCAGAGCAGGAGAAGGCACACAGTCAGTCTGGTTACAAGGAGCAGGAGGAACTTGCAACCCTGCTACAATTACAGCTCCTTCTTGTCTCCTTCACTATTCACCAAGTTGCACCACATTTCTCTCCTATAATCCCCTTCTGTGTTTTCCTCCACCACCTCCCAAGGAAGAAATGTCCTCTTTCCCTCTTTTTTGCTCAAGTGGTTGCTGTTTCTGCCCTTTCCCTCTCTGTTGCTTTTCTTTGAACCAGCCTGGATGTTTCACTTCTGATGGGAATATTCTGCGCTCCTCAAGCACACAAGCAGCTGAGAGGGGAGGCTAGAGAGGCTCAAGGCAGAAAGCCTGAGCTTGATCAAGAGACTGATGGGTGGATCAATTTTTTCTGAGGGATTTAGAAGAAGAAGAGGAAGGATAAACCTTGGCCTAGCCCAAAGGATCTGTCCTGATTTGAGGTAGACTTGTGAAACCAAAGACTGAACCCTTCAGAAGGACTAGGTTTATGTACATTATGATGGAGAGGTAAAGATGCTAGCAGTTATGAAAACATTGTCACATTATTTACAGGACATTGGCTGGCATTTTCCAGCTAATAAGAGGAATAGTCAAGAAAGCTGCTGTGCTTTAAAAGCACTGCCAGATAAAAAAAAAAGCACTGCTAAGCAGCCTCCAGCCACAAAATCAGGCTGACTGGATGCATAAACCCCACACTCCACGGGTGGCCCAGCCAAGCTCCTAGGATTGAGAAGCTGCTCCAGAAAGCAGAAATGCCAATTGCTGGGAAATTGCTGTGAACATGCAATTTTCCCCTCTTCACATTCCTATCTCTTAGCACATTTTCTTTCTGCCTGGTGAGCCCTGTGGGCAGAGAGCAAGGGCACAGCAGGCAGATGGGGACCTGGGGATGGGCTGTCCCCACCAGCTGGGTGTGGTGGGGCCAGAGGACAGGGCAGGCTTGTGCAATACACCTGAGCCCTCCCAGCACCGGGGCTTTGTGACCACCTGCTATTTTTGTACCTGGGAAGTTTTGTCATGGTTTCTTATCCATTCCCTTAATGGGATTAACTCACAGTTGCACAGAATACCCAGTCTCAACCCATCCATATCAATAATTCAGAAGCTTCCCTTTCCTCTTAAAGTAGAAAGCAGCTGCCCTGGATTTCTGCAGGATCCAGTGTTTAGCATATGAATGGGATGGCATTAGCTGCCCTGCTGCTCAGTAGCTGTTTGCCCATCTAGACTCCACCCATGCATCTGCCAGGACTGGACTTCAGGCTTTCCAGGAGCAGTGAGTATTTCCTTCTCCTTTCTCATGCCCCAGCCTCACCAATTTTTTCTAGACAGCTCATTTAACCTTTTTTCTTCCCATGACTGAGGGAGAAGAAGCTGCTACACTCTTCCTCCAAACTTCTCTTAGACGAAAATTATTCCTCCCAGAGCTTTTTCTATTTTATTTAGAAGAAGGACGTGATGTTTTAGTGTAGCCTAATGAAAATGTGCACATGGTACTAAAGGAAAAAGCAGGCCTGGCTTGTTGCTCTGAGGTTAGAGACCAACAGTCTTCACATTGCAACATACACTCTATAAATTCGGTCCAGCTTCCATTGACCTCTGAGCCATTTTGGACAAATGGTATAAATTTTTCTGCAGAGACTTAAGGTCCTGACACATTCCAGATTGCTGCAAAGTAAAATGTAGCGAATTGTACAGCTGCTCAGGTCAGAGGTCTGTTTTGACCTCTGATTTACTTTTCTTTCTTAGAAAGTAAGGTTCCATAGAGTTGCTGAGAGGTTTTTTTGTTTACTAACCTGTTCAATTGGTAAAAATATTGTGGATTAGCAAATCCCATGCTTTCACACCCCAGGAAAACGCGCTCATTATATCAGAGAACTTCTGACCTTGCAAGGCTTTAAGGTGAGGCATTTAAAAAAACAAACCACCATCCCTTTTTCATAGTAATGCCCATGTGCTGGCTGCCATCAGGACGCTGCTGAGCACCTCTTATTCTCCTCTGCTTCAGTCCTCAGGGACTCCAGCATTCCTGGCACACGTGCAGCAGCTGGAAATGCTCACTCACCGCTCTGCTGCCTGAATGTCTTTGATCAGTTTCAGGCCATCGCATCCCAGAGGAGTTTATCATGATGGACTTTCACAGCAGTCACTTTGTGCTAGTGAAACAGTAAAAATACTAATAAATTCTGGGCTTGCTTTGTGGCAATACAATAGGCTTTTATGCCCAAGGCTCAGGCTCAGAGAAGGACATGAAAACCAAGGCTGAGCAGCAGGAGCTGACAGAAGTTTCTGAGTAACTGAAAACTTTTGAACAGCATGAAAATCAGACGTTTTGCCTGTGGGAATACAGAAGAGCTTGCAGCCAGGAAAGCTGGCGTATGAATGATGGGCATGGCCCGTGGCAACATCTGGCTCCTGGGGCAATCCAGGCGCAAACAGAGGAGGCACGTAATCCCAAAGAGGTGGGTGAGCAGCACTCCAAAGGGCATGTCCAACCCGCTTGGAATCATCAGGGTGCTTGGGTAGCTCACCCTTGTGCTGGTCTATGGAAAATGTGCCAGAGATGCCAATGAGAGTGCTTCAAGCTGCTGAACATCCAGGGAAATTTTTCCCATTGCCCAGAGAGACACTGACATTTTCATTCCATGCCTCATGTACCTCAGGCTTGCAAGGTGGTGGAAAGGACTGACTTTCATTCCTAGGAAATGTCTGAAATCTCCCACAGAGGCCACGAACTGGAGGGTACAGCAGCTCCCTCCTGGCTGCAGCTTCTGGCTCAGGAGAGAGCCATGGAACCAGAGGTGAGGTGAATGAGCCATGTGGGACAGGTCCGTGGCAGGGATCCAATTCCACAGCGCTCGCTCTGCCTCATTCACAGTACGCCTTGCAGGGAAGATTTGCCTGGATCCACCGTCGCTCCCAGATGGCAAACAGCAGGCAAAGCAGCCTCTGGCATGACACTGTCTCCTGGCTGCTCCCCCCATCCAGGTCAGCCCTGTGCCAGGGAGTTTTCCTGCTCGGCGCTGCTGTGCCTGCAAAATGAGTTACTCTGGGACTGCCACTGTGGTGTGCTCCCACACACAGCTGCAGAGTGAGCTATTTCACTGCACAGACATTATTGAGGCACAGACTGCAACGCCTGTTTTCTGTCTGAAGTGAAAAAAGGAGCATTACATCATGCCTGTACTGAGAAACACTCCGTCCTTAAGGACAACCTCACAAAGTTTATCTCAAAATGTGTGATTAAAATGCAAGGGTGCTCACAGGCAGGGAAGGGAGAGGTTGGCTTCTTCCACCCGGGCTTGTGACCTTGCCCTCGTTATTCCTCTGCTTCCCACCTGTGGGGGACAACTGTTTGGAGTTAGGATGGGGTGTGCAAGGGAATTTTTATGGTCCCACCTATAGGAAAGCAGCGAGGCACACAGCATCTCCTGAGGGTCTGAGGAGAGCAAAGGACTCTGAGAGTCCCTGAAGTGCACACTCAATTTTGGCATGGGAGGGTGAGAGAGAACTTCAGGGGATGCTCACATGGTTGGGCTTGACCCACGGCCGACCCTGTAAAACCATCCCTGGAGGGACCTCAGTTAAATGAGAATTTAACCCCTCTGCAGCTGCTCTGCAAGCACTCAACACTTCGCTGCCTTCTGCAGTCAGCTGAAATGTGCACAGGGGAAAAAAGAGCTGCAACAGGGCTGAGTCAGATCCATTGACACCACGGCTGTAGTTTCTCCTGTGCTGTGTAAGAGATCCCTAAATTTTAATTCTGCTGCCCCTGCTGTTGAAGATGACAGGATGCATTTAATACCAGGTGAGGCGTTGGAGACAGCGCTGCACACGTGAATGAACCCTTATAGGAGTCTGACAGAAGAGATTCACTCACAGCAAAAAGGCAGATTTCATCTTGATGCATCTTTGGTCATGTACTGCTGCAAATATGTCATTCTGTTGTTCTCTCTCTTCCCTCTCGAATAAATATTGCACCTAGAAGGAAATTCAGAAAAACAGATTACTTCCAGCCCTGTAGGAGATGCAGACTCACTTCAGGATTTCTCTCTCTGCACTGGTAAAGACTTATACTGTGCTTTCAAGGACTTTTTTTAAGGCATTTCTGGGTTTTTCCACTTATGGGACAAAAGATTAATTGTATCAATAAAAAGACAATGTGCTCTGCGAGTCGGTTCTGCTATACTGAGGTTACAACTCCTGTATAGAGGTCAGCTCTCTGAGGTCCCCAGTAACTCCTACAAAATGCTCCACATGCTCAGGAGGAAGAAGAACCTCGGAGTTTCCTTGGGAAGACTGTGGAAATAAGTATTTTCCATATGTCCTTGGACAAGAGTTGATGCCCAGGTTACAAATTTTGAATACAGGCAGCTTAAATGGGCTGCAGTGCTGGTGCTCCCCCTTAGTTTGTTTAATAGTATCAGATACTCTTTGGTGATTACACTTATAAACTGGTCTTAAATCTTCTTTCATAAGAAAACTTATTTTGATTTTTCTGCATTGCTACCTATACCACCACAATCTATTGATAAAATACCAAGAATATAGGTATCATATATTGGCCTAACATGTTCACACTTTACTTACTAATTACAACGATGTAAGAGATGCTTTCTTTGAAAATTTTGAGAAAAGTCTGAAAACTAAAACAGCAGCGGTGAAACCCCCACAAAATGAAACTTGAAACACCACCGTGTTCCTGGAGCTATTCCTGGAAAGGTTGTCATGTTTGTGTGAAATCCTGGGGAGGGAATGTATGCAAGCATTCTGCTCATCATGAACCCCAAACACCCACAACACAGCTAGATTCAATGCAATAATATGTTCTGAAAGAAGAAACACTGCAAAGCAAACGAAACAACCCTTCAGTGCATTTCAACACCCAGAAGGGAAAGGTGCCCAGGGAATGTTGTTTTCCCACCCAACACACCAGAACCACAACAATGAACCACAAGGCTCCAAGAAAAACACACAGCCAGGTTGCCAGCTGCAGTACAACCTCACCACAGAAGGGAGAATTCAGTGTCTGAGGAAGAAGGGGTCCTCTGTGGGATCGTTGCTCCCATTAAAGCTGTAGCTATGGTCTCCAGGACTGTAGACAGAGGCTCTGCCCTGGAAAATATTTATTTCTTCTTGGAAGCAGTGTTAGTGAGCATACACGTCTGCTGAGGAATGAACTTGGGGGTTTGTGTAACAGGAAAATCAGAATATGAAATAGAATTCCTACAGTTTGCTGCCTTTCTTGCTGCAGACTAGAGACTCATTCCAATGGGAGTGCCTGAACTGTATTAATTAGTAATTAGTAAAGTAATTAGTAGAGGAATATCTGCAACAGAAAGTGTGCTTTGTTCATATGCTCATAACATATGTGGTTTTATATCCCAGAGAGTGGTTGGGCACTGGAACAGGCTCCCCAGGGCAGTGGTCACAGCACCAAGCCTGACAGAGTCCAAGAAGCGTTTGGACAACGCTCTCAGGCACATGGTGTGACCCTTGGGGTGTTCTGTGCAGGGCCAGGAGCTGGACTCAATGATCCTGGTGGGCCCCTTCCAACTCAGCATATTCTGTGATTCTGGGGTTCCTTAATATTTCCTTCCTCGTCACCAATCTTGTAAGAGTACTGAGGTCTTGAAGACCAAGGACATTCTACTTCACATCACACAAATATGATTTACCCGATGAACATACAGTGTTGTTAGCCACCCTAACAGCACAGTCGGAGTGCGGGGTTAACCTTACACCCAGGAAGGGACAAAACTGGGCAGCTCATCACCTAAATCATGCTGTAAGCCCAGACTGAACCATCCAGTTCTCCATCAGGCATGCACAGAGTACTTTTCAGATTGCTGGCAGACTATGCTCTTCTCAGGGCTAGCTCAAGGCTCCTCGGCTGTTTTGCTGCCTCAAGGATGAGGACAGAAATAACAAATACAGACACAAAGCAGAATCTCAGTGAGAGCCCTCCAGATCCACCCAGCACTGTTCCCCCTGGCTAAACAAAGCCTGACTGATTTTGAAAAAAACTCTTTCTTCTTTATTATCTGCTTGATTGGAGAGTCATGGGCAAAAATAGGGGTTTTTAGAAATATTGCTACATGTTACATTATTGTTTTTCTTCTAGAATCTGAAGTGACTGACCTGTCTCTATTGGAACAGATGCTCTATGGCATCGAAATCCTGTATTAATTAATTGTCTCCCTGCACTTAATCAGTGTGTCCATTCCTGTAGGCAGGTTGGAGAATTGTGGTTACAGACCTGGGCAGCATTCCACATTCAGCTCACTGGGGGTATGAAAAACACAAGGAAATAAATAATCTGGTACATAACAAATATCTAACAGGGGCTGGCTTGGAGTCTATTCTATCAGCTCCTGCATGTGAGCTCTGAAGAATGAAGGCCCAGAATACTTGCCATGTGGATTTTATTAATGATCATGAAACAAATCAATGGAGATTCTGACACAAGAAATTTGTGCTGCTCTGGAGGCAGCTAAATTATTCCATTTGCAATTTCTGCTGAAGATTTGCAGTCTCTAAGAGATCTCAAAGAAAGCCCTGCTGGAGCTAGGACCAGAAACCAGTTGAGTATCACATGACTTTTGGATATGATGGAAAATCTTTCTCACTGCTGGGTGGAAGGGAGTTACTGAGTTTAAGTATTTCAAGCTGCAACCATAAGAAGGAAGAAATTCAGACATATTTGTCTTTGCTTCACAACACAGGGAGAGAGAGAGAGAGAGAGAGAGAGAGAAGGAAAGAAAAAAAAAGGAAGAAAACTATTGGAACTATTGTCAAATTGTGCTAAAAGGGTTCGTTACTGTTGTTAGCAGAGTCTGACTCGGTGCAAAGAGAATGCTTTAAATGTGTGAATATATTCAACACATCTGCAAATGAGCCCCAGTTGTTTATGGTGGCTGCCCCCTGAGGACAGACACTCGCTGGAGCCAGGGCTGCATGAAGCTGCAAACCCTTCTTCCCAGAGGGAACACATCTCCTTGTCTCCAGCAGAGACGTTCTGCAGAGATGCTCTGCCAGCTCCGAGGCAAAGGCAGACACATTAATGATGTATTAGTG
Organism: Edolisoma coerulescens; assembly: GCA_013397115.1. NCBI lineage: Eukaryota > Metazoa > Chordata > Aves > Passeriformes > Campephagidae > Edolisoma > Edolisoma coerulescens. The sequence goes on along the minus strand of VWZW01003626.1, from coordinate 59,093 downwards.
CACCAAAGACTGTTCTAGGATTCAAAGCTGCACTCCAGTGATGTAGTTTAACCACAGGAGGCTTGTGCTGAGTGTTGAGGTTACACAAGGATTTTTCTTTCAGAAGTAATCTCACTCTCAGTTTATTTTACTTGGTTTCAGTGTTTTGTTGGATAACTTGGGAAATTGGGGATTTGTATTTTTTTTTCTCAATTTTGTGATTGGGCTGAAAACTTGTAAGAAATTTGTTTCAGGTCAAATCAGAATGTTTACATTTACCTGAAAAATGTCACAGGAAAACTCTAGAAAACATATATACTCTGGAAGAGGTAAAAAAAAAGTCATAGTTGACCTAAAACTCGAATGCGTTGGATATAGCTTTCTGTTGGATATAGTTTTCTGTTATATAATCAGGCCTTATATTTTAAACACAGTTTGTATTAAGTTTGAATGGAAAACATGTTTTCTGGAGATTTTTAGAAGTAATGTAAAGTATTGAAGCAAACCCTTTCGTTTCAGAAATAAATAAAAAATTAAAACCAATTCTTCAAAAACTAGGGGGTTTTTTCAGTAAATTAATTGTCAGTGATTTTTTTTTTTCCTGTGCTCAGTTGGTTGCTAATTAGCAGCAATGAGAAATTTCTGGTACCACAAAGAGGAAGAGGTCATAAAAATTCCTGTGATCACTGTTGTAAGCACTCAGCTCAAGTCACCAATAATTGTAATGATCTCAAGAAAAACCACAAGTTAGTCCTGCCTTACAGATGGAAATCATGGGGCGCAGATCCTTTAATCACCTTGCTGTGGTCATGCAGGACATCTGAAATTGATCAAGTAGCATAGTCCAGGAGGAGTGGAGCTGTGGGAAGGAAAATCTGGAGAGGTCCACGATATTTGTGTTGGGTTAACAGCACCCATGTGGATAGTCCTTGCTCTGTATTTATTTCTAGTCTGGGCCCATAAAGCTGGACCCACATTCACAAGCAGAGTGCACCAGTGCATGCTCTGAAAAGGCCATGAGGTCCAAAACTACTCCACAGTGGGAACCAAAAGTAGAGTGAGAAGACAGTCAGGAAATTAATTTCAAAAACCACTTCAGTTCTGCTTGAAGATGTTAATGCAGATACTGCATTGTGTGTCCTAAGAGAGCCCAGGTCTCTGAAATGCTAATTCTGGACCCACTTATGTAATTTTCTCACTTCTAACTTGCAAGAGGTCTATTGTGAAATGGTTTGAGTGTTTCAGCAGCACTAGCCAAAAAATGTAAGTTTCAGAAGTAGTCACAGTCGCAGTCAGTCAACAGTTGCTGCTCATTGCCAGAAGAAGTGGCCTGTCCCAATTCTGTTTTTCAAACACAGTTTTCTTGGTGACATCACCACCATCATAATTATTTTTAAATGGGTTTGAAAGCACATACCAAGAAAATAATAATTGTTTAAAAACAATACTGATACAAAATCAAATAGCCATGAGTGAATCAAGAACGAGTTCAGACTGGAAATCAAAAAACTGGTTCTGATCAATAAAAAAAATGAAACTGAAATAGCCTACATAGAAGGTAGTGGGAACTGGGACCTCCCACTGTTTTAAAATGAGGATGATATATTAATGGGATTGTGTAGAGAAGGGATTAAGGCATAGGATTGCTTTAACAATCCTGAAACTTCCAAATTCTCAATATCTGCAGAGCCAGGAGCGGATCAGATCTCACTTGTTAATAGTGCTTGTTCACACTCTATTTATTCTGCACTTATGCATGCCTCAAATCTCTCAGAATACTGGCACGGGGGCTGTGGGAGCTTCTTTTACTTTTTTCTTCCTCTTTATACATACACTACATGAGTTCTGAAGGGGTGGTCTTTCTCCACCTTCTTCCAAAGCACAAGAGCTTGTCCGCAGGAGACAGTGCAGTGTGTGCTCAGTGATATTAAACCCCTCCAGGTGGCCATCTGTCATTTTTCCCCCATTTGTTCAGGGTTAAACTCATCATCTGGTTTGGACTCAAACCTGTTTTTCCACAGATTAGTTTGCAACAATCTTTGTTTCCTGGCTGACTGCTTTTAGTTTGTTTGCTTTCCATCTTTTTCTGTTGCTTGGTATGGCCTTTTTCAGGGCAGTCTGGGACTTTTCTCCAGCTAAAACCTCACTTTTGCAAGCCTTGGGACTCCAGAAATGCCCTCAGGTGTCCTGTGACACACTGCATTTGGAAATTTTGGTCTTTCACCACATTTTTTTCAGTTTATTTTGTAGCAGGCTAAGCAAGCAATAAATGTAAGAGCCAAAGGGATGCTGGGACTACTACTTAGAGTCTTGACCATGACTCTGTGTCTGAGTGAATGGATATAAAACCCAAGACCCAAATAGGACTGAACTCTGGCCAAACCCAGGAGCTGACAGCAGATTTGTGACACAGCGCAGGTTTTTAAATTTCTAGTTACACCTATAACTTATTCTTTGAGCACCACTCTGTGACACGTTTCTCCTGAAAGATACCATCTGAAGGAGAAGCCAGTGAGGACCACAGACCATGGCTGATGTTACAGGGTTATGGTATTGGGAGAAAGAGACCACCTCTTCTTTACATTCCTCATGGATTTTGCCAATGGTGGATAATGTCAAAGTAACACTGAGCACTTGGTGCACGTGCATTATCCAAGATATGCACCTTTTTGTGGTAACTGTTACAAGGAAGAAGCAGGGATGGGTGAGATGTGCTGTGTAAACAACATATGGAGAAATTATCAGTATGTACACAATGATAATATTAGGCAGTAAAGGTGCTACCAAAATTGATTGATATGCCTTAATAATGCCTTTCCACTTTCCTAAGGGAGACTGAAAAAAACGGAGCTGCGACTTTTCTGTGTTGGAGATGATATTTTGTAAGTTCATATTTCTTTTCAATCACTTTCTAGGAAAAGATTTTGCACCAAGAGTATAATCTTCTCTTAAAGAACTCTCCTAGTGTGCTTCCCTTTATGAACTGACATTAGCTGTTATTAAAATACATATTTATTTACATGGAATTGAGAACACTCGTGTTTCATTTGGCTTCTACAAGTATATGGTAATGGTAAATGTATCAGGTCACTGGGCTCTTTGCATGAGATTATGTCTTTTTAGAGTCTGCTCACAAATATAGGAATAGATTAGAGCAAAATATACTTTAATACGTAGCAAAATGCAAAGTGCTTCAAAATAAAATCATTCTTTTCCAACTGCTTTTTTTTTTCTTATGAATTTTGCCTAAGGGTTTGATTTCATAAAAGTTAGATGGGTATTCTGCAGTTTTTGCCATCCAGAGACTTCTCTTGCAGGGATGGAGATTGTAAAGGTGGCTTGAGATCTCCAAGCTGAGCTCTTGTGTTCATAAGAAAGAACCAGCTTCCCATAATGGCAAAGTTACATCTGTACAGGATCATTACAATTCTGGAGGAGAAAAAATGCAGTGTGATACTGTCGGTGTACACAGCAACCCTAACGAATGCTTTGTCCAAAGAGCCCAACCCTTCACTGTATTTAACTGCCCTTAAACCCAAACCTGACAGCAGTTTCACAGCTTTTTGCCAGCTGAGCTTACTCACCCTTTCAGACTGATGCCCCTGCTCATTTAAACAAGTGAGACACTCCTCATTTCTAAGATTTTAAGGCCAGGATGGCAATACTGACAGTGGTACCTGCTTGGCACAGACAACCTCACCCAGCACCTCCTGCAGCAAACTTACAGCTTGGGCAGAGTCCCCTGGAAAGGTGACAAACCATGGGTAGAAGTCTAAGTGGCACAGTGACCCCAACATAAGATGGGTGATTATGTCACTGTTTAAAGAGAAAAGAAAGAGAAGCATGCTTTATATATTTATGTCCATCCTGAGTAATTTCTCTCCCATCTCTGTCCTTGCTCTTTTTTTCTGCTGCTCTGCAGAGCTGGCTTTTACCAGCACCTTCTCCTCTAGCTAGGGTAGGTTCTATACAGTGAACAGCTTGCCTCTCTGCTTTGGATAAATGAGGCACACCCTAGTAATAAAAACAACATTAACCTCTCTTTTAAAAAAAGGGCCCACCATGGTATCTCCAGACTATTAATGTTTCCATCAAGATGGCAAGTTCAGATTGTTTCTCAGAAATCAAAATGTACTGTGTTAACACCATTAATATGAGCAAATTGATATTTCGTAAACCTAAAGCAATACTTCTGCTATTATTTTTCATTCATTACTTATGGATCCTCTTCTATTCTTACATGATGTCTCCTCCAGAGAGCTGCTAGATTAATTGGTCTGTAATTTGCTGGGTCATTCTATTTACCCTTTTAAATTGTGACATAATATTAGCTCTGGCATCCCTCAGCCCTCTTGCTCCAAGCCTTGCTAGAAATCAGTACAAGCAGTTCATAAATCTCCTCAGGCAACACTTTCAATGCTTCTGGATATGAGCACTGTAGTCCTGAGATTTTAAAATGTTTAACTTCAGTAGTTGCTGTTTAACATCCTCCCTAATTAAGAACAGAAGAGAAACTGTTACCACACATGTTCTTAATGTGAAGCCATCATTATTCTTCTTCCTGGGCAAAGACTAAACAATTATTGAACAGTCCTGAGGCAAAGCTTTTGGGGAGAGGCAATACCTTTGTTAGACTAACAAATAGTTTTGATCATACTGATAGCAGGTGTAATAAAAGATTTTATCACTGCCTGAAAAATCTGCTTTGCCTAAATCTTTAAGCTACCATGGTTCCAACAGCACCCTTACGATAAAGATTTCAGGTTTTAGTATCAGGATAACTTTATCATCCGTCTCTATGACTCTCCATGTACCAATGCTAAGGTTTCATCTATCCCTCAGGCTGTTCAGCACTGTCTTTAGCCTCTTTTATCAACATTCTGAATTTTACGTTAAATTTAAGAGCCTCACATTCCAATTTCCCATCTGGGAATGTGCATGAGTGTGTATACACTTATTTGGTTTCACACAGAATCACTGCCCTTCCTTCTAATCAGCAGGAGGTTGTGGCCTGGTTTTCCCCCACTGCTGAATTGCAGAAGCTTGAAATTTAATAAACCTTTCCTGAAGAGTTTTCTATTACTGTGTGTACTCTGGTGTTTCATTTTTCTCATTATGATTTTGTCTTTCGAAAATTATCCCTTTTTAAAGCAGAGAGGAAGCAAGAGAGGAAATTGCTGGATATGTCTGCCTTCCAGTTAGGATCAGCAAATGCAATTGGGGTTTTCTTAATGATATTTAAAATCCTTTTGGGGGGTTTTGCCTTTAGAAACTACCTGTCGTATTTAGAAACTCTGCGGTTATGGTGTGAATGGAAGAATGTACATGTGCTTCAAAATCTTACCTCCTTTGCTTATTCTCTCTGCTTGACTCAGGTTATAAGGGGATGGTGGCCTCTTGGTGACCTTCGAAGGTCTTCAGTGTTTCTCCTCCCTTCAGCCACCCCCTCCCAGCCCTTCTGTATCTATCCTGTGACCATCAGCAGGTAAGAACTCTTAGCCTTTTAGAAAACAGATCACTCTGGGGTACAAACAGCATCTTTGATACAGAGGGCTGCTTCCAGCTTGCCACAAGCACCCAGAACACACACCTCATCTGCACAATTTAATGTTTCTACAGAGGTTATGGCCAGTATTTGGGCACTCCAGATATTTTGGGCTTCCAACCAGCTCTCAGTTCTCCTGATAGCATCCAATTTCTTTTCATGTGTAGTTCCTCTTATTTATTGCCCAAGCTCCTTGTGTTGGTAGAAAGGCTGCTACAGATCTACTTTTCTTTAAATGCCTCAGTGGTCTGGTTCTTTACATTGCTGTAACCTTGTGCTCAAGTAACATGACTGGAGCGAATGTGCCATGTTAGTGCTTCTTTATTCCCTCTCATTTGTACGCTGATTCAAAATCTTTGGGGTAACTCTGGCCAGGCAGCTCCCCAGAAGATGGACAGCTGTCTCAGACCCAAGGCACACATCTTCCTGCCACCCCTCTGGTGTGCTGCCACCCACAGCTCTGCAGTGCCAGCACACACAGGGATGAAACTCTCCCTCTCTCACTTAGGAGGCACTTAAAAGTAATGGTGTACAGATTCATGCCCAAGCCACTTCTTAAATATACTTCCTCCCATATCTTCATGCCTCCAATATACATTTCATGATGCTTAAGCCCAGCTGTCCCCTCCTCCTCCCAAGTGCATTCACCGCAGAAATCTTCTGGATGCCCGTGTAGCACAGTGACATGTACCTATTACACTGAAATTATTAACAGTGCTGGTTTTGCTGACGACTATTTGTGCAGTTCACTGCTGTAGCACACAAGAAGTGCCTCCAGCCCCATTAATCACATCATTTCCCCAGGATGTTAGGCATTATGACCACCAGGATACGACCTTCCCCTCTAATATCTGCAGGTTATGGGCAAGCCACCTTATCACGATGCAAACTGGCAGCATCAAGAGGGGCCTGAAAGACTAAATATTCATTCTGTACTATATGGAATCCACATGGAGAGCTCTACCCTCCCCCAAGCACTGCTCCTCCTGGTCTCACTGCTGTTATAAATAAACTGCATGCTGGCTATTCTGCCTTCACAAACTGGTGTTCCTCAGGCAGCTCTTCACAGCCTTGGGATGAGCTGCAGAGATTAGCTCCGGGTGTGCAGCCCTTGGGGATGTACTCTTGCCAGCTTTTCTCTCTCTTTTTCTGCAGGGGAGAGGAAATTTGACAAGTCCATCTATTCCTGATAACAAAGCCATTATGGGAAATCGAGTGAGAGTGGTGCCCGTTGCTGTGTTGTGTCTCCCTCTGTTCCCTCCGTGCTTTTGAACCGATTTAAATTCTTTCTTGTGTCCACAGACCAAGTGTGGCACGTGGCACCCTTGCAAAAACCAGCCTCCTCATGTTCACATGGCAAAACGTGAACAAGGCAGTGCAGAATATTGGCTGGGCTAGAGAGCCTGGCTCACTGACTGAGGCATCTTGCATGTTTTAGCAGAGCCACCTAGAAAAAGTGCTTGTGTTTTAAGGCAGCAGCAGGACAAACGCTTCCCTGGCTCTCTACAGTCAACAAACATTATCTTCAGCAGGACAGATTCGCAGATAAACAGTTCAGGGTGAATTCTTAGTACAACACGGTGGCCCTGGACAAATGCAGTCATTAGGTGCATCATTAAAGAGTATTGATAGAAGCAGGGAGCTTAGATTTTCTCTGCATATGAGACTTACCCATCTGTGATGGAAATGCAGCATCTGTCACTCAAAAAAACTCTGAAAAGTTAGAAAAGATTCCAAGAAATTTCCTGAGAATTATTGGGGGATTTGAAAGGATGCTTACAAAGAACCAGCTCCAGGGGCTCCAGCTATTTATTCCTCAGGCCTCAGGGGTTATTTGGATAGGTTCCAAAAATTCCTATCTAGCAGTCAAATGCATCAAATACCAAATGGCTAGATCCTGAAGCTAGAAAAAATGGTGTTTAAAATCCAGTGCAGTTTTTAGACAATATTTCTATTTAATCACTGGATCAATTTCCCAAGGGTAAATTTGATTCTCCACCACAGCAAAACATTGCATTAAAGGGGGAGGGGTTGGTTTAGGTTCACTAATTATTCAAATAAGATTTGACTCAGGGCAGTCTTGTGGCCTTGATGGTTGCTTTGGGCTTTCCAGTGTGTGGAATTTCTGTCCTGACCTGCAGAAGAGGCGGAGAGCTGTCCTGCCTCTCCTGCCTTCTGCCACTCAGCCCGCCTGCCACAGCCAGCACAGATCCCTCCATGGGAAACCTCAGCAGGCACAGACAGAGACCCCAGCCACAGCATACCCTTCTCCTGCCACTGCAGGCAGGGGAGCCACTCCAGATCAGGTACGAGTCTATTCATGCCCTCTCTCCCTTTTATTTCCTTTCCTACCATACACGGTGCTCTGACACCTCCAAACTCACACCCCCATGGGGCTCAGCTCCTTCTACACCTACCACACGCTGGCACTTTTTTTCTTTGAAGTGGGTAATACAGATCTTTTGTCAATCTGCATCCCTGCCTACAGCAACAGGCTCAGGCTTATGGCTTCAGCAAGAAAACCAGACATTAAAAAGCAAATAGCAAAATTGCCTTTTCATTCCCGCATGACTGTTCCTGGGGTGACGGGTGGCAGGAACACTCAGCTGTCCTCCCTCTCCTGTTTGCCTGGGTAGGGCAGAGCCCCCCCTTTTTAGGGTCCTGTTTACACACACACACTCAGGAAGGTCAAAGCAAACCTACTGCAGGCAGGAGACAATGCACATAATTCAAAGCACACTCAGTCTGCAGGAAGATGCTAAGGTGGCTCCAGGGTCCTAACACGTTGGCTCTGCAAGATTTAGCTGGCATGACAGAGGACACTGCCTTTTCCACCTGCCTGTCCTCTCCGTTCATTCCCAGCACCGAAGCAAAAGTGCAGGTGATGGGGAAGTTCTAATTCCTGGTGCCACAGTTCATTGCCTCGAGAGTTAATCCAAACTGCAATTGATTGTGCAAGCAATTAATAAGACAGAGTGATAACTGCAGCACTCACTGCGGAGAGGATGAAGGCTGGCCAAGTTATGACCCTGCTGGAAGTCTCCAGCTAGAGGAGGGAGCAGCCTGATAATCGGTTAAATCTTCCCCACATGAATCACTGGAGTTTGTGCAGCAGAGTCTTTAATTCACTATAATTTAATTCTCCAAGGCATAAACCACAGAGATCTACAGCCACTTAAAGCTCCTGAGTGAGAGCACCCAGGCATGCTATGAATTTTCCCACGTCTTCACACCTCCAGTTCAATTTCTACCTCTCACACAGACATGGACCTAGAGCCATTATAACAGCTTTGCAGGCTCAGATTCGTGCAAACTCCCAAGGAGAGGTCTGGCCACACAATATCTCATCACTTTGACCAGAAATGGGGTTTTTTAAAACCTGTACACATGACTCCTGCCCTGCTTAGGTGATTACATCTTTTACCAGTGCTGCTGTGAGAGGTGCACTTTACCCTGTTTCTGTGATTAGGTGGGAAGTGCTTACCTCTCTCATTTGAACGTGGTATTGTCTTCTGCAGAGATTTTTTACTTGATGTAGGTATACAGCAGAGTTCCAGTTGATATAAAATTATAAATTCTGAATGCATATGTTCTTAAAAATTGAGTATCCTTAATAAGGTATGAATCATCAGCACTTCTGCTGGATCATCAGCATTTCTTCTGTTTCTCCATATCACTAAAAGCTACTGTGAGGACCAATGCAGCAAGGTTTGGAATTGTATTTTAATCATTATGGGCAGTTTATGTAAGAATTGTTATTTTAGACACGTGTTGTTGAATACATACTTAAACCTAGCTGGGTTTTAAGGATAACATCTTTTGATTTGTCCTTTATTCAAAGTCAATTAATATTTATATTTTTATAGAAGGCTAAAGCTTGGCTTTAAGAAGAATGAATTCTTCATCTTTAAAACTAGTATTAAAGTTTTGCAAGTTTTAAAATTTTAAAGTTTTAAAATTTTGAAAAATTTTCCTTATCTTGTCACAGAAAGTTGCTTCTTCTAAACTGTAAAAGTTCTACTTCCCTGTACACTCCTTTATAGGGAAAATATAGAGATGGTGAGGAAATGTTTAACTCAAATAGAATTTCATCAATCTTATGAAAGTTACTATGCTTTTATGTTTACTTCAGAAATTTGGGTTGGATATTAGGCCGTGTATTTTTAAGAAAATTTTTTTTTCATGAATCAGCAATATATCACTCTGAGCTTGTAGAGATTAACAAAATGCAAAAGTGGCTGATCTGTACCAGTCAGGAATCTACAGTCATAAATGTAGATCCTGCACTAATGCAATGAGTAATTCTGTCTGTTCTTATCTGATCCTTTATAGAAGAGGAAATGTTGACACTAAGCCTGGAATATCCCGTTAGAAATGTCAGCTGCCATTCAAAGGCAGCCAGCAAACCGGGTTCATCAACTGTTTCCAAACTCCCTCAACTGACACCTTTCCTCTGAAAATTTAGTTTTGGCCTACAAGAAGAGGAAAAATAAATTGCCACAGCAGCTGATGAATGTCAGACACTGCAGAAGAGCTTTGGTGGCACATCAGCTTCCACCTCTGCCACGGGGACCCTGCAACGCAGACGCCCAAGCAGTCCTGGAGACCAGATCTGTACCACACCAGCGCTTCTGCAGCCTTCACCCCTGCCCCTGCTTTTGCCCCTTGTCTCTCTACAGCTGAGGACCCCCAACCTCACATTTTCTGTGGGGTGGGAGCAGGGGTGCAGCTGTGACTCAGGACAAGCTTGGGCAGTGCAGGCTCGCCCTTCCTCTCCTTGCAGTTGTCTGGTCCTGCTGCTAAGAAGCCTTCAGAGCCCAGGAACCAAACCTCTCCAGAAACAAAGACTTAGATTTCGTCTGGATTTCACTGCAGCTCCCTGCTGACAGATACTGTGAACAAGCTCTTACAACTTGTCTCCTTTTTCTGATTAAAAGCATTATCTTTATGTGAGGCTAGTATTTAAGGCATCAGATTGAAGCCCAGCCATGGCTAAGTGACAGTGCTTGCTAGATAAGTATCCCAAAAGTTTTGCAGAGGGTTTTCTCTCCTGAAACAATCTGTAATGATACCATAAATAAGGAGCACCACACGGGAGGGCTCAAATTGGATTTCAGCCTAAGCTGGACGATAAAAGGGTAGTACCTTTCAACTAGGATACAAAAATCCTTTCTGTAAGGGGTCCTCCAGAAATGAAATCCAATAAACACACACAATTAAAAGAGAGAGAGAAAAGCAGAAGGCTGTGCAAGGACAGTCAGTTTTCTTAGGGAGAGTGGAGATAACAAGAGAATATGTAAAATACCCAGTTATAAGAAAACACATGTGAGCACATCAATCACTTTAAACCATAATCCTCAAGTAAATGCTAGTCTTTTTCTTACTTCTAAAAAGTAAAGTCTTTAACCATGTCAGAGGAGTAGATTATAACCACCAGGAACCCACAGAAACTTGACTACCAGCATTAAAACTATCCTCTCTATAAGAAACAGCACAATTTTAGCTTTCCAAACATAAATAGGGAATGGCATAGGGGAAATCATAGTCTGCCTGAGGGGAATATTTTTTCTGGGTGGGATGGTAACAGTTTTTTCAGCCTATATCACACAATTAATTGGTTCTCTTCTTTCATTAATGAATTTCTATCTCTGGCTTTACACTGAACTAGACCTCATGAACGAAGGTGGTCTAACAAAAAATAATACACTTCACACTAGCAAAATCAAACATTTGAACTGTTGTGTGGGTGAGGAGAAGCAGATCTGTGGAAAAAAGAGCTTCTCTCTCATACATCCATATAAATGAATGATTTTATTAATGTAAAGAGAGGTCTACCACTGTTAAGCCTTGTCAATGAGATCAGAGACAGGGCCCTGCTGGCTGCTCCTTAAAGTATATTATTTTTTGTTAGATCACCTTTGCTCATAACATGGCCATTGAGAATTTAATGTTCTTACATATTTCACTGTCAGACTTTATTGCACATTCACGAAGGAAAGTAATTTCATCAAGTGATAGACTATGAACGATACTAAATATAGATTTATTGGAAATTCTGGTGGAAGGTAAGTGAATTCTTTCTGCCAGCTGGAATAGAGAGCTACAGCCAAGCTATTTTCTTACCTGTCTATCATTCTCAGTTTAAAGAAAATGATGAGTGCTGGTTCTAAAATCAGATTATCACAGCCATGCCTATAAGCTTATTTTTCAGTACCCAGTGTTTGCCTTACTTCTGGAAGAAAACCAGTTTTAGTCTGTAGACTAAGTATTTGGTCAGAATTTACTGATTGCAGCAAATTGCCTGGGGAAAAGAAAAAAATTCCCTTTGCAATGAAGTCCTGTTTCTACATCTATACAGAACATAGTAATATATATGTTAAGATAGTAACATAGAAACATATTAAAAAGTTGGTAACATGTGAGGATAACCATGGCTCTGAACTATCAGTGTGTGGTTGTCTCTTTTGCAGATAGTTCAGCATTCACTGAAGATTGCTTTGGGCAGAATTTAAAATGAAGACGGGATTGACTTTAGTAGGTTAGAGCCAAAATTTGATAAATTTAATATTTTCCTTCTAACACACCATGGGCTTCTTTTAAAATAACCCCCAGAATATTTTATTTCCTACTTTTTATGCTGCTGCTTTCTTTTTACATGCCCTGGTCCACCAGCCATGTGTTTGCATCCCTGCCCTGCAGGTTCACTCTCCATGGGCTACTCCTAAAATAAGACACAGTTTCATGCACTGCACTGTATCCAGTGGCACATCTGGGATTCCCAGGGCCAGGAGAAGACAACGTGAACAAAGACACCAAGTGTTTCCCAGTGCTCTCCCTTTTCTATCATAACTTTGTGGCCAGGCAGAAACCTCCCTCTGGTCTGAAAAGAGCTGCAAGACCCAGCCATCCATGTGAAACTTCGCCTGGATGTGGCTGAAAGTGCTTGTGCAAATGCTCAGGAGGTCAGAAATCGACTTGAGAGCCCTTTTCTGCCTCTGAGGAAGAAATATCGTGGTTCACCAAGAGTCTGAGTTCCCTCCAGTGCCTGATGTGGACAGGGATGCCTTGCTCACTGGCAGGCAGCCTTGGGGCTGGCCTTGCTGGGCCAACCAAGGGGCACTTCAGCTCATTGCCTCCGACAGTGAGCAAGAGCAAAAGCTTCCAGGAGAACACAGAAACTGAGAGAAGCAGCCAGCACTGCTTCCCAGTCCCCAGGGATGCCTCAGGGAGAGATCTCTGAGCTGCCTCCCTCCCGGTCACTCTACCTGCCCATCTCCATCCCACCAGAGCAGCTCGTGGACTGACCAGCAAGCAAAGGAGTATGCCAGGCTCTTTTGTCTGCCCCTTTTTCTTCTAATACATTTCCCTGAGACCCTCCTGTGCAGAAGGAGAGGAAGCTGATTGCTAATGTCCATTGCTTCCCTGTGGAGGAGAAGGTGGGGAATCACAAGGGAACAGATGTGCCGTGGGAAGGAGCAGGTGACCCAGAACTAAGCCACAGAGGACAAAGGTGATAGCCAGAGAAGAACTGTGAAATTAGGGAGGGGAGTGGGAAGGAAAAACAAAAAAAAAGGAGTGAAAGAAAATAGTGAAGAACAAGAACATGAGGGGACATTGCTTAATCCAAAGCCGAATGCTCCAGCCAGCTGTAGAAGGAAGAGTGACCTCACTGGCAGCATTACCCCACTCACAGATTTTGATCTCTAAGTTGTGTTTGATCACCCACTATTTTATTGATAATTACTCGGATCAAGACCATGAAACTGAGCATATAAACTGATACATACACATAAGGAATTAATTTTAGAGCATTTTAAGGAACATGATGCTTTTTCTCCCCTATCTTGCACCTCAGTTATGCACACAAATAGGTTTGAGAAAGGAACTTTCTACTTCTGACATGCAGAAAAGGAGGTTTTGGCCTACTATTTTGGGTGTTACTGATGACATTCATTATCAAGTCTACTGTCCCATCATTCTTATTTTCTGCTATCATCTAGTTTGAAAAACCTATAAAGTAGGATTCATTTCCTTTAACTTCTAAGAGCTAGAATAATTAAGGTTTTTATTTCATTCCATTTTCATGGTCAGGAATATACCTGAGTGCATCTACCTCAGATTTTATCACTTGAGTTAATTAACTTAATTTGAACTAAGTTGGGTAGGTAAAGGGCTGGATGTAGTCTCCAAATATCCTTTCCAGACCAGTAAAGCTGGTGGTTTATCCTAAGGCTCTGCCTTGGGCACCATATGTGCCCACCTCAACACTCCATTTAAAGAAGGAACTCTGTCACCATCATAGCTGGCTCCAGAGACCCTTTGATGGGCGAATGCCACCTGCCCATTTCCCTCCACTCCACTGAATTTACCTTTATCATCAGATGCTCTCTTTCCATGGGGATGGTAAATCTCTCCCAAAGTTAGCATCTTTATTCGAACCACACCCAGAACTGTGAGAAGATCCAGAGAAGTTTGCAATTCCTAACACAGCTCCCCAGCTAAGCCTGACTGGTAACACTACAGGAGAACACCAGTTACAAGAGAGAGGCAAAGATGTATTAGCCAAGTTGAGAGGAACAACCTCTTCTATTTAAAAGTCAGTATCCAAAGTACTCAGGTGCTAATTTATCTTACTTGGGGCCTGTGCAAGAAAGGGTTTGAGCTCCACCTGGAGACATTGGAGCACAGCTGAAAGGAGTGACAGGTTGACAGAGCACCACACTGTCCTTTTAATACTGACCCAAGGATCAGGCAGTCAGATCTCACCCTTTCCATCTGTCACCGTGACAGCCCAGTCATCCTCAGAGGCTTCCTTGAACTCTCACCCTTCCCACACAATGGGGTCAAATAACAATTACTTCAGTTAATGGCACCTACAACACACCTGATGACAGCACCATTTCCAGCAGCACCCAGTGAAGAGATAAGTTCCAGGGAGAGATAAAGATAGAGCCTCTCATAAACCAAACAAATTGTGTAACAAAAGACTGTCTAGCTGCCAGATTTCACATCCACTGGGTAGCCTGGGGGGACATGCAGTAGCCACCAAATCTGACCCACACCCAGTCAGTGTCAGCTCACATCAGAGGGCTGGCAGGAGCCTGGGAAAGAAAAAAGAAGGTTTCTGCTGCCTGACTCTGTCAAAGGGGTTTTATTATTGTCCTGGTTTGAGATAAATTTGGAGGAATGTCCAAAAATGAACATACTCTGGTAGAAGGCAGGTTACAGCCACCTCTCCCCCACCTTGCTCGGTTTTTTTTCTCTCCCCACTCCATTTAAAGGCACAGAAAGGCACAGGATTCATGTCTGGGCATAAAGCAGGTGATAGGGGATACGCATAATAAAGTGACCCCAAGAAAATTATAGAATTTTATCTGGGGGAGATGTGATCTGAGAAGAACAGAAGATGCTTGGAAGTATTTTCAGACAGAAAGTGACAAACAGATTCTTGCAGGGAGGGACTAGGGAAGGGGAAGAAAATATGGGATGGGCACAAGGAGGAAATGGGATGTGTGACAGGTTGAAATATTCAGAGGGCTCACGTAAAGAATAGAGGGGCGCATAAGGGTGAGAAGAGCTTAAAAATAATGGGAGGGCAGGGAGCCAGGCAAGATAGGAAGAATGACAGCATAGAAACTTTCATGCTCTACTTTCCTCTAACTAACAAACAAACAAAAGGATGGGGGTTTCTTGTAAGATCTTGGACCTAAGTGTCCTTGAATCCCAGGAGGTTTCTGTTCCCTTTTGTGAGCTGGACTTGGGAAAGCACATCCATGTGACATTATACTCATGTCCTGCATGTGCTGCATGCAGTGTGTCCCTGCCCTTGGAAGGCCCCTGAGCCCCATCCTTGCAGTCCCATAGACTTGGACCTGGAAAATCCTTTCCCATGTGTGCCACACTGAGCTGCATACTGAAACCATGTTTCTGATTAGAGACTTAATTACCCAGAATTCACCCTAGTTATGCCACATCCCTGCCAGGAAGGAAAAGGGAGCAATGCTCTCAGCATCAGCTGAACTCCACTAGCCAGGCTTCAGCTCTTGGGGTTGGGGCAGGAGGTAGGGGAAGGGGCTGCAAGGGGCAGGCAGGGAGGCACCTGCATCAGGTACTCAAAGAGTTGTCACCACCTCCATAGAGTAACACAGGCAGGACTTTTCAACTGGAGAAACTGGGCTGTGGGGGATTTTGGCACATGTTTCACTACCAGGAGAGTATAAACAGAAGAGGGTGGAGAACGCTCAAAAATCACATGGACCTCTCATCCTTGCAGTAGCATGAACTGAAAATGTGTATGGTAATTACAGCTCCCTGTATAATCCTAACTCTTACAAAAAATGATTTCATTCCCACCAGAGAGAAGGAGGGATTGATTTGCAAAGTGAAGAGCTAAAATTGGTTGATGGAACTTTTCAGTTCAGGAAAAGACATGTCTTGGAAATCAGAAATTGGTAAATAAATGTAAATCTACATAAGATCTCAATTCCACTCTGTTGGAATGATGCCTCTGGATTCCCTGATCACTTTACTGCGACTCTGCTTTTGAACTGAACCGATCATGAGCCAACATCCCCAGACCTGTAGGCTACCACTTTCTGCACAGATAGAGCAGCACAGCTGCTGAATGGGGAGCACTCTGTCCCTCCTACAGCCCCACAGCCTTTTGCATGCAAGGCCACTGATGCTGCACTTTCCTAATCACACCAGCGGCCCCTGATCCCTCCCCACTGAACTGCTGGCACCTCCTTGGCCAAAAAAGTACTGTGCCTTTCTATTTCCACAGCTGTGGTGAAATTGGAAAAGGCACATTGGTTCTTTCCAGGGACTCACCAACATCTTTACTGGCACAGTGGTCAGGCAGTGGCTTTCCCAGCTCATCTCAAATGGAGCAGCTCCAAAGTGCCTACTCGCTATGCAATGCGACTGCCTGCAAATGCAGCTGGTGTGCTTGCCACTGCCAGGTTCAGGGAGGCCAGCTCACATTTGCATGTCTATGCTTTGCTACTGAGCTTGCAGAAATGTGGTATTTATAGGTACAGACCTTCTGGGAGGACCCAAGCTCGCTGAGATATTGGGCAGAGTCAGCTAAGTTTCTTACTTGATCTAATTTGAAACTCTCTGTAAAAGAGTGTAGCAAAAAGTTTTATCCACATATTAAGCTGTGTGAGTTTGCAGGCTTGTTAGGACCTAATATATGGGGGGAAATAAGCAGAGGAGGGAAGAGCAAGATAAGTTATAATGAAGTCTGAAATGCAGTTAGATATTTCATACACAAAGGAGACGGTTGTGCCAAACTACCCTTCTGGGCACCGTCTTTTCCTGACGCAGCACATGCAGTCCTGACCTGGAGAGAAAGTTGAGATTTATATTATTTTCCTAATTGAAGTAGGAAGAAGAGTTTAAATGCAATTTACTTTTGTATTGCAGAAGAAGGGGCTGGAGGCATGCTTCAATTTGAGAGCCATAGGAGCCCAGGTTGGGAATTGCTGCTCTTGGGGCATGCCCGGTGTGTAACGTCCCAGGAGTTGTCACCGGGGCCGAGGGTGTCACCGTGTTGCCACAAGGCAAGCAATTCATTTGGTCATTGAATATCCCGCTGTCCCAAGCGTCATCCATGGTGCAGGATGGTACTGGTGGTAATTTTTGCATCAGAAGCACATCACCAGTCTCCTGAGGGTATAGAGGGGAATTAAAGCCAAGTGCCTCCATCCTGAGCGTTTGTGAATAAAGACTCCTCTTTCCCTATAAACCCTTTAAAAAGCATTTCTACCCCCAGGACTGCCCCCTTCCCTCTTCAGAGGCACTGTGTGATGTTTTGTGTCGTGATGCACAGCGCTGGGTCCTGTCTGTCAGGTCATGTTAAGTTAAAGCAGCGGCCTGCAGCAGAGACTCAGAGCGATTCCCAATAAATTGTCAGCAGACTGGAAAGCAATAGTTGCCCATAATTTGAATTTCATGCCAACTCGTCACGGAAATCCTATGTGACAGTTTGATGTGCCCAAGAGCTTTCTCAAATAGATGCCTGCATCCTCAGAAATTCTGCATTAGATGCATCGTGCTGCCCACACGGCTTGCTGGACACTCATTGCACAGCTTAACACTGCTCTCCCAGCATCATGAATGTTTAAAATGAAAGCCTCATATGTAGTTTAGAGGGCCCAGCTCCTAATTGTAACAGCTGTGTACAAGTGCAAAGCTGGAACTGAGCTTTGACTTGGCTACGGGAAAAAACAAATTGAGGTGGTTTTGTCCTGGCTCAAGCAAGGCATACACGCGCCATCCCTCTGGGCTGCCACTCTGGTTTAGGCTCTGGGGCTGCCCAGGAGAGCTTCTTCTGGCTTCTCCAGAAGGCAAATACTTCTGCAGCATCTGCTCCAAGTCTGGAGGAGCTCTATCCGGCCCGGGACGTATCGAAATTCCGCCATTCACACAGGAGAAGGAATGAAGGCAATACAGGACTATGTCACCTGCCAGGAGAAAACGCCGAGGTCATTGCAAGGAGCCATGGCCTCTACACCCAGGGGTCTCCTATCAAGGAGTTCCTTGTGGATAGCATGGCCTAGGCGAGTTTTTAAAAGGGATCTAAAGGAAAATAAGGAGGGGGTTTATGAATTTTTACAGGAAGTGCATTCAAGAATGAAAGACAGCATGGGAGAAGACATGGGGAAGCATTTGCAGCGCCAATAAGGCAAAGGTATTGGAGGCTGCTGCCTTGGGCAGGAGAGGCAGGAGCGACATCTTAATGAGAGATAATACTTAAGGGTAAGATCTGTCATTCAGTGAAGTGAGGACACATAACAGGTATATTTACTGCCTGACAGCAAAGGGAGAGCTGTGGAGAAGGACAGAATGAAATACATAGCCTAAGGGATTGGTTAAGGAAATTCTCTCTGCCACAGCATCAGGGACTGATACCTGCAAGACGTAAATAAAGGGCAGTGCTTGCCCATTTTCCATACTTTACGTGGATGAGAATGAAACCGAGGATCTTTCACTCGGAAAAATCCCTGATGAATTCTATCCTTCTCACATCATTTCACAGGACAGCTAGAACACCTCCAGGACACTCTGATTTGTTCTCCAGACTTTTAGGGTTATATCTGTTCAAGCTTTTAATTCCAGCATGAGCAAATTCTCCAGGTTTCATTTACGGCAAAGGAACTACCAGTGGCTCATTCCAGCCAACTTTTGCAACACTGGGGTGTTCACTGCAGCCTGAACTCCTTTTTTGGCTACCAGTTGATCAGCTATTTAAGGGAGAAAGCAAATCTCAAAACCACCAAGAACCCCTAATCAAAACACTCAGAGATCCCTCAAGCTTTGAACAACACCACCATAAATTCAATTCACAAGCCAAGTTAAATGAGGACAAACTACTTAACCTCAGCTGGCACCTTTCCTGAAGTCTTACCTACGGAAAAATCCAGCAGCCTCATGAACAGATCTGAGACTGGGCTTCCAGGCACAAATACAGCACTACTGTTATTGCTGGGATGATTTCTTCTACAGCTAATTGTTCTTTAAAAATGAGACATCGCTTGCACCTAAAGGTGAGAGCGCATCTGAGATAAATGGCAATCTCTGATCTCTCCTGCTGACACAAGGCAGAAAGGATGTGCCAGCTCTTTGCTCAGGATGATAAGCAGAGGGCAAGTGGCACCTCCTCATTTTTCCAGGGAATGCAGAAGGTGTTTTTCTCTCCCATTGCCAAGGAACAGGTTGAATCTGTTTATGATGCCTTGTAGAAGGCAGGTGGTACCTGCTCGGGGTGCCAAGGAACAGGTAAGTGGCATCTGCTCATCATGCTACCCAACTGTGAGTCCATTAACATTAGGGTGGGTGTTTAAAATGCTTTAAAATGTTGAAATTAGAAGTCAATTATATATCAAAAAAGAAAAAAAAGAGAAAAAAAAAATTATCCTAATTTTATCCTGTTTTTATCCCTAATTGTTTATCTCTGACAGTTTGGAGACCATCTCACTGACATCCCTCAACTTACTGCAGGTTACTGTCAAAACCAAACTCCTTTAGGGATACCTCCTGCAAAGTTGTGTCACATAGCTGCACTGATGAACCCAAGAAACTGAGCAATGGAGCAGTGTCTGCAGAGGCAAAATACTGCAGGACTTGCAGGGGATAAGGCAGCACTGAAAGAAGGAAAGTTAGTGTGGTCTGGTCCCTCTCTGCATCCCCTTTTTTTCCCCATAGTTATGACATATGAAAACCCCAAATTCTAAACATATCTCACTCTTTTCCTCCTTGGTAGTAAAAGGCAGAAGGCCATAAAGGTGGAACCCAGTGCTTTCTTAGTGACATGCATGCTCATAAATGGCCTTCAGACAAACTCATATCCTTGGACAGAACCTAATTTTCCCACATACCCTCTTCCAAGAGCAGAAATAGTGTGAGAAAACTTCAGGCAAAATTATGTTGAGTAACAAATTTTTAAAAAAAACCAAAATTGAATATTTCCCTTGGTAGCCAAAGCTCCACTTCTGGGTTATTTAATTCTTTTCTAGCAGGAGCTGTTCCTTTCACCAGCTTCCCAGGCTGTTTCCAAAAAGATGGATACACTTGTTCAGCTTGTCTCCTGAAAAATGAGAGCTGTTCCAGCTCCTTGCAGTGCCTACCAGACCTCCCCTCTGTGTGTTTCAGCTCTGGCTGGGGCTCACCCAAACACCTCCCAGGACTCATTTGGGAAAGGGCAGCTTGTTCCAGCCCCAGTACCAACTGGCTTGCACTGGGAGAAGACATTTCAGCAGACATGGTATTTAAATACAGGCCAAAAAGGAGCTGAACAATTGTTACATCAGTGATTAGGTAGTCAAACGATGCCTGTTCATGACCAATAGTCCCTTTGGAGGCTGCAGGAGGCTTCAGCCAGTGCTGGAGGTTACTGGTGGGGAACAAAGCTCAAGCCCAGTTATTAATCCCATTGATCTTATAAGATCACACAAACTATGTGTCAAGACACTAGAGAAGCCCACTCAATTTCTGAGCCCCTAGAACAACCACCCAGGAGAAATATTTATTACAGTGAAAATAAACTCCCACAGACTCTTCTATTTCTACTTCAAAAATGTGATTAAAAACGGGAAGCAGTCTCCTGATTTGAGGGTTGTATAAACCTTCAACCTTTTAATTAAATGTTTTATGTGTTAGCAAAACCACAGTTATTGCAGGGGATGGCTGAGGCCCTGACTTGTAATGTTAGCTCAGCTCACCACCTTTTCAGGACTATAAGAAGAGACCGCAAGGATAGATTGCTTAATTTTTGATAAAACATAAGAGAAAGTGAAATTAGGCTAAGCCTTCAAGTTCTGAGACACCTTCCTGCCTGACCTGTTCTCACACCTCCGCCACAAGCCAAACCAAATCTACTTCTAATAAGGAAAGACACATTAAATTATGCAGGTGCAGACCACTATTAGATAGACATCCAATGCAAGGCTAAATACAGCTGACAAAATCCAGCGCAAGCAGCATT
This sequence comes from Edolisoma coerulescens, assembly GCA_013397115.1. Taxonomy (NCBI): domain Eukaryota; kingdom Metazoa; phylum Chordata; class Aves; order Passeriformes; family Campephagidae; genus Edolisoma; species Edolisoma coerulescens. Next base: position 38,082 of record VWZW01003626.1, on the reverse strand, counting down.
AGCACATCCTTTTCACCAACCATCAGTATGCACAAGCTCTGGTAGTCTGTGATTTACAGCCCAACTGAACATTACCTGTGTTTGACAAACACACATTTGAGGCCATCAGCTCAAATGGATTTCAATGCCTTCAGAGGAATAACTCCATTTATTGTTTTTTTAGTCTTTGAACGCACATGTCCTCATCGAGTGAACTACACCAAGCGTTCTTGAATGTGATGTTTCCTCATGATTTTGCAGCAATAATTATTGCTATGGAGTGGAAGCAATTCTGAAAGATGCTTTGAAGTTTTAAGGTGCCAATTATAATTACCTGTTCCCAGCAGTTTAGCAAGAAAACGGGTACTTCAGCCTGACATCGGCTCCCTTCGCCCCTGCTCCCAGCCTCAATGCTCTGAACACGCACAGACACACTCAAATAAACAGGAAACAAATCTTATTATGCTGGCAGGAGGTCCAGGGGGCTCTGATTTTCAGATCTCTAAGATGCAATTTAGGGACTGAAGGGATATGTGAAGAGAATAGCAAGTTGGAGTGCCAGTAAAAACTCCCAAAGGTATTTAAAACCCCTCTTATGAGCTGATAGAATCTTTGAGGAAGGGCAGCATGTTGCTTCCCTTTTTGAGGTTTGCCTGTCTGCTGCACTGCAAGGTGTGCCACACATTTTGGAGGAGTGGAGGAGTGTAACCTGAGCTCTTGCCCAGAGCAGTTCAGAGCCATGGCTGCCTCCTTTCAGCAGGATCACAGGGTACAGAAAAGTCTTTGGCCTCCCTTCCCTGCTCATAAAATACTCTTCCCACTGTCTGCTTTTTCCAGGGGTGAGCGGAGAGAACAGGAGACCAAAAGCTGTCATGGTTCAAGCTCCCTGGAAGAAATCATGGCATGAGTCAAGCTCTCCCACCACTCCCAGAGTTACATCTCTGCTTGCAAAGATAGGGCCAATATTACGCTTCCACTCCTCCCAAATACCAGAAAAATAAACTCGAGCAATCCAAAGCTAAATAGAAATAAAATGCAGGCTTTGTGCACACGGTGAATTATTTATATTAAAAAAAAAAAAATCATTCTTTGAGGGTTACTGCTGCATTCAGCTTGGATTTCAGATAACCCAAAAAAAAATTAAGCACCCTCATTTATATTCTTAACAGCTATTCATTGCAGCCATGTTGATTTCCCATGATGTTTGATATTGGCTACAACAAAGTTTTGTCTGGACAGATTAGTGCAAAAGGATTGTTCTTCACGCGAGCATACGTTTATCCCCACAAGAAAAAAATTCTGCCTGCAAACAAGATCATATGTGATTAATTATTTAGCAAATGCTATCTCTCAGTCTTCCCATTTGAGAATTTTAAATTACCCAGCCAGAAGCCAGAAACAGCTCCGTTTAAGGTAGCTGTTCTGTTACACAAAGGTAACAGGAGACAGTGAGACTGAACTGTCTGAAATCAACGCAGAATCTACAGACACTTGGCTCAGACTGGGAAAAAAACATTTAAGAATACATTGACAGAAAAACCCTCTCATTTCAGCAATGCCATGGCTGCAAAAATCCAGGAATGCTGATGCCATGTAAGTCATTACAGCAATACAGGCACAACACTCTTTTCTGCAGTCCTGATGACACAACAGGATTGTCACCCAGGCATTTCTCCACCTATCGTTGCCAAAGGTACCATGTCCTGTGTTCCCACATGCATATTCCCTGACACTGTGACTTGAAGTGTACGTGGAGCCGCTTGACAAGCCCAGCTAGAGGGAAGGCACTTCTTTACTCACCCTACAAGTGGGCTGAAACAACACAAGAACCACCACACATCTGCTCCCATCTCCATGAGCTGCCGGATGGGTACTTTTCCAGGCACCGCCTACACTCCTCACACTGGGTGTTGGGTTGTTTTCACAGCCTGTTCTACGTCCGTACTAACATCTGTAGTGCAGGATGAACCCATTTTACCACATCTTGCAGAAGATGGATCTTGCTGCCCTAAGGCTGAAACTCAAGGGATTCATCATGGTGATGGGCTGACCCTCAAAGTCATCTCAGACGGAACCACCTGGCAGAGCTATCTGCATTAGTACCTCTGCCTTTTCCTTAATCTGATCGATTTTTGTGGTTTGTAACTCACCAAATAAATCATTAAAGATGAAAATCCTCCACAGTGAAAACATATCATTGCCGTGTAACTGTGTGATAGTACCCTTTGTGATAGTAACCACCTTTGTGGTAGAAAGTACCTCTCACCTTGAAAAATGAAATCAAGGAATTATATGTAGAATGATTTTATAGTCAGGCAAAAGGCTGACAGTCTCAGGATCTCAAAATCGAGTTTTGATGTTTATTATTTCTGCCTTAGCAATAACTGCCTTTTTTCAGAAATCCTGGTTGGTTGCCATCCCAGTGTCTATTTCTCCTACCCTTTTAACTTACCAGATAATTATGTGGGTTTTTACAGCTGCGTCTGTTCACAAGTTTGGTCCAAATTCTCATTGATAACTCTGAAAATTAAATGTTTCTTGGGTGGCTGCTGATGCTTTACAGGGGCTTCTCCAGAAGGCAACCAACCAACCATTTGACTAATTTCTCTGTCACCAGTAGAAACAGCTGCTCCTTTCACTGGTTAGGATGAAAAGTTAGCAAAAGCCCATTCTTGGGGGGAAAAAAGTGCTTACCTCTTGAGTAGATGGTATCGGAGACAGAGGTTTTCATAATACCTTCAGGACCACCAGTCAATTTCCTAAAGCACCTTAATCCCACTTCCATCTCATTTCTTGGGGGGAGGGATGGTCACAGAATTTAGTGGGGGGTTTTAATCCCTTTAGCAAGTGTTCTTGCTGCCCTGTGCAAATATTGCTACTATTGAGGTAGTTTCCCTCCCATCTAAGCCAAGAAAATTATTTCCCTGTGTAGGAACAAGAGGGAAAGTTTAGCTGATGTCTGAGACCCATCGGCCATGATAAAACTGATCCCCTCCTCTGGTTCAATTCAGGACACCAGAGCACTCCTTAGACATTTGAATATTACTTCTGCAGGTCTCAGAATAATTCAGTCTTTTGCCTTTCTTCCCCTAAGGCATATTTAATTTATCCTCTGTGTAAGTCATTCAAAGGCTCCCAAAAATTACTTCAGAGCCTGTGTGAGGCTCACTGGGCTGCAGAAACTGGCCTGAGGCCATTCCACCTGGCGCTGCAATTCTGCCTGATTTTGCAGTCCAAAATGCACGTTGGGTTGGTAAGTGATGGGAATATGTGTCAGTGTGGATGCACAACAGCTGCTGAGGAAACTCCTGTAAGCAGAATGGATCTTATACATTACAGATTTTATTTGCTAAGTTTTAACCCACAGCTCTGATGGAGAGGTTTCTTCCTGAGGGGTATCAACTCTGAATAGTCCTGTCTCTGGCTTTTCTGCAGCCCATAGTCATGTAAAAACCATGTCAGCCTGCAGGTTTCTTTGTGGTTTCAGCAGTGTCTCCAGGCTTTTTATTTGGAAAAGGATTTTGCAGTGGTTTTGAGGGAGCCAACCGTCTGGACACCCTCACTGAACACTGTATAACAGGAAGACACATAGCAAGAGGCGTTCCTGAACTTCCAACAGGCTGCTTAACAAGAGCTGATTTATCTGCAAGATGTGCCTACAGAAATTATTTGCACCACCTCCAAGGTCACACACAGGCGCCTTGATCCATGCCAAGTGCAGGCGCTCCGTTAGCTTCATATATTAGCCGTAATTCCTCTCAGATATTCCTAAATTATCCCAGTTTTATCTGGAGCTGGGCCACAAAAGAGATGAAAACTGAGCAGCCACTACTGCAGCATCAAGCAAAAGCAACAAGGGTCCCCACAGACTGTTAATCCCTTGTTCTCCTGCAGAAAGCAGCAGGGATTCATGAAGCTGTGAGATGATCTCCACCTACACGGGGAGGATCACGGCTGGATGATACCACCTCAAGGCATCTCAACACCCAATTTTCAGACCTCAGAAGGGCTAAGGCCTCCCTGCCCCCTTGAAAAGCTGTAGCCCCTCCCTGCCTTTGCCAAGCAGAATTCCAGTGGCACTGGCAACAAGGGCACTACCAGGTGCCTAGAAAGGCACAGGAGTCGTGCTGACAGAAGGCTGGAGCTTGTGCAGCTCCAGCTGAGAGCAACAGTCTGGGTGTGCTGAAAACCAAAATCCCGTGCCTCCATCTGGGTATGCAGATGGGGATATTTTTAACCTCTCTCCCTGCACTGTATTTTATGATCAGTAAAGTGGAGTTATTGCGTGTCCAGGTGAATGGCATAAAAATAAGTGCCTTAATATTTGTGAAGCATTTAGGTACTGTAGCAATGAACATTAAAGGAGAGCCCAGGAGGAAAATAACAATTGTTTGCTGAGTAAGGTTTGAATGGTGTGTGCAAGTAATCCATGGGGCTGCTCAGGGAACAGTGAGAAAAACATGACTAGCAAACATCCACTTATCCTTTGAGCACCCCTCTTCTGTGCACTGAAGATATGGAGCACCTGGGGAAAAATAGTGTGCAGGCATGTACATATTGCACAGAAACTCAATATTTGGATTTGGACAGGCAGTCTGATTCTCTAACTTCTCCTTTTACAGGACAGGGACTCAAAATAGCAGGATAAGCAGGTGAAATGAAAGAAGTTGTATCAGACACGTGTTTCCATCATGCCTAAAACTGTTTGTGCCCATCCATCCCACAAATATGGCTTTGCAGCACTTCAGCCCCCAAAAGCATAGAACTAAGTTTACTTCAGGTTCAGTTTTCTGGTGCAGCTTAATATTATTTAGTCCTCAAGACAGCAGAAAAGAGGAAGGAAAGAGACTTGATTCTAAAAAGACATGTGCCAGGTCCTTTGCTGCTGAAGGAGGTTAGACAGTGTTCAAGGACTTTTGGTAGAGTAATTCTGTACAGAGAAGAAATGCTCCAACATGCATCAAGATTTTTTTCTTTGCCTTTCTAACTGGGTACAGCATTTATTTGTACAAAAAATTTTGTGCTTTGAAGTGCCAGCTTTTTGTATTTGCTGATGAAATAATGTAATTCTGTTGATCCATGCATCATTAATTTATGTAGTTCCATTGAAAAAATGTTGGATTTGCTCAAATATTTTATCATCAAGGATTTAACATATGCTGCAGAAGGAAATCCAAACTAGATAATAGTGCAGGAGACAGACCTGAAAGAGCAGGTGCTCATGGTCTGTTCTGAGTCATTAAAATCAGTGGAATTGCTGGGATTTATTTCAACAGGACCAGGCCAGCACATCCATAGAGGAAAGATGGCTTTATGCAAAAGGGACCCATAGGCCTGTTCTCTATTTTTAGTCCTGACACAGAGCCTCATTGCAATCCTGATTTAAGTCACCTAATCTGTGGTGCAGCAATATTAATCTTGCGCTTTATAAGCTCACCTGGCTCCTCCACAAATTGCTGTACGGGCTTTTAGGAGACTTAACATGTTTCTGGCTTTCAGTGATCACACTCAAATCCACGGGCCAGGAACAAAACACATCACAAAAGCTCAAAATCCAAGGAAACAAGGATAGTGCAGGAAGAAACACCAACTGAAAATGCTTGCCAAGAGATGCACACAATTTTCCTTCTCTGGGACCTCTCTGCCTCCAAACTTTGCTACCTTCCCCACAGGACACATCCTTTCCCATGAAGTTCCTGCTGGCCCCAGTCAGACAGAGCACTCACCAAGCTTCTCAAAAGTCCTCATTAAAAGCCACAGCATGGACCCATTTTGATTTTCTAATTTTTCTTAATTTTTTTTTAATACCACTTGATTTTACTGCATTTATTCACTGTTCATCTTGTATACAAGGTCCTGATCTTGCAACTCTCTAACCCTACGTGACTCAATCCACCTCAAGTCATAGTATTTCCACAAAAGTCACTGCTGAAAAATGATCCCATTCAGTCCTCCCTGGCATCAGAAGCTGTGGAGTTGTTCTGGCATGACCCTTGGTCTGTGTTTTCATTATAGACATAACATGAAACTGCTCCTTCCAGGACACTCCAGATTCCCCCATATGCCAGCACTCTCCTAACTTCCAGATCTGAATTGCTGCAATACAACTTTATGAGGAATTTAAACCAGTTTGCTGGTTGTTATTCACTGCACAGCAGACCCTTGGAGTTTACTGGCAGGCTCACAGACACAGGACTCTCCATCCTGCATACTCTCAGACACACTTCTCTGCTGAATTTGATGAGGCTCATCCAATTTCCTTCAAAAGAGGTGGTTCCTAAACGGTGTTTATTTTTTTTTCTGCTTATGAACAGTTTAAATTCAAATATTTTCCTACTGAGGCAGTAGATATAGGGTCTATTGCTTTTTGTGCAGTAAAATTAAAAAGAGCTTATTTTAAACTTATAATGGTGGTGGTTGTGCTAAAGAGAAGTAAATTATTAAATGAAGGTAACCATAAATCTGTCAGAGTAAACTGTAGAAACCATTGCCATAGGGTGGTAAAATGGCTGTGCACCGACTATTGTTTTACAATAACAGCTACCATTAAACTGCAGTTTTATCACCACCATTATTGATTTATTTTCCTGAACTTCCAGAATACAGCCCTGTTAAAATCTTAATTCAGAGTGTATTTCTTTTTTGTTGGCACTGAAGGAAGAGTATCAGGACATTTCCCCTTAGGTCAGAGGTAACTGTGTCGCTCACACTGGGCTGCAAAGAGCCCAACAAAATCATATTTGAGCTTTCACCTGGAGGTGAAGCTCTGGGCAGGAATTACCCCTCAGTGGACACAGAAAATGGGAGGAATGTTTTGGGTGCTTTTGCCATGAAGAAGGGACTGGGCTGTGCCTCCAAAGGAGCTCAGTCACCACAGATGACCAGCTGAGGAGCTCAGCCTGGACACCTGCTGGCCAGGCTGACCAGAAACCTGATAATACCAGCCAAAATTATCGCTATCCATGACACCTGAACTTTTCCAAAAAGTGTGGTGAGAATACCCAGTCACCCTGCCAGCAAAGCCTTGTAACAGACTTGGCACCTTGAGGGGCATTCTTGGAGGTTTTCTAGATTTAACTAGCCAGGCTGGAAATGGATGTTGAGTTCCCAAGGTCAGCTCCTGGAGAAACTCAGAGCATCAAGAAAAAGGTTAATTTTGGCCTATCACACCTAAGCTTTGCAGAGCTGTAGACCAAGCAATTAAATGAATGCAGAAAAACCAGATAATTACCCAACTCTGTCATAAGCCCTTCTTTTATATAAACACTGACAGGTGTGGGAGGAGTCTTCCTCTATTCATCCATGAGCATATTACAAAAAACTCTCATTTAAACCACCCTAAATTTTCTATTAACAATGGCAAGGCCAGCAGTGTACCTATACAAACAGAAAAACTAATGAGAAAAAACCTAGTGCAGGGTCATCAGATGATAGATCTCTGCTACTGCTGTAAAAGCAAAAAAAAAGGTGGCTGGCTAGGTAGGAGAGAAAACTGCTTTTCCTTTGCTACTCTTTCTATTGCAGTGCCCTTTATATATGCAGGCTGAGAGGAATGCATCATAAAAGGTGACATTTTATAACAGCAGTTTGTAAATTTTACAGAAGCTTACTGCCTGTAAATCACACAGCTTATACCCTCACTGACTTTATTACTGCAAACCCAACCATGGATAAACTCCATGCCAGTTTACTTTAAATTTATCTTTTTTATTCAGACCTAACTGAGGTCTTTTAATATTCCTTTTCTTCTAATGATAAAGCTATCCTGATAATCTTATTTTCTTAACAGACATTTTGAAGGACTCTATTGTATCTTGAAAAAGCAATTCCTGGTTCTGGTAGTTCCTATCTTAGCATGTACTCCTGCTGTCAAAAGATGTGCTTTCCCCCTTTATTTCAATTACGTGTATTTATTTGTATTCCAAATCCTCTCATCACCTAACCCTTTGACTTGCTTCACAGCCAGACATCACAGACTGGTTTTTACAGGATCTGTGCACAAACCTGTCTTTTATTTGGTAACACTGATGTTTATTTCATAGCAGAGCTACACAATTCACTCTCCCATCTGTGCAGTGGATATTTTCATGGGTAATCTTCATGGGCATTAATGGAAACCAATGGCACAAATTCCTTGTGCATCAGTGAGAGTTTTGTGAATTATCTTGTTTTTCCAAAGAGCTTCATGCAGCAGAGTGTCCCTGCTGATGAGTTTCCCTCCCTTTTCAGCAGTTCTTATTCTCTGCTTATGGTCCTGCTCATACTTCACTTTCAGCCCTAATAGAAGGCAAGTCTAGATTCTGCTCAAACCCCTGTTTCAAGGGTAGAGAAGACCACACTGTTTGGAAACCAGTGGAGAAAGGTATTTCCTCAGAGTGGTTCACAATGCAGTTGCTGGAAACTTCAGACCTATTTTCCTTGGCAAGTCAAGCAGGATTTGTTGTCGGGTTAGATGTAGTGCTCTCATCTGGAGCTCAGGAAAGTGTTGGCTGTGCCAAGGCGTTGATTGCAGTGGAAATCTGTCAACATGGAGCAGCAAATGACATGGCCCCTCTTCAGGCTCAGCTTCTGGCTTCGTGCCTGCTTGGAATCACTTTTTAGCAAGGATGCAGTGAAGTTTCCCCAATTACCCTGGCTTACACTGAGGGTTTGGCACCAGAAGCTGGCTGGTGTCCAAAGCCCCTCAAGACTCTGAACAGCACCTCATAGCCCCTTTTGGGCTCATGAAACCCTTTGCTCCTTCTCTACAGAACCTCTGCAGTGTTGGGGAAGATGTTTCATCGTGTGGAAGAAACCGTCTCCCCTTGCACCTGTTCTAGCCAGCGACATCAGACTTAAAATTAAATTCTGTAGTGCCTGATTGTCTTCTCAATTAGTTACCAGGAATAGGAGGGTAACTTGACCAAAATAAACATTGAGTCACATTTTCTCCTAGAGAACAAGCAGCCTCAGCATGTTGAGCTTTGTAGTTTTCTGGCTCAGTAGAAATGGGGCTGTGACACTGCCCAAGTAATAATAATTTGTTAAGATGATTGAGATTTCTGCTACAACTTTGGAGTATAATGGCTTAAAGACACCTTAATGTGAGTTTGAGATGTTTTTAAAGGGTCTTTTGGTCCTACAGATGGAGGGAAATGCCTGCTGGGATATTTCCAAATCCCTGGAGTTGGGTTTTTCGCACGCTGAGGTTGAGATACGCAGATAGTTTGCTAGGTTAGCGTGAGAGTGACTTTCCTTTCTATCATCATATCCATTGACCAATAACCTCAATGTCTTGAGAAGATGTGTGTCAAACACAACAGGAATTCCTTTAGTCCTCATCCACAGGGATGAACAGTCTCTCTGAACACACTACAGAGGACTAGGAAGGTGTTCAGTTAATATTTACTGCTGATGCTGAAATGGAGATTTCATTTCCCAGAAGACACCCTCAGAATATCCACATGCAGAATCCATTTACTTCATCTTTGGTCCTCAGAGATGCATCAACATATAAAGGCATTTAATTGCTGCATTTTAAATGCCCTGCTTGGAGATTAAATATTACATAGAAAAACGGATTCAATAAAACGGAGCACAAATCATTACAATTCCAAAACATAAATCTCTTTGTTACTGCTCTTTTGCTGCTGCTGCAAATTGTTGGCATGTTTTATTGGAGCTCTTTTTGTCTGTTTTTCTTTTAAAGTCTGTACATAGAAAAGAGGGTGGAAAATGTAGGTGGAGGGTGAGGGCATTTTTTTCAGCTGGCTACAGTGAGATGAGAAAATATGTTTGCTTTATAAAACCAGATTTTTGCAGGGTTCTGGTTCCATATGGAAAATAGAAAGGGTTGGATAATTTGGAAAGGACTTCCTAAAGATATTCCAAAAGAATGAACTTTTGAGATTATCCATTCCATGTGCCAGGACATCTTTTTTATATATGAAATTTAATCAGCATTGTGTTATGACATTACATTTTATATTGCAAATTACATATTGTAATTACCTAATTACACATTGTAAATATATGATTACATGAATTTGCACCAAAATTCATAATTACACTTAATTACGCTAATTGCATCAATCTAAACTAATCAACTACAAAATACAAGGAAAACTCATGCAAACAAAGCTAAAAAGGGAACATTTTGAGAGTGAGCCTGCACTCCCAGAATACCCAGAGACACAACACTGCCTTATGTCTGGAAATAAATTCATAAGCAGACATATGTGGGAAACAATTTCTCTGACCTAAAGGTGTTTTTATGCTCTCAAAGAAGCACTCCTGTTCTGAATTAGGGCAAACACACCTCCATATCTTACAAAGATTTGGGAAGGTTGGGTTATTGGGGGCTTTCTTCCCTTTCTGTATAAAATTACAGGACACCTCTTATCTGCTCCAGATGGAAAGGATTTGTCTTCAGTGAACTGCCAGTTTCCACCAGAAAAGCAGATAAATTTGGATGCCAGCTTCACCACGAGCAGCGAGTGCTTCATATTCCTTAAAACCTAGTCCTAAGTCTCCACTACAGCAACAGGGCAGGATTTACCTTCATTGTGCTGAGGGCAATGGTCAGCAGAGAAGATTCAGTTCTGGACCACAGCCTTGCTCATTTGAAGTTTATGTGGCAGCCCAAGTCCTAAAATGCCCTTTCTTACAAAATTAGCACCAGCATGTTCCAACTCCATTAGCATGGATACTGTCATGCATGATTATAATTTACTTTCCTTACTAATTAGTGGCCCATTTTTCTGTGGGATGCTCATCGTGACTCCAGGAAAGGTTTTAGTCACGGAAACATATATTGCTTTTGATGCATTTTCAGTAATTAAAACTCATCTCACATATTTATGTATGTTTCATTCCTTTGGGGGAGCAATTCTGAGGAAACTGATGGAACTCCTGCTGATCAGAGACAAAAATAGGCAATTATGGATCATCCCTTTCTTCCCTCCCCTTTTATCACTGCTGTATCGGTAATTAAAACTGTTGTACTGTAAATATAGCTTTACACATCTCAAATGAAGAGGAGCTGTTGCCAATAAAGCCCACAGTGTGCCCAGGCAGTGTCATGGTGAAGGAAACAAACGGAGAGATGCAGTGCATTTCTCCGTGGATGCACTCTTGAAAGTCCCATTAATACTCTTAATTAAATGATGGGGTGGGTGAGAGGATGCTATTCCAAGGCATTTAGAAGTGACGTAACTCAGCTCAGGTGTAAGAGATGTGCTCTAAAATGTTGCATCCCTTCTCCAGCATCTGTTTCCCAGGGAAATTATCCCTCTGGCAGTTTTTCTTATTTGCCTAAGAGATTTTAAAAAAGGACAGAGCCTTTTCTCTGCGAGCAGCGAGTGGTGAATATTTACTCTTTGTCATAAGTGCCCTCTTCGAAATGTGCCCTCTTTCAGAACCAGAGTGGTGTTTTGCACTAGATGTGTTGTGACCCTGGGAGTGTCCCTGCTGGCAAGCAGGGGACTGGGAAGTGTTGGAAAACAGCCTCTCAGTCCAAAGCAAAGAAAACCTCACGTTCCCACACCCCCTGTGCACTGCTATCTTTAAAGCCTTTTTGTAAGACTCTTAACTTGGCGAGTTGTGCAGTGTTATCCTTATTCTCAGTGATATAATCGTGCTCTCACATTTAATGAAAACATGAGGGAACATGATGTTTGCTGTTTAACCAGAAGATCCTATCCTGAAAAGACTCGGCTCATAGAAAGCCACTACAACAAATATTGCTTGTGTTCAAAACCAGCAACATTTCTTTATCTACTGCCTCTAAATCGGCATCAATCACACAGAATATTTTCAAAAGAGCCAAAATTTATGATGTTTCTATTCAAAGATAGGCAGACCTGAACTTAAATTTATCCACGTAATCCCAGTCCTTGCTGTGTGTGACATAGCCTTTAAGCACCCAGTTACACACTATATTTTCTAGTGGATTTAGACTCCTTGGAGGCCTTCCACAGGGCATCTCTGCTTGCATGTTAGGCCTCGATCTGCAAAGGGACTTGGGCCCACAGAGCACAAAACCAGGATGTCTTCAAAATCTCCTCAGTTGTTCCACCTCACCTGGGAGATGTCCCAGGTTCCCAGAACTTAATTATTCCACATCCATCAGTAAAAATCCTTAAGGCCTCAAGGCATCCCCTGAGGGATGTATGTCCTAATAACTTTGAGAATCTTTGCATCTCCGTTCCCAAACGCCACTAGGATCCCACTGGGATCTGGGAGAAAACTCATCGTTCCCCTGCCTGCTTTCCCTGAAGATAGCTAAAGCACATTTATGGGGTCAATCTCCTCACAAAAGAGAAGCAGAAGAGAAGAGCATTTCCCCGTTTATGCAAGAGCTCAGGACTCAGAGGTCTCACACAAGGTACACAAGATTCACGTGCAGCTTTTCTCTCTGCCCAAAAACATTTGACCTTCTCTCTCCCCTCACACCAATGCTCAAAGCAGATAACAAAGGGAACCTGCTGCTGCTGTGTTTGCCTGGTTTGTTTCATTGAAGCAGTTTCACTGCAGTGGAGTCTAAGCCAACAAACATCAAGGCAGAAAATAAGCAACACCAAGTTTCAGCCTGTCTTGCTGTGACATCTCCAACAGGAGTGGCAGTGCCAGGCGCTGAAACCTGCAAGCCCTTCCCTGCATCTAGATCTGACACTTCTCTCCAGCTGAATTTTCTCACTGATTGAATGGGGTGAAAGAACATTATTTCGCTTGGCAAAGATGGGCAGCGAGTCATGGAGATGAAATTATCCAGAGTATCAATCAAATTCAGGTGCCTGTTTGCTCCTCGAAGCGTTGCCTTGTTAAGTTCAACCTGGTTTAGTTATTTTAGGCTGCTCAAACCAGGCCAAGCTGGAATTACCCACAAGTTACCAGGGGAAAAGAAGGAAACACTCCTAAAGGTGATTTCCCCCACTCACCCTGGATGTATTCTGCCTGTTCCACAAACACACCAGAGCAGACTTCCAGATACTGCTGACAGTGGAATTGCACAGAAGTGAAAATGTGGTCTTTGCCTTTCCTTCACCTGACAATGTTGGTTTAAAGGCCTCCTTAGCTCTGCCCCACAGACCAAGCTGCTTTGTGAGGTCAGGAGTGAAGCTGATGACTACAGTTCTGGAGAAACAGTTTCTGCAGTATTCTGCTCTCACAGCATCACATTTAAAGCTGGGTGAATACAAATTGATTTTCATTTCAATGTCTGTTCCTGAAGGAAACTTATTTAAATACTCAGTCAAATGAAACTTCTCGTTGTGATTTTAAGCTATCATAAACACTTTAACACAAAATTAAAGGATTTTTTTCTAAACAGTATTTTTTTGTAGAGAAACGGATATACTTCCACTGTTTTCTCAGGCTGCTTTAAAAAAATTAACAGAAGGTAAACTTATTTCTCAAAAAAATTTAAAAATCCCTATAAAAATACCTTTAACCACGCTGCTAATTGTGGTGAGCTTTCAGACAGGTTTACAGTGCCTGTCACCCTCAGATCTGAGAGTGATGGTATCAGATACCTTTGCTTGCTCACTTCCTCCCCTGTCCAGTCTGTGTGCTTTAGACTTCCTGACAAAAACCACTGAGAGAAAACTGCTCACAAAAACCTCAGCAGCCGTTTCTGAGTCCAATGTTGTACCAGGCTGACAATATTGTCATGAGATGTATGAAGCCATGGACATTGAGAAAACAGCTCCAGGGATGAATGTAAAACAACAGGATATTGGCTAATTCTACATAAGGCTGTTCTGCACTGTTCTCCGAAAACATCAACCCAGTTATCAGCAGGAATCAAAAAGGCAGGTGAAATATTTGGAAAGGAAATGAGAGGACTAAAATCCCAGCATTTTTCCAAACCATATTCCTTCATCCCAGGTCATATCTTGGATATCATGCAGTCCTGCTACCCTCTTTTCTCCCCAAAAGAGGAAGCACTGGGAACTTTAGAGCTCATGGCTGTGCCCAAGCAGGGAAGGGCCCCTGCAAAGGTGCCGTGAAGCAGGTCAGACGTCTGCCTGGACAAAGGATGGCAGAGGGGGCATGTACGGCAGGTTAAGCTTGGCAATCATGTTCAACCATTGTAAAGCCAATCTGGAAAGATTAACAACTACTGCTCATAACCCAGGAACTAGAGATTACCTAATTAAATTATTAGGCAGAGGGTTTAAAACACAAAGAAAGAAGTATTTTCTTCACATGGTATAGAATTAAAACACAGACCTCGTCACCACTGGATGTTGAAAGAGCTGAAGGTATAAATATCCATGGTAGAAAGTTTAGCCGAGGGTGTTAAACTGGAGGATTGAGAGGCATATCGCTGCCTTGCTGATGGCTGAAATTTGGGTAGGTAATTGATTTATATATTTTTCCTCAAAAATTTTTATTGAGTATCTGCTGTAATCACTGAGGAAGGGCACTGGACTGAACGGGTCAGAACACGTCCAAAAGGGCAGATGTGGTGTGAGAGGAGGTGATGGAGACAGGATGCACCCAGCACAGCAAGGATCATGTTAGTGGAGATAATACTTGTCTACTAATGCCAAGAGCATTCCATGGCAGTGCTGAGCTATGGCATGGTTAAAGGTGGTCTCAGAGCCCTTTAGTCCATGAGAAGGCAGCAGAACATCACACACTCACACTCCCAGCCCCCCTGCACATATATCCAGAGCCAGTCCTTCCAACCTCAGGGAGCTTTTGTTCCTACAGTGAAGCTCATTCTCATTTTCTTTGTCTCAACAAAAGCAGACGGCTTAATTTGCATCCAGGTGTAATAACCAATCTGCCTTTCGGGAGAGCCAAAAAAGGAAGCACCTCAATTCTTCCCGCTGAGGGCTGAAAACCCTGGCACCGAGGATGAAAGCCACAGGAACCAAAAAGCACTTTCAGAATTTCATCCGATGAAACAGAGACATCCGCGTGCGTTTCTCTCCATAACAAGCAGCAAAGAATGATTAGCCTGCCAGTTAATGGGAGTGCTCCTGGCTCACTCCTCTGGATCAGCCACAAACGAGGCGACAGCGACTGCGGCGTTTGAGTCGTTTCCTTACGATCACAGCTGGGCAATTAGACTCCTACCTTCCTTTGATGGCTAAGCTGGGAAACCAGGGAAGGAGGCAAAAGGATCTTTTTAGGGAAGGGGATCATTTGCTACAGTGTGTTTGGGTCAAGCCAATGTTGCTTTATTATTTTTAAATTGCATCCCACAACATTTCTAAATGAAATGCTGTTTTTCTAACAAATTTTTGTAGATAAATTCCCCCCCACTACTCCTTTGCCCAGCCCTTTTCTCAAATTCACCACACACTCAAATAGTTTCAGTCACCCTAAAACTGTGGATTTTGATGAGTAAATTATTTTTCCAAATGTCTTCATCTGAATTTCCCCTAAACTTCTCCACTCTCATTATTTCAGCATAGCTGGGTTAGAAATAGCGTGCCCATGCTCTCATCCTTTGGATTTAAAAAAAAAAAGAAAAAAGTATATTCTTTTTAACCTACTGAAAAAATGTGCCTTTGCACAGTGGCTTTGATCCAAAGCTGGGTGAAACAACAGGAATCCTTCCCTTGACTTCAATGGTCTGGGGACTTGGCCCTTCTGCTTTTGCTGAGGAATAAGCAAAAGCTATTACTGTGGCAGTGTGAGGTAATTGTTTCCTTCTTCTGTCGCGGTGCCCCAGCACATGGAGCCAACAAAGCCTAGCTCACGTCTCGCTCGGCACAGCCTGAGATGCATTTCAGAGAGGCCTTTGCCAGGGCTTTATCCAATCAAAGCGACAAGCATGAGATAAATGTCACTGCTATATTCAGCAGCACCAAACTCTGCTTTATTAATACGTATCCGTGGCTGACAAAACAAACCCATGGGCTCGCGAGTCTACGCTGGTTTGAATATACAAGGCAGTGCAGAAATCAGGGAGCTGCTGTCAGCCATACAATAGGAGCAGAGCTGGGCTTTGGGGCTGGCTGTGCAGAGAAGCACAGGAGGCTCATCGTGGCTCAGGACCGGGAGGATGACTCCACAGAAGCCAAACGCCTGCAATGTGTGGGAACTCAATAAAAACTTGCATTGGGGCAGACAGCAGGTGCTGATACAGAGACTGGCACTCGCCAGCCAGACATGGACTCCATTTTACGGCTTCAATTTGTTTTACTTCCCCATGCAGCTCATGGTTTTAAAGAGCCTATCTGAGCCAGGCAGGGAGACCGAGGTGTGTATTTGGAGCACAGCATTCCCATAGCAAGGGTGAGGGAAATAATAACTTGTCAGTGAAAACAGTTGCTTCCCGGGGGAAAAAACAAAAAAAACCAAAAAAAACCAGCAGTAATTGAATCCTCATTTTAGAAAGAGTAAAAACCACAAACAAATGTTTTCTGCAACAAACCCATCATTATGAATACGAAGGTTTTTGTGTGAGGCAATGTGCTGCTGTGTGATTGTATGTTTCTGCTGCTTGCTGCTCACATTGGGGTCTGGGGAGGTTTGGTCTCTGCTGTTGGAAAATGCTGGCTGTAGGTACCATAGAGAAACCAGGGAGTGTAAACCTGGAATATGATGTCAGTGAGTCACACCACTCTCTAAATCTCACACTAGACCATGGCATGGCAGGAATTGTCAGCAGAAATCTAGATCTCTAATATTATCTTTAGGGAAATGAATTGAAAGGGAACTTGGAAATATGTTGATAAGGACGTGAAAGGTCTGATCTGGCTCCAGTGATGATTTCACTTCTCCCCAGGAAAATAACAGGAATTTTTACTGCACATCAGGGCAAAAGTAGGGAAGCTAGGCATCCAGGATATGGTTTTTAATAAAGGGATCAAACAGAAATGAAACCGTGTTTACACTTTTCAATTGAGCTTTTTACGAGTTCTTTGACTCGAAAATTCCCCACAGATAGGTTTCTCAGTGTTGGCCATAGCACAGCAGGCTAGTTGGGAAACTGAACAAAGCAGCTCTCTAAGAAATTGGTGCTTTGGTACATTAGAGGCACTTCCACGTAATTTCTTACATGAAAGAATAGGTAAACACGTATGAGCACAAAAATTATATATAAGCACATTTTCTTCAATAAAAACATTTCCATGTGCTTTATATAAAAATTCAAATATCCCAATATTTTCCACCAGACATCGTGACCTAGTGGATTTTTCAAGGTTGCAAGCACTGCTTTTCCAGATTTCCCTATCTCTTGAGATCAAGCTCCAGCAGGGTATTTTTCAGTTTCAGAATGTCCCGTCCCCCTTTCCACTTCCTCCTTCTGATAGATCCTGCCTCGAGGTAAAATAATTGCAACATCTTGGGTTCATGTACCAGGAAGACATCGTTAGCATGCAGAGTTTATGCACACAGACGGGTTTCGTGCATCACCTTCTGAAACATCAGTGACTGATCAGCATCTGAAACACTATTTTGGAACACAACCCGGTGATGACCTCATCATCAAGCTTCAATACTACCAAGTCTCAAGCTCCCATTGGAGCTCTTTGAAGGGGAGAACAAGTACATGGACAGAACTGATGCTATCCACCTTCCTAATGACTTTGAACAAGTCCCACTCCACAAGCTTTTATGGAAACTAAGTTGTGGTTGCATAAGAACAAAACCCCCTCTTTGAATTATTAATTGATTAAGGGACAGGAAACAAAGGTAGCAATAAAAGGTCAGCTCATGTATGGGGGAGAAGTCACTAGGAGAGCTCTCCAGGGAGCTGGGCTGTGCTGGGTCTGTGCTGTCCAACACATTCATAAGTGCTCTGGGAAAGGGGTGAAGGAAGGAGAAATAGGGTGGAGGTAGAAGGCAAAGGAAGGAAATGGATTGGCAAAGTCTTCTGATGAAATTCAGCGATAAGTTATGAAAGAAAAGTATTCAGTGTAGTAAGGGTGAATTGTCTATGAAGAGCATCTCCTAAAGGCCTTGCCAGACTGAGTGGACAAGCAATAACAGATGTTATATATAACAAGCAGTGCAGATACATGTGGAGCAAAATGTATGGCTAAAAGAACCGCAGAATCCTAACCTCATTTATAAAATAATGGCTTCTGAGCTGAGCTTACCCCCCACTACTATGAGGAGTAAAATCTTGGGTTCATGGTAGATCATAGAGTAGTTTGGGTTGGAAGGGACCTTTAAAGTTCAACCCCCCTGCAATGATCAGAGACATCTTCAACAAGATCAGCTTGCTCAGACCCTTGTCCAAGCTTGAGTGCCAGACATGGCACATCTGCCACCCCCGTTCCAGTGATTCATCAAAACTTTCTTCCTTATATCTAGTCTGCATATACCCTCTTTTGGTTTAAAACCATCTCCTTGTCCTGTCACAGCAGGCCCCACTAAAATGTTTGCCCCCATCTTTCTTATAAGTCCCTTTTAAGTACTAAAAAGCTGCAATAAGGTCTCCTGGGAGCCTTCTCTCCTCCAGGCTAAACAATCCCAATTCCCTCAGTCTTTCCTTACAAGAGAGGTGCTCCATCCCTCTGATTGTATTTGTGACCCTCCTCTGGATTCACCCCAACAGGTCCATGCCCTGTGTATGCTGGGGTCCCAGAGCTGGATGCAGCACTGCTGGTGAGGTCTCACCAGGATGGAGCAGAGGGGCCGGATCCCCTCCCTTGCCCTGCTGTCCATGCTGCTGTTGATGAAGCACAGGATGCAGTGGTTTTTCTGGGCTGTGAGCACAGCACATGTGGCCAGCTCATGGCCAGCTTTTCATCCACCAGTACCCCCCAGTCCTTCTTGGCAGGGCTGCTCTCAATCCCCTCGTCCCCAAGCCCGTGTTGGCACCAAGGTTTGCCCCGGCCCAGGTGCAGCACCTTGCACTTTGCCTTGTTGAACCTCATGAGATTCCCACTGACCCATTTCCCAAGCTTGCCCAGATCCCTCTGGATGGCATCCCGTCCTTCACGTGTGCCAACCACACAACTCAGCTTGGTGTCATCAGCAATTCCTGAGGATGCACTCACAGATAACTGATGAAAATACAGTTCAATGTTCTTTAGAAGCGGGTAAGTAATTCAGAATATCATTAGGAAAGAATACAATCAAAACCAATGTGGTCCCACTGTATCTTGAACACTATTAACATTTCTAGGCCATCTGGTAGGAAAACTCCATAGCCAGAGGGAAGAAGGACAGAAAAAAGGAAGACTTCTGGTGAGTCTGCTGAAAAATGAATATCCTGTTAACACCAAGATATATTCCATCCACGTCTAAATCTGCTCAGCCCGAGGTACCTTCGTGACAGCTTTTGTAGTCACCACTTTACAGAAGGAAAAACTGATACACAGAGATTTAGTAATTGGCCCAAAGTTACACAGGAAGTCTGAGGCAGAAATGGGTCTGTGCTCAGATCTTCAACTTCTGTCTACAAAACCCAATGTGAAGTGTTGAGACAAGGGAAACGTTCCCTGAGTGGTACAAATTAGGGGATGGCACATACAGTGTGCCTCGTTGTAAGCCTGTAAATGAATGTTAAACATGGATTTTGAATGCAATTATTCTGCCCTAGTCACAGAATACATTTTTAAAGGCTAACTGGCCCATGTCAGCTCTCATCACTGAGGACCTCTTAAGCAGCTCACAAATCCAGAGCTATGCTTAGGTGATTAAGATGGATGGATGGATAGGAGGAAGGGAGGGAAAGAGAGAAGGAGAGAGAGAAGGAGAGAGAGAAGGAGAGGAAGGAGAGAAGGAGAGAAGGAGAGAAGGAGAGAAGGAGAGAAGGAGAGAAGGAGAGAAGGAGAGAAGGAGAGAAGGAGAGAAGGAGAGAAGGAGAGAAGGAGAGAAGGAGAGAAGGAGAGAAGGAGAGAAGGAGAGAAGGAGAGAAGGAGAGAAAGAACTTACAAATTTTAGTCTTGGTCTTTCATAGGGCTCACCACTAAACAAAGCACAAAAGCAGGACAGAAAGAATAAGCAGAAAAAGATTGCAGATCGCAGGACATATCCTGCACTGTCACATGCAAGAGAGACTGCATTGAAATTGATGGGACCGTACTGATGAAGCCACAGGGAAAAACAACAACCCGACATCTGTTAAAAATACTCTTTTTGTTGCAAAATATCAAGATATCCATGTAGCTTAGGGATGAGGAATAAACAAACAAACAAAATAATACAATCAGTTTTTTACTTTTAAACCATAAACATCTAATCTCTCTATCCCTGGTATTCAATGTCTTCTTGTGTAGCAATTTCAAAGTGGGAAGTGGGTACTCGATGTTGAAAAAAAAAAATGCTGTTATCATCACTGTTCATTTCAATTAGGCTGAAAGATCAGCTGTAATGTCTGCAAAAAGGCAGCTCTGGAATATCCTGATCCTTACTCCACCCAGAAAATGCCCTGCAGAGATTGCTCTGAAGTGCTTCCTGTGGAGATGGTGAGGTTTTGCAGAGGATAAACACAGTTTGGCAAATAGATTTGAAATGACTGATTTACTCAGATTTCCATGTTTACTGGTTTGCCACTGCTATAATTTGTACTTGTTGTCATATCTCATCTGGCCACATTCTGCACATTTTGTCAGTGTGTCTGCGAGGATTCTTCTATTGTAACTTTAGCACCACCACATGGTTTGCAGTGTTTAAAACTCCTATTAAGAAATGGTTATTTTTCTTTTCCTTTCCTATCTTTTTTCTCCTTTTTTTTTTTTTTTTATTTTTTGGTCAGGGGAGGATTTTTCACAGACATGAAATAAATATTTGAAACCATTTCCTTTGTGGAGCATGTGTAAGATGAAATACCTCACTCCTGAGCAACCAAAATCTGAACTCTCTCTTAGGGTTGTATGGTTTCCATTATTTCCTTCAAAGCTCCTGAAAAAAATGCCATTCTGTGCTTAAATGGACTGGCCAAAAACATTTGTAATCTGACATTAAGAACACTCAGTTCCCTTCTGCTTTGCATATTTCTTACAAAGCATTTTCAAAAAAAAATTGGCGAATATTGCAATAAATAACATGTCTTGTCTTACAAAAAAAAGGAGGAAGAAGGTGCCCATGCTGATGGCAGCAGTGAATGACAAGGGGAAGACATACAGAGATCCTGTCTCTAAACACGCTGAGGAATTACCTTCCCTCCCATCCCCCTTGCCAGGTAGGTGTGTGCAGGCTGAGACACTGAGCACCCACTTCTTCCCAACATGAATAAATATGAAGGAGTTTTTTCAATGTTCACGTTGACAAGGCTGTTTCATTGCTACATTGTTTTTCTAGATTTGTGCCTGTAGCACTGGAAAGTGTTTATGTTCCTCTCCTTGTTCGCCACATGAATTGGCTTGATCAATCTGGTCTGAGTTAGCTGATAAGAAAAAAACTCAGTGTGGCTGAATTCTGCTGCATCTCAAACATCTAACAAAAAAATTCAAAGGAAAGGAAAAAAAATGAGGTGAAAGTCAGAGGAGCTGTAGCAGGGAAATATTGGTATAGTGGTCACAGGAAAATTTACAGAGTGGGTTTGCTTTAGGGGGAGGAACAAAGATAGATGTGACTAACATTCTGCCTCTTTTGAATAATTAAAAGTCATCTCAAGCTGCACAGTAAATGCAAATGGCAAAGTCAATGTACCATTTATCTCCAAAGTTTGCTCCTCTCTGGTGTTATCATTCCCAAGGACTTTCTGACACTCTTTGAAGGCAAAACGTGTGATTGTGCTACAGAACCAACCCCACCATTGCACAGGGTATTCCCAGGTGCTAAGTGCCATGGGATGCTCTATACCTGGCCAAGGTGCCATCCTCTACAGACACAAAATGAGATGCCCTCATGGGTCAAGTGGAACTACACCCTCAAAAGAAGAGGTGCTGACGGGAGTCTCCAGTCTGAAATTACCTGTGAAGTTTAATTTACCACCCTGTTGTATTTATCTCCGTTACATGATCCAAAAATAAAATGTCAGTGTCTGCAATCACCTGAGAAGGACCAGAAAGACTGGGACCAAGGACTACACAAAGGAGTGGACTATGGGAAAGAAAAAAAAATACCAAAACAAAACCAAGAACCCATATCATTTGAGGTTAAGAGTTTCAGGGGTTTTTAATCAAAATGTATGAAAAGCTACTATACCAGCGTGTAGTAGGAATCTAAACCCCCAGCTGGACTGCTGTGTCCAGGAGCACAAAGGGCTATTGAAATCAAAGGGGTTCAGGCTGACAGAAAGGTCTGCCCAGAGGGATTCGAATTAAAGATTAAGACCTTATATTTTAAGCTCACATCTCTCAGGAGAAAAGTCCTTTTACTGAGGACCATAATGACTAACAGTGGTGTTTAGACCATGTTTTAGCATAGGAGGTCATGTTCACTGTTTCACCTGTACTTCTTTTGCTGGAGTATTTTTCCCTCAGTTCCTGGCAGAGCAGAGATGAGAGGCAACTTGCATTTTATTCTACGCTGTAACATTACAAGACTTAGCAAAATTCTCTTATCTTTACTCTTTCTGCCAGCACAATTTGGACAACTAAGACAGCTTTGACTGACCCCCTGCTACACATTCCTTCCCTCCACAGCCCCCTACACAGCATTCCTTCAGGTGTCACGTTCTTTCTTTCTCCTCCACATTTAATTTCGCACAGATCCCTCTGGCTCTGCTGAGGCAGCCAGGGAGAGGCACTGTGGTCCAGCAGATGCAGGACCAGCTCCCACAAGAAGCTGCGCACTTGGGCTGAGACGGGGGTCTGCAAAAAGCCAATGGCCCCAAGACAACAAACTGCTGGTAGCTTGGAGCCCATTTTTAGTCTTTCTGATTTCAGACTCTTCAAAACACTACAGGCCCAGCTGTCTTACCTACGGTAAGCCACTTTTGTGTTTCTACATCCAGTTCTCAACAGGGTGCTGCAATGATTTATGAAAAGACAGTAACAAAGATGTCATCTCAAGCATTTACTGTGCTGGAGCATGGGGCATACCCATTATCTGTCCTCCAGCTCACACTGAATCCATACCATGCTGGAGGAAACACACCTTTCCCTCTCATTTTTTGACTTGAACAAAGAAAACATTGCTCGTATCAAATGTGTCATTATTTTCTGCTGAGAACAGAAATTAGAGCATCTGGACAATTACATCCAGTATTTATTCCAAAGACTTCGCCAATATCTAATGAAGAGTGCAGGACTGAGTGCATGTTTCAAGGAGGAAAGTGTTATCCCCAGGAAAATGAACTTGCCTACAAGTCCAGCATTTTTTTGGCTTAGATGTAAGGAAGCAACTAAGGATCTCTGACATTTTATTTCTGGAATGCTCAGTTGGAAACAGGTTAAAGGCCTTTGCTCCTTAGAGAATGGGTGATAAAATACACGTCAAAAGTACAGCTCCTCTAACACGTCTCTTCATCTGCACTGCATAAAGCAGCTCCTGCCCTTCCAAAAGCTCGGCCCTTGTGTCTCATACAACAACCAAAAATTCCCAGTCACACCACAATCACGCTCCTGCCTGCAGATCGGAACCACGGGGTTGATAATTATGCCTACAGACCAATGCTGGGCACCTTGGTGCTCTGCAGAAGGGAGCCCTGCAGCTCCCTGCCCTCCCAGCACACACACAGAGGACCTGCCCATCCCAGCTGCATCTGCCTAATCTCTCTGGAGGCCAAACGAGCTGGTTAGAAACACTTATTCCAACTTCCCTCCAATTTTCCACAAAGCCTCCCAGAAGCTGTAATTCACCCTATAAACCTGCTATAATAGAGGAGATCTCTAGCTGTAGGCAGCAGGTTGAGGCACATAAATCCTGCCCCTGCAACACACACAGTAAATGAATCCATCAGGAAGCAGGCTGTGGAAAGTCAGTGGATATCACCCATAAAAAATCAGAGACAGCAGCAGAAAACCGATGGACCAATTACAAAAAGTGAAGAAAGAATAACTTCACGGCACTTCAAAGTGTGCTTCAGTTCATTTCAAGGAGAGAAATCTGAAAAAAACAGAAGGGAAGAAAAAAACACCCCCCAAAAAAGCCTATTTTGATTCACCCCTCTCCACTAAATAGTATAGTGATTTAAATAAAGCTCTATAACCCATTACTGAAACTATTATTTCCCTGCAAAGTTGCATCGTGAGATGGGCCTAAAAGCCATCTGCTTGATTTTCCCTTCAGATCATTTATCAAAAGACATTTTTAATGTTTTAGCCTAACTAGTAAAGACTTCTCAGTTTCAGCCAATCGGCGAACCCAGCTGAGTAATAAGGTGTCAGTGCTGTGCATAATCCTTCCTCATGCAAAAAAAAAAAAAAAGCTTTTAAAGTTAATAGCAGTTGAAAATAGAGGAAGGAAATGAAAGTTTGGGAATTAAACCCTCGGGGCATCCCTACCTCTCTACCTACAGAGGAGGCATAGGCTGGATAATGATTATCTTATTGCCATCAACATATGTACGCTGAGGTCCGTCCCCGACAGGCTGTGCAAATCAGGCAAAACCCATTCCTCCCATTTAAGACTTCCACAGAAGTACACAGGCATGCTTTATACACCTTCTGTTCACATCAGAGAAGACATAATTAAATTGAAGTACCACGCAGAATATCTGGTAAATATTTTCTTGCTAGCCAATGCTCTGGAAAAAGCAGATGGAGGGAAAGCGTTGGGTAACTACAATACTGTATTTCACAGCCCACAGAGGCCCGGGTTGCTGGACATTACACTTGGGTGCTGTTTAGCCATCTGACAAGCACCAGTATTTTCCTTCACTTCAATGGAACAGACCTTGAGCCCCCAAATGATTAAACTCATCATACCAGGGCACGATAATGTGAATCAATGGAAGGATTAACATGTGGTTATTTTGCATTGCTTTCCATACGAGCCTCTCAAAGCATATACATAAACCATTAATTAAGCCTTGCAGTGCCCACACAAAGTAAATAGGTGTAATTAAACCAATGCAAGGCTTCCATACTGAACTCAGATGCAAAGGGCACAGCAAAATGCTTTCTCCTGCAGAGTGAAAGGGGAGCACTGAAGGTATTGCCACTCCTCCACTGATGAGCACCCTGCCCCAGCCAAAACATCAAGCTGATGTTGTGAGTGTGAGGAGTGAGACCTCTCACCACTCATGCTATCCAACGACCATGCCTCTCCACATCCTTGCTCAGCACACAACAGCAGCCACATGGTCAGTAGCCAGCAGAAAGAGCGAGTAATTTCCTATCAGCATCAGAAGTCCCACCAGCTGCTTCCCTAGGATCACAAGTGAAATGCCTGTGACCCGGCTAACACTGCACATTCATCAACTAAATTGAAAGAAAGGTGTATCAGCCAGATAAAAAGTCACTTCACCGTAGCTAATCACATTTTACACTCAAAGAGGGCCTTAAATCCCAAGCAGTTCTGAAGAATTCAGCAAAACTCACAAATTGCACAGAAGGCCAGAGTGACAGCGTTTGTAACTCAGCAAAGCAAGAGTGACCCCAGGAGACCCAGAACAGTTTGTGCCAAGTCTGTGTACACTTGTATGGGTACAGGTGCATGCACAGACATGAACAGCTGGGGTTGAGCAAGATGCTGCAAGATGTGGCCACAATTTAAGACAAAAAGAATAGAAAAAACCCTCACAAAACCCCCATCCCCACCCAGGGATTTAGAGACACAATGCAAGAAGGAATCTGGCCACCATGCCCGGCTCTCCGCTGCTCCTCAGAGCAGACATACTCAAAACCTCAGCTCCTTCCATCACCAGTGTTCTTGAAGCACCACTTCCATGCAACTATTCAGTCCCCACCTTGGAAAAAGATTTTTAGCAGGAATATTTTCCTAAAAAATACATTTTCTTCAGTGTCTGGGAAAGAACAGGCAAAAATGCCCTGTGATACTCCTTTTTAGCATATGATTACTAGATTTCTCACTGGGTAGAGGCTCGCTAGGGTCTCGACCCTCTGAGATGGTTCAGCAAGGACTTTGGCACCAGGACTTTTTTCATCTGTCTGATTACCACTTAACATCAGTGCTAGAGACTGTAGAGATTGCAGAGGCTGTGTCATGTTCAGTTGAAGGAAAAAGATAAGTCATTTTTTGAAGCTGCAATTTCAGCCTTTAAGGATGCCCTTTGGTATCCTTGCAGCATTGCGGGGATCCTGGTCTTCAAGGAAGATATTCCACTCCCTCTGACCGGGCAGTTAATTAATCTTTGAAGAAATCTACCCCCTCACACACTGAGGAAGAGCCAAGAGTTGATGAGGACAAAGCTTTGAAATCAGGGTCCTCCTGCTGGGTGAAGAAATGCAAATTATTCCCAGGTGACAGGTATAGGAATGAGGCACAGGTTTTATATGATGCCTGAGTTAAGGTAATGCTTTTTTATTGTTGGACAAAATATAAACCATTTATTTCATTCATCACTCGCCTTTAGAGAGGGGAAGATTTGTGCCTGTTTGATTAAAAAGAAACGAAAAACCACAGTTTTATAAGAGTATGTGTGGCCCCACCACAAAGAGTCTTGCAGTCATTTTTGTACATTGAATAAAATATTGGCCTTTTATTAAGTCTATTACATTTCTTAATTTGTTTTAGACTGTGTTCACTTCCTTGTTATTGTTTTAAATTCACAAGGGATAATTTTAAACTAATCTTCTCATCTTTTGCAGCAAACCCTCATCAATAAGCACTGAAAGAATGATTAAAATATCACTCCATGTAGAACAAACTAAGTCAAAATTACTGTGGGGAGTAAATTACCCTAACAGAGATGTAATGTCAATGCCTTAATTCTATGAAAGATTTATTATTGGAAAGGAAAAAGAAAATGTACTCTTAGTGCTGTAAGCAGGTCTTTGTCAAAACAGCTTTTTTAAACAGATAAATAGCATGGTTTGGTTTAGTACTTCTTCATCCACAGTGAAAGAAAAACTCAGTGGAGAAAAATGATAACAGCCTTATCAGAGTGCCAGGGATGTAATGTCCAAGTGTCCATAGCACCTGAATTTGTCTCTCCAGGCCGCAGGGATGTGGTTGTACCAGCTCACTTCATCCTTTTACCTCTCGTGGAGGGCTTTGCCATCTCTGGAGCTGTCTTTATCCAGGAGTGTCCCCATCCCTGCAATCAGCCGAGCTCTCCCCGGGGGGCTCAATCCCACCCTGTCCAGCAGGAGCTGCAGCATCCCAGGCTCGTCACACTCACCCCGTATTCTTTCCTCAGCATGAGCCAGGACTGCCCCTGTTCAGCCAAGGCCAGACAGGGCTGGCTTGTACATCCAGCTTCCCATATTATTTGAACACTGGTTAAAAAGAGAGGGTAATGTGGCCCTAAAATATTCTGGCAACAACGCTCTAAAGCTGAACAGTTCCTGGGCTCATCTTTCATTATCATCCTTGCACTGTGTTTTTGCTCCAGCTACAAGCAACAGCCTGTAGAGCTTGGATTTTTACTTTTTTGGTTTCTTTTTTTGTTGTTGCTTTTCTTTTCATGGATATCTTTTCATTCCCTCCCAGCAAATGTTCATTTATTCTCTTGAAACCTTTCCAGGATTGCCTGCCTAGTTATTTACCTTTGATTTATATGGAATCAGAGATACTCAGTTAGTATGCTTGTCAAACTAATTTTTGGAACTTGCTATATTAACCTATAATCCTTAAGGATGTTTTTATTTCTTTAATCTAGATATGAATATTTGAATTCTGCAGCTATTACATCATTTCATTCTCAGGTAAATTCCTTAAGGATACCTCCTCATGTTTTCACATTTCTTCCTGGTTCTAACTAGGTGGCAAAGAGGAGAATGACCACATTTAGCAGCCCGTTACTGATACAAAATAACACATCTTGAAGTTTAGGATTCCAGTCTCCTTGAGTTGAATTGTTCTACCTATTCAAATCTGATGCAACCTCCTTTATTCTGCTGCACTTAACATATATTTATAATGAGAGAAAGTCAAATGACCAATATATTTCCAAATCCTGCCAGCTGCTGTGTTTGTAAACTGACCAAGTGCTAATTTAGCCCATCAAAACAAT
The DNA here is from genome assembly GCA_013397115.1 of Edolisoma coerulescens. Taxonomy (NCBI): domain Eukaryota; kingdom Metazoa; phylum Chordata; class Aves; order Passeriformes; family Campephagidae; genus Edolisoma; species Edolisoma coerulescens. Next base: position 10,178 of record VWZW01003626.1, on the reverse strand, counting down.
TTTCACCAGACCTTTCTTTTACTGTTATACAGTCAAACAGATTTCTGTGATGGACAGCTGACAAATATCTAGGCCTGGATTGACTCAAACACTGTCAAATATCTGTCATGGCAAATTATTCTATGGCATAAAAGCAAAAGGTACGGCTGTGAGAAATTAAATTATTTTCTTTTGTCTAAATTTCCTGCCTTTTCAGTAATTCAGTTATTCTAATGCAGTTTCTTAGTGGTCAGCAGTGACTGCAGTCCTGCAGAAGCAAAACAGGTACTCAGACAGGTCCTGCCTCCAACCAAATCATTGGACAAAAAGAACAGCACCTTGGATGATGTACAGAGAGATAAGCAGATCAATTATGTATCACAGAGCAAATTCCCAGGAGAACCAGAAAGGGAGCCATGGTGTCCAGTGCTTGTCTCAGTGATGGGCTTACTCCTGGTCTTCCCCTCTTGTTCCACATGGATGTCCCTTGCCTTGGAACATTCCTGCTTTTGATACATTGAATTTTCCCATTCTCCTCTGTGAAAAGAGGCACATAATTCATTTATTTATTCAGCAACGTCTGCTGCTTCTGTTGCAAAATTACCCTTTACATTTTGCAGAATCCCTGTTGCCTCGTTCACTTCTTATTCTTTATCCACTTGAAATCCGCCTTATTCATTTTTACTTCTTGTCCAATTTTCATTTTGCCTTCTATCTTTCCTACTCTTATGCCTCCTTTAACATTTTCCAGTTTATCCTGCAATTTTTTCAGATCACCTCTAAGTTTGATCTTTCATAATTCGTGTGTCCTTTGTTGCCCCTCTTCCTGCTTGGAAGTCCCAGTTAGCTGCATTATTTTACTTTCACAGCTCTCATCCCAGCACAATGGCAAAACTCCTATTGATTTCAGTGGAAATGGGGCTCTTGGAGTATTTATGGCTTTGCACAACACACATAAGCCCTGGGCAGGGGGAGACAATGTAATTAAGCAATCCAGGATGACAGCCCGCGCTGCACTGCCGATTAATGGGCGTGCAGCGTGTGTAATAAACGTGAGCCTCTGGCACACCTGAGGTGAACATTAATCAGACCTGTGGTACAACCTGAAAACTCTGATCATTATGAAATGGGTAGTTAAAACATTAAAATGCCCTTTTTTAAGCGACAGAAATCATTAATCAGAGTAGAGATCTACTCCTGCGTCCATGACTCCATCAGGCTGCAGTGACTTTCCATCACTGTTCCCCTTTATGCTGCAGAAATAAAGGTGGGACACAAGAAAAAGACAAAGTACAAGCTGCTTGCCCACTTCACCTGAGAAGGGGTCTGTCTGAACACATGGAGGGCTCACTTGTCCCATTACCATCCCCCTGAGGCCTACAGGAGCTCCTGCCTTGTATCACCATTCAGAGAAAACATGGTCATGTCACAGCCACAAGGTGCTCTGGTCACACCGGGTCACTCAGAGAGGTGCACTGAGTGTGACCAAATTGCAGCTCAGGCACTGCCTGCACTCTTGTTTGCACAGGAGAGAACTGATAGCTACCTTCAGAATCAATCACCGTGGCTTTTAAATTCGTTAAACTGGGAATCACAACCCTGCTGAAACAGTATTGAGCCTGTTTTGCACTAAGGGTTACGTGAGGCTCCTCATCCCCCTCAGAAAACCCAGCACTGCATGCCTCTGCTGACATCCCACTCACTCTTCCCCCACATAGCTCGGGGCTCACCTGTAGCCTCTGGTGCTTTTCTGACCAGACACCTTCAGATTCACAGTCTAATATCATTTTCCTGTAGCCCTAGCCTCCCAGATGCCCTTTGATGGCCAGACCTCCTACTGCCTGCACGCTCTGCTGCAGCCATCCGCAGAGGTGGTGAGGAGGAGGGAATCCAATAACGGGTAATGGTGAGACTGCAGGTGTAAAACTTGCCATGACACCCTCTGCTCCGTGCTGCACCCTCCAACACTTCAGGACAAACCTTCTCCCACCTTCCTTCCGTCTCCTACCAGAAAAGCTGAGCTCAGATGGTGAGAGAGGCTGAAACCCACACCCCCACACTGGGGGCTGAACTGTTCTCACTGGTGTCCCAGATAATTCTGCTTCAAGTTATCAGAGCTCCTGCTGTGAATCAGCTTTTGAGTAGTGAACAAGATAAAAAAAGAAGCAAGTCAGGACAGTAACATCAGGAACCAGTCAAGAAGCAGATCTCATTCAACAAAGACTGAAGTTGTCTGTTGTCCAGTGCTTTTCCCCAACACAGAGCGCAATGCAAAAGACCCAGTCCTCCAAATTCCACACCTCACTAAATAGCTTCTTTCTCTCCATTAGCATTGGGAAGGGCAGCTTGCTGCTATGTTTGTTTTCCAATTTAAGGCCCACGCCAACATGTTCTAAAAGTGTTGGCATTTTCATTTTGTTCAATTTAATGGAGGGTGACTTAAACCTTAAGCTGTTTGATTTTGGAAAGCAAATCAAATATACAGTGCAGCAGAGGGTGAGGAATGCTACAGCTCCATACCAGAGACATATTTCAAAGCAAATTTCTCTGATTCCTTTCGAGAACAACAGGGATCCCTGTGCAGTTCTGTTGTATCCATACATTTCCTTTCTGAAGGGAACTACCACAAGTTCCAGACATTCAATAGCTTCACATGCCTGCCATTTCTTTCTTTTTTTTCCTTTTTTTTTTTACTTCTGTGAATCACTGACACTTCCTTCCAACTCCCTCAAAGCCAAACTGGCACAAGTCTCTCTATCCTTTCTACACATAAGCAGAGCCAGAATGGCCACAGAGCACAGCAAGAGGTCTAAGCTCTCATACACACCTGAGGTGTTCCTCCTCAATGCTGCAAAAGGAGAACAAAACCTCACTTGGCCCCTGAGGACTTTTGCACATACAGCAGGTTTTCTACAGGCTGGGCACTGAAGAATCCCACTCCATCAGTCCCTTTCCTGCCATGCTATATCATGCAGGTAGCACAGGTAAGTTGCAGACAGTGATGATATTTCTTTTTGGTAATAATTGGCTTTGCATATCTGTAGCAGAATTAACCAGGCTGGATCCCAGCAGAGATTTTGGGGTTTATAATTTTTTCCCCCCCATCTGCGAACTGCAATGTTCTTGGGAAGCAGTGGAACATCAGCGACAGGCGCCAGACATTTTGCAACTAAACCAAAGCCCTCTGCTTTCAACAGGACGAGAAATATTTAGAAGAAAAGTATGTGCCACAGTTCTTTACTGTGAGGGTGTTGAGGCATTGGAACAGGTTGCCCAGAGAAGCTGTGGATGCCCCTGGGGGTGTTTAAAGCCAGGTTGGATGAGGCTTTGAGCAATAGACCACCTGGTTTAGTGGAAGGTTTCCCTGCCCATAGCAGAGGGGTTGGAACTAGATGGTCTTTAAGGTCCTCTCCAACCCAAACCATTCTATGATTCTATGAATCAGAAGCAGAAATCAAAGGATTTGCTTCTCAGAGCTTAATTCAGCAATACAGAAGATAATACAATAGTGTGGTTCATGCAAAACAAAACCAGAAACAGCAGGTTTTGAGGGGTCAGAAGAACTTTTTAATTTCTATATCACGTAACCAGCTGGCAGCTCTGTAGTTGTGCATGAGGGGGCAAAACTTGCCACAGTGCTCATGGACAGCACGATATTGAAACCTTCTCTGGAGACTCTGCTCTGGGCATGAGGGGAGCTGCACACCCAGGCACGGCCACAGCTGCTGGTGCAAATCAGAGCTAACATTAACAAAACCACAGAATGAATGTAAATCATTCAAATGGCAACCTGGGAGCAAATAAAGGCTGAGGCAAGTGACTAGCTAGAATTATATCTGGGAGGATTAAAGAGGAAGCCCTACTGAAGAAGAAAATTTCTGAGTGTCTCTTTGTTCAGCCTTTACCCATCTAATCTGAAATACTCAAGCCTATTTCAAAGTATTCAATTTTGGTTTTATTTTTAAAAAAAAAAGACATAAATGAATCACTCTTTTGGCTGTGACAGTCAGCTCTCCAGCTAGTAAGAAAATTTCAGAAGTTTTTGTAGTAAATAGCTTCCAGCAGAGAATGATTAGCATGAAGATTGATTGTGTGATTTCCCGTAGTATATGGTAAATGTTTTCTGCAACTAAATAAGAAGAGCGTGATCCTGCTCTGTGGGAGGGCTGGTTTTAACTGCTCAGAACATCCCAGGGAAAAATAGGTGCTCTTAAAAAACTATAAAAGAAGCACTAAATGGTGTTTTCTCTTTCCGCCGCGGAAGGTCAGGATGACCTAGCACTGTTACGGTAACATTTTTAACTTAGAGGATGATAATTACAGGTACATTTCCACCTTCAGTGCTGAGAGAAAATCCCTCACTTGGTATTAATCACCCCTTCAGCACCAAGAAGTTGTGTGTGGCCCCCAATATCTTTCACTGGGACCAGCAGACCTGTGGCAGTGGTGAAGGCAGCTCTTTCCTGAGCTCTCAGCCTCGTACAGCTGGGTTGTGCTTCCACGTTCACCAGGGCTTCAAGAGGGCTATGTTATTAAAAAAGCAGACATCCTCAAATGCACAATAAACTCTTAACAAAGCTCCAGATACTATTCCTCACCTGTTTTCACCAAAATGATAAAAAGCTGCCTTCTACCTACCAAATACACAACTAGACACCCCCATCACGTGTCTGCTCAGCCTGCTTGCTTTAATGAAAATATATTCTAGAGAGAAGGCTCCCACACTCACTCAGAACAAATATGCAAAATTAATAGCGTATTTCAAGATCTTTGCAGACACAATCCCATTTTCTGTGATTGAAAGAGCCTATTTTGGAGGAAAGCAAGCAGTGCACTTGCCTGGGGGCCCAGGAAAACGTGCAAACCCTCCAGAGTATCCTTGAGAGAAGAAAAGGACCCATCTGTCTCAGGTCTCCACTTCTCACAGTGCACAAATAACACTTCTAGAAGCAGCCCTGAATCATCAGAGCTGCTTTACTGCATCACCCTCACTGCAGCACTGCTGAGGAGAGAAGTGGGGCAAGGCAGAAGCTCCATAACTGAGCACCTTCAGAGCAGGGAAAAAAGTTGCGACAAAGGAGTCCTTTAATTTCTCCTCCATCTCTTTCATATTCAAAAGAGAAGGGAAGGGAAGTGCTCAGACTTGGGAGAGGAGAGATGGGTTGTGGGCAGATGCAGGAATTCAAGACAGTTGTTTGGCAGCAGGTAGCTTTTCATAAAATGCTCCATGACTCAGTCTCATCTGAGGCTCTGCAAGCAGAGGAGAGACTCAAGAACACTTCAGTCATTACTTCAGATTCCCTGACTTTCAGACAGATGCACATGCTCAAAAATCCAACAAAAATATTATGATCAGTGCTGCAGAGGCACTGTGGGGGACACTAAGGATGATTTCCCTGTCTGGGTTTTCATTTCACTTACCCTTCTACAGCTGGTAGTATCTATACACTAACATTATTCTCCTTTCTGCTTTAATTTGGGCTTGGAGCTGCCTTAAACTGATTTTATGCTTACTTAAGAAGCTGTGTTACTTCCAGCAAGAGATGGCTTTTACAGAGAGCATTTCCCCCAATGACTTTTTAATCTTCCTACCCTTGACCTTTCAGTTCAAAATATTAAACAAATCACAAGCTATTACTTGTACTTATCAGGCCATTAAAAGCCAAACCCACCTTTTCCCAAAAGCTATGGAGGAAAAGGGAAGCCCAAAGCAAGAAGGTCTAGGTAATTATAGTACTAAAGACCAAACATATGTGAATTATTCTTGTGACATTTTCCATTCTTGTTGCCATCTTCATAATGAAAATGAGGTGCCGGAATCTTCATTCCCCATACCCAAACTTTATGTGATTTCAGTTCTGTGCTACATTACTTTGAGGTTTTTCAATATTTGGAAGCTGGGCCAGCTAGCCCTTCTCCTAAATTTCTCACTACAGGCTTAACAACCTGTGGAGAGGAATACATTTTAAGAACCAAGTCCTTAGCCTATATAAATGCACAGATATGGAAAATCTAATACCAAAGCTCTTCTGTGTACTGTGCCCACTAAAAGGCAGCACAGAGAGAAATCCAATAGGTCAAAGATCTAGAAAGAATTTTTAGTGAAACAGAAATTTTCAGAGGAAAAAAAAAAAAAAACAACAACAAAACCCACCAAAAAAACCCAACACAAATTTCCAGGAGCAAGAGGTTTAAGAACAGCTGCAAGATTTGGCAGTGTTGATGGTATTTTAGATGAAGTAGCTATTACAGAACAGGACAGTTTACAGCAATAGATATCACAGTGGTTTCCTTCTCTTTCTTCCAGTGACTACATTTCAGACAAAATTCCATTCATTTACTTTGCCATCATATTTTTTTTAAGTCCAAGCGGTCTGTGGAGAATGTGAAAGGCCATTGTATACCAGTGTACTGTGACAAATACTTCCATGTCCAACACTGCCAAATACCAGCATTTATTCACCTGCTTCTGCTCAACCCAACTCTTACATGAGGAGCTGCAGCACATTAACTTGAAATGCTGAATTTTGAGCTGCTGTCCAAAAGGGCAAAAAGCTCATATCTGTAAGGAAGTGGGAGATGTTCAGGTGCAAGCCAATATATATTAAAGAGCATGACTTCCAAGTGCAGAATCAAAAGAAGGTGATAATAAAAGGTGTATTTGAGGGAGGTCTTTATTAGTATTTTAATACCAGTAAACCACAGACCTTCCCAGAGCTCCTGCAACAGCCTGAGGTGATGAAGAACGGGTGCCTGGGTGTTTCACTCCCCCCTGGAAGAGGAAGGTCAGCTTGTGTCCTGCTAAGGCTTATGTGGAAGGCATGGTTCTCAGCCCAGAAAAAGGTTTATGAGGTTTGGTGTTATTGCTTGTGTTATTACTGCCCGTGCCTTCACAAAGGTGTTAACAGACAAGGAAAGGGCTGGAATGCCCACAGGCAGGGAGCTTCCAAGTGGCACTTTCACCTGACCCTTGAGTGCCGGCAACCCGTTCTTCTTAGCAGGCATCTTCACACTTAGAGGTTACCAAGTTTTACAGCCAACCCCCTGTAAAGATGAGGGTGATGAACATTTTGCTTCTAAAGCAGCAAATTCGACGTTACTCTCACACCACTCAGCTGAGCACACATTACAGTGCTGTCTTGGTCTCTGTTAACAACCATAAAGAGATATCAGACATTTCCTAAGAATCAGGTTACAAAAATGTAGCTGAGAGACATGCAAGGACATAAAAATTCCAATGAGATAAAAGCATCCCTGTTTACATAGCAATTCTGCTTCATTAGACTCAATGTTGCTTCATTATATTCAATGCCATTTAGTTTTGATGTTCATTTCAAGGCTGCTTGTTTATACTGAGGCAGAGAGGGGGAAACAGTAAAAACTCTGGGCTGAATGCAATGCTGAAATGGATTTTAATATGCAATAAAATATATATATCATGTTCTAGTTAAGACAGCATCACTATTTGCTTACATATGTTACCGTACAAACTATATCCTAAAAATTAAATTTGCCTTCACTAAATCCCATAAGCAGAGAAACTCTTGATTGAAACAGCTCAGAAACTATTCAGAACAGAGATATCTTTTTCACCTGTTTATGCATGCTTTCTGCTAGGTGACATCCACTCCTATTCAGGGCTTCAAAGAACGTTTTTTTCTCAGGGATGGATTTCACTTATTAGTATTGATGCATATGTCCATCTGGAGTCTTTTGCCAATGGCAAAAATCCAAGGGACATGGGCTGGTACCTTTGAGGCAGAACAGACTACTTGCCACACTGTAAAATTGCCTACTTTCTTAAAATGCTTTTTATCAAATTTCTTATATGCAGCAGCTCAAACCCACTAAGGGTTTAATTTTTCATTTTATTGTATGCTATTTTGCACATCTTGCTATAGGGTTTCCCTGAAAGTGCATAAACTCATTTTAATTGTTCCCAGTGCTGACTCCCATTTAATTAAACGGCAGTACTCTAGCAAGATTTATTATACAGAAACTGAGACTTTTTTAAAGCTGTAACAGAACATATAATAGATGTGTCACATTTTAAAAGCCTAATTAAACCTATTGTTTCTCTATGTCCTCAGCATGTCTCTCTCAAGTGTAAGATATAATTTTAACTGCCTGAGATGTTTATTTCCATGATCATATGAGCCGGATCTACATTTTGGGTGGCTGCTCCTGGCAAAGTGAATGGAGCAGTCAGTAAGGGTATGTGTGGTGTGGGGCACTGAATATAACTCAGAGAAGTGAAAGGAGTGAGAACGAGAGGACAGGTTTGGCCCTTTGTGGGTTTTGTCTGATGTCCTTGGATGGGAAAGGGTGCTGAGTCAGGCTCAGGGAGGCAGGTGGAAACCCAGTCCCATTCCCTCCCAATGTGCGCAGCTTTCTGGCCTTCTACACCCCCAAACTGAGCCTGAGCCCTGCAGAGATGAACAGGGGAGAGCTGGACAACCAGGGAGCCTTTCCACCTCACCGAAGAGCCTTTACAAGACAAACAAACTCATCCCTAGGGTGGTGCAGGGGCTGGGCTTTACCTGCCTGCAGCAGGGAGCAGAGGTGGCTCTTAAATCAGCAAGCAGGCCAGAGAAGGGTGCAAGCAGCCAGTGCCAGCAGGGGAATGCTTTCCTTCAGGGATGCCTCCCAGGACAGACTGTTCTGAACTGCCCCTTCCTCGGAGATGTGCCTCATAAATAAAAGCCATTTGTCTGGAGCTGGCTGGGACAGCAGCTTTGCACGAGCTTCCCCCTCCTAGCTCAGGGGTTCTGGCACTGGGTTTCTTTAACCACCTCACGTGCCAGCTCTCAGATGCTAAAAGGAAAAAAATTACAGTGATTATTAGGACAGAGCCAGGTAGGATTTTTTTTCCAAAGAGCCCAGCACTAAGCGGACTCTGCTCCCAAAATGGAAGCTCCCAGCACTTGCAGGGGTAATTAGGCTACAGCCTGCCTTTCTAAGAGAAATGCCTCCTTATCTGTAATCTTGGAACAGAAGAGATGTGCAGCATTTCAGAGACAAGCTGAGCTCCAGCCGAGGGAGGATTTGAGCCCGTGAGGCCAAACTCTGCTGCCCCAGCGGTGTTTGAGCAGCGGAGCAGAACCCAGGGCTCGCCCCAGAGCTGGTCCTGCCGGGATCGGAACCACTGCACCCCGTCCCTTCTGCACGGTTAATACAATCACAGCTCATTTTAAAGGCAATCAAATACAGCCCGTCCCTAAAAATGAGAGTAATAACAGGCACCAAGGGAGGCAAATTCCCTTAGAGATCACTGGAGATTATCTTAGAGAAGAAAATTCAGTACAAGCTCGACATAAGATGTAATAACTCCTGAGAAACACCCTTTTATGGAGAATCAGAAGCACAGTGGTTATTTAGTCTTTGGCATCTATAACCTCTTATAGTGAAGAATACATTGTAATTATTTAGTCTTAAATAAGTAATCACTTTTTTCCTGCTTTAATATTCTGAAAATAATTATATTACTTGAGGTTCATTAACTGTTTCCAGCAGAATAACCAGCTTTATTTAATTAGCTGGATGAAGCTTTTTAGTTACTTATTTTCTTTCCATCACTGATTAAACATTAGTTTCAGAAGATTAGCAGCCATTTTCTTCCAGTCAGTATGCTCTCTAGTTTGTAATCTTTCCAGGGGAGAAAAAAAAATTATAGTAAATCAAACTGAAATGCTGTGCTTACTTAGAAAAGCCATCAGTGAGAAATAAGGTTTGCTGAACTCTTTCATCCACTATCCCATCCTTAGCAGTGGAAATGGTAAAATGTTCAGAAGCAAAATGAATACCACTTGTAAGGGACCAGATTCTCTTGCTACACCTTTGTTACCGAGCAAAATCTGTGCTCTGGTTATCCTCAAAGGGACACTGGCATGGCATAAGCATAAACCTGATTTAATACACCAGCCGTGAATTCCACTCACCTAGATTTGACACCAAAGCACATCACTTCACAGACTGAAATATGAACTGTTGCTCTCCCAATCCAATTCCAGCACATTACGGGCATCAGACTTTCAGGATTTATTCTTTTCCTTAAATCTGACTTTAGACAATTCCTACAGGAGTCAGTTCTACAGGTTTGCTGTAGAAGTGGTAAGTCAAACATGTCCCTGCATGCTTCAGCTGACCAAAAAGTTGACAAAAATCTGACAAAATAAGTAAGTGTGCTCATATGAGAACTT